>OX638072.1:2327541-2728702 GCA_951804385.1 Trifolium dubium | reverse complement strand
ATTAAAAAACTAACGAAATACAAATAATGTTTTTTGAATGATTTTTTTGAAGAATTTTCAATTCCAACACATATAGTGTGTTTGTGAATCTATTTAGGTGAGGAAGCAAACAATTCTTAATTTTTCACAGAGATTGAAAAAATCTCATAATTCGTGGACTATAACCTACGAAAATCGTTAAAAAACTGACAAAATGAATATAATGGTTTTTGAATGAATTTTTTGAAGAATCTTCAATACAAACACATATTGTGCGTTAGTGATTCAATTTAGGTGAGGAACCAAACAATTTTAAAATTTTCACCGAGATTGAAAAAATCACATAATTCGCGGACTATATAGCCCACAAAAATTGTTAAAAAACTAACAAAATGAATATAGTGGTTTTCGAATGAATTTTTTTAAGAATCTTCAATCCCAACACATATAGTGTGTTTCTGATTCTATTTAGGTGAGGAATCAAACAATTCTTATATTTTCACCGAGATTGAAAAATCACATAATTTGTGGACTATAGCCCACGAAAATCGTTAAAAACTAACTAAATGAATATAGTGGTTTTCGAATGAATTTTTTGAAGAATCTTCAATCCCAACACATATATAGTGTGTTTGTGATTCTATTTAGGTGAGGAATAAAATAATTCTTGATATAGTGTGTTTTTTATTGCATTTAGTTCATGAATCAAACAAATCTTAATTTTTCACCGAGATTGAAAAAATCCCACAAATAGTGGACTAACCTACTAAAATCATTAAAAAACTAATTAAATGAATATAATGTATTTTTGTAATGAATTTTTTGAAGAATCTTCAATTTCAACAGATATAGTGTGTTAATGATCCCATTATTTAAACTAACTAACTTAATTTTTCACCGAGATTGAAAAAATACCATAATTCGTGGACTTTACCCGTGAAAATCAATAAAAAAAACTAACTAAATGAATATAGTGGTTTTTGAATGAATTATTTGAAGAATCTTCAATCCCAACACATATAGTGTGTTTGTGATTCTATTTAAGTGAGGAATAAAACAATTCTTAATTTTTCACCGAGATTGAAAAATTCACATAATTCGTGGACTATAGCCCACAAAAATCGTTAAAAAACTAACGAAATGAATATAATGGTTTTCGAAATAATTTTTTTGAAGAATCTTTAATAGCAACACATATAGTGTGTTTATGATTGCATTTATGTCATGAATCAAACAAATCTTAATTTTTCACCGAGATTGAAAAATTCGCACAAATAGTGGACTAACCCACTAAAATCATTAAAAAAACTAATTAAATGAGTATAATGGTGTTTTTGTAATGAATTTTTTTGAAGAATCTTCAATATCAACAGATATAGTGTGTTTATGTTCCCATTATTTAAACTAACTAACTTAATTTTTCACCGAGATTGAAAAAATACCATAGTTCGTGGACTTTACCCGTGAAAATCAATAAAAAAAACTAACTAAATGAATATAATGATTTTCGAATGAATTTTTTGAAAAATCTTCAATCCCAACACATATAGTGTGTATGTGATTCCATTTACATGTAGTGAGTGTTTGATTTCTAGAAATTAGACAACATCCACCAAATATAGATAAGTATTGGGTGTTCATAAACACAAATATTCAAAACTCCGACACTTTATAGATAAATTATATATGTTTTATGCTAGCTATACACAAAACACCCATTACTTATATAGAAACCCCCACAATTTATGCTAGATTAAATAGTGGGTGTCTGGTTTCTAAAAACTATGCAACATCCACCAACTATAAATAAGTACCAATTGTTCATAAACACAAATATTCAAAACACCGTCACTTTATAGATAAATTATATGTGTTTAATGCTAGCTAGATAAACAAAATACCCATTATTTTTATAGAAACCCCCACAGTTTATGCTGGATTAAATAGTGGGTGTCTGGTTTCTAGAAACTAGGCAACATCCACCAACTATAGATAAGTATTGGGTGTTCATAAACACAAATATTCAAAACAACCGCACTTTATAGATAAATTATAGGTGTTGTATGCTAGGTAGACACACAAAACACCCATTATTTATATAAAAAAAAACCCACAATTTATGCTGGATTAAATAATGGGTGTATGGTTTGTAAAAACTAGGCAACATCCACCAACTGTAGATAAGTACTGGATGTTCATAAACGCAAATATTCAAAACACCTATATTTTATAGATAAATTATATATGTTTTATGATTGCTAGACACACAAAACACCAATTATTTATATAGAAACCCCCACAATTTATGCTGGATTAAATAGTGGGTGTCTAGTTTGTAGAAATTAGGCAACATCCACCAACTATATAGATAAGTATTAGTTGTTCATAAAGACAAATATTCAAAACATCGACACTTTATAGATAAATTATATGTGTTTTATGCTTGCTAGACACACAAAATACCCATTATATATATATATATATATATGGAAACCCCTGCAATTTATGCCGGGATAAATAGGAGGTGTGTGGTTTCTAGAAATTAGGCAACATCCACCAGCTAAGTATTGAGTGTTCATAAACACAAATATTCAAAACAAAAATTGTAGGTGTTTTATACTTGCTAGACACATAAAACACCCATTTTTTATATTAAAACCCCCACAATTTATGTTGGATTAAATAGTAGGTGTCTGGTTTCTAAAAACTATGCAATATCCACCAACTATGAATAAGTACTGATTATTCTTAAACACAAATATTCAAAACACCTACACTTTATTAGATAAATTATATGTGTTTTTATACTTGCTAGACACACAAAACACCCATTATTTATAGACTTTATGTCGGATTAAATAGTGGGTGTGTGTTTCTAGAAATTAGGCAACATCTCCAAACTATAGATAACTACTGGATATTCATAAACACAATAATTCAAAACACCGACACTTTATAGATAAATCATAGATGTTGTATGCTAGCTAGAGTCTAGTAACTTAAATATATATGTTAGAGATGTTTATTTAATATAAAAAAACACATTTTTTTCAAAAAAGAATTCTCTTCATGAAAAAACTATTTGACATAACTTTACAGAACGGTTTGGATCGGTTTTGTGTGAATTTGATATCTAAACCAATGAACTTTCAATTGATTCAGTTTAGCTCTGTTTGGTTCGATTTTTCAAAAATGAATCCGATCCAAATTATTCGGTTTGGATGGCACAAGTTATGGTGCATAAGCCAAATGTCTATGCACCTGTGCATAAATACCCTAAATTGCTTAGCGCACCCCTCAAATTTCAAGTGCACTTCTCAAATTTCTAGCGCACTCCCAGATTGTAAGTTATGCTATTATTTTTTCAAATGATATACTTTAAGCTCTATTTTTCAAACGACTTACAATAATAATATATGCCAAATAATTCAAAATACAAGTCTTAAGTGACGTTCACCACCAAATAGAAATTCACCATCAAATACTAGTTTCATCAGTTTTATCCGATCCACTTACACCCCTAGGCGTGATCATGGTAAACGGTGAAAAATGTTTAATACGCATCTTATGTAGCAAATGCGGAGTTCGTCATCTAAATAGCAAGTATGATATTTATTTAATTTCTGAGGGCATGCATGAAATGTCAAGGGGCGTTAAAAGAAATTTTCCGTTGAAAATATCAGCAAACCCCGTAAAAAATTGCAGGCTAAATAGTCTAACCGGACTGGCCTAAGGCATTTTTATAGAAAATTTGCTTTTTAGACCCCTCAAAATGCTCCCAGGCCCCCCAAAAACTCGAAAATACCTTCAATTTAGAGAAATAAAATTTTCAGATTGTATAATCTGTAAAATGCATTTTTTCGGATTTTATCTACCAAAATAATATACATTTCGGATCGTAACTACCAAACTGGGAGAAAATTCGGAAGATATCTACCAATCTGGTTTCGGAAGTTATCTTCCATATTTTATGTATACAGAATTTTTAAAAAAAAATCAAAAACTAATCACTTTAAAACAAAGATTGCCTGTTTTAAGCCTTCAAATGAGTGTGTGATGCTCCAAATGAGTGAATAAATGATGATTTATAGCTTGAAAACGTAAAAAACCTAAAATATTACTTGTTTCTTTTTTTCGGATTTTATCTACCAAAATTATATACATTTCAGATCGTAACTACCAAACTGGGAGAAAATTCTCATAATTTGATATTTTCGGTTTGTAACTTCCGAAAAATATGATATTTCAGATCGTAACTACCAAAATTTGTGTTTCCAATCGTATCTACCAAAAATTATGAATTTTCGTATTATATCTTCCAAAATTTTTTGGTCTAACCATGTTTCGGAAGATATCTTCCGAAGGATAATTTAGGTACTTTGGGGGGCGTGGGAGTAATTCAGGGGCGGATAAAGCAATTTTCTTTTTATAGCCCTATAAACTGCAAACTTAAAAAATCCAATAAAATTTTAAAACATTATTGTTTTATCAATAAAAACAGAAAACGGTCACTACAATATTAATTACAAGGGAGAAGCAGCAACTATCCCAACCAAAACATCTCTTTGGTTACTAAAACTTCTTTACAAGTTTGATTTACTCCTTATAGCTCATGGAAGTTTTTTGTTAGAAATCGAGAACAACAAAACTTACTTTAGAATACGAAATAAAATATTAAAGAGACGAATTTTAAAGATACTAATTATTTACTTTCATCTTTAAATAAAAAGTTCCTACAAAATGCAGTGAATCATGAAAAGGGTAAACTAAGACGAATTGAAACCAACATCCGTCCCACAAATATTTGTAAAGAAATATGACACTAATTAGGCCTATAGTACAGCTGCCACACAAGGATGCCATTTAACTTTAATAATACAAATAACTTGACAAAATCAAAGAATCACGTAATCGACCAACATAAAAGGAAACACCACGCAATACCCCGCTGGACCTGGTTAGTCCCTTGCAGAATAAGGCAGCTGCACTAAATGGTTGGACAGAATCCGGTCATCAATCATGTGGAGAGAAATAAGCGAACCTGCCGGCTAGCTAGTAGGCTAAGTATACCCTATGTATTTCATTCACAAAAACAACCACTGCTGTCGGCGCATAGGTGAAACTAATGTCTAGCTGCGTAGAACATTTCTTTGAGGTGCCCAATATTTACATGTACAAATTGCTCATCAAGCATTGTTAGCAACTTCTGCAGCTCTCTGTCTCATCATTTCCATTACAGCAGCTCTACGCCGTGAATCAGACTGCTGCTGCAGCCTCCTTAGATGTTCTTTTAAATCTCTGATTTCATCCCAAAGCACAAGTTAACACATGCAAATTCAATAATAAACCAAAAGAGTAACTATTGAGCATAATGGTCCACAAACCTGCATCGTGGTACATGGCATTCGGATTCTTTACACGCACGAGCATGAAGTTGAAGCAAATACCACATTTTCTTACAAAGAACACAGCCTCCGGAAGCACGTGTTTTGCAGTGCATACCATGACGGAAGAGGCCCTTCACTTTGCGACAATTAGGATACTGGCAATTTGCAGAACGGCATTGGGATGCATGCACCAGAAGATCGAGCATTTTCCTCAGCTTCAATCACACAATGAGTTTACATCAGAATCTTATCAGAAATTTCACATCATGTAATATAAGCAAACAGCAGCACAAAATTTCAAAAACATAATACCAACAAAAATTTAAAAACATGCATGACATGATGAAAGAAAGTGACAAAATGCTTCAAAAAAGAACAAGAGATTGCAATTTTTCAAAAATAAAAATATATATACCATTGTTATAAAACACAAGTTTTTTTTTGGTCAAGTCACAAACACAAGTTATATACCATATAATAATATATTCTAAACACAGATTTATTTTACTTTGTTCTTTTAATTTAAAATGTTTCACAAATTAGAATTATCATGTCATTGATAATCCATTTTATGCCAGCCATTGATAAACATCATCATAAATCCAAGTTTAATTCTAATTCATAAACTCTAAATTCAGTTAAATAGTTTTAACATGTTCCACTTGTTTGAATAAAGGGGACATTTCGGTAACCAGCTTAATTAAACAATTATTCAATTATCACTTATCATACGAGAGTCTATGTATAAGCTATTTCCACAATCCACATGAAGGCATACGAAAAAAATTCTGCATGAGCTCGGTATAATTTGTTTTTTATAATCCACTCAGGAGCAAGCTGAAAACTTGATGGCATATCATAAGCAATTTTTATAAACTCTTTCAAACACTTGTGCAAGTGCTTATGTTACAAATAAGCTCTTCAAAATGCACCTAAATAAAAAAAAGGCAACTCCTATTCACACTTCAATTTCATCCCTATGGAGTTGCAGACAGAAACCAAATGGTGGTGTCAGCTTCATGGTTCAATCAACACTACACTACCCAGTCTTGAATGATATCCAATGAAATACCATTTGACTCCATATCTCTCTTAACGGTTTCCCCTGGTTTTCCCAAATCTTTAACTATTTGATTATCGTCCTTGTTATCTACCGAGTCTTCTCTTCACAAGCTCAAACCAGTTAGGGTGAGCTTACAATTATGGTTGCTCTTCACCACCAAACATTCAATCCCATATAACATCACATGTCTTATAATTGTGCAGTCTTTAATGGTGATTTTCTATCACAGCCCTAGATTGGGTTAAATTAAGAAATTGGCAATTAACCTAAACCCTTTGTTGTATATTTATGGCACAAAATATATAACTGTAATATAAACAAGTGATTATAAGCACATACAATGCTATAACACAATCCCCAAGAACTAGTAATATCCTGTACAGTACCTGCAATACTCGAAGCTGCCTTGCTTCTTTGTTCTGAGCATCACGATCCACTATTGACGGATGATTTGTCAACTTATGAGGATGGTCAATGCCTCCCTTTTGATAACAAGAATTGCATACATCATACTCTGGGCACACTTCACAACGCCAACCTTGACCAGTTTCTATGTCAAGATAGCATATATTACAATTGGTCACAAATGCAGGAGCAGTTGGATTATGAAGATGATACAGGACCATCATTGAGGAATGCTTGGCCCTCCTTAGTGTATCATACTGGTAATGATTTCCCTGGCAGAGACTCAAAAATGCCTGTCTAGTGTCAAAGAATTCACTCTCAAGAATATCATCTGTATCCTTTGTATCAGATGGTACATCAGTAATTTCAACCTGTGCAATAAAGCTTGTTAAAAAAATTCAAATTGACTCCTAATCAGTAGCAATCACAAAGTTGATTATTTTATTTTTTTGGTAGCAAGACTGGCCTCAATGCGTGATTTGCCTTTGAAAAGTCTAACCTAAAAAAGCTTGAGCAATCATTTCACTAAGAGTTAATTTATTGAATAGTAATCAAAACCAAACATTCAATATACTAGTTCAAATCTAGAACTCAATAATTTGTCTAAGATCTTATCTTCTGAGAGTGGAACCATGAATTAGGCAGAGATTAAAATGTTTGACAGTCAAGTGCTAATAGAATCTAACACAGTACAAACAATGAACTAGTTTAGAACGACACTTTTTACATCAAAATTAGACCTACTTACTGGAAAAAAAGTATGCTTTTCCCTCTGATTAACAGGATGCCTTTCTCTCTCTTCACGCTTTAGCTCTGCTTCATAACACCTAAAAAGAGGTAAGATAAATGTATGACTACCAAAATTCATTTCTTAAGTATGGAAGTTGTTCAGTTAGGAATAAATAAAAGAAAATTTGAAAGATCATACAAGAGATAAAAACAACAATACTACTGAGAGACTTAAATGATATTGGGATAACAAAGAAATGTTTTTGAGGAAATATCCACAGCAGTTTGGGTTTCAAATTTCAATACTATCCAAATCCAAAACTACGGTCAATTTATTGTATAATAATATGAGTATGATATGAAGGATGGACAGTGTAAAGCTAAAAACGCTCCCATGTCATTATGGTGCAATAGTGTTGTGGCAAATGGTGGACCCATTGCAACTATGTTAGAAAACTAACATAATAAATATTAAGACTCGGTGACTAGTGTTTTTTCTCTGACAAACATATAAACAGAGACATAATGAGATGCCATAATTTTTCTCTGACTAACAAAATAATAAATACATATATGTCCTTCATAGACATCAAATAAATACTCTTCTATAATTAGTTGGAGATGCCATAATTTTGCTAGTGCTATATCCGTTTAATTTAACGAATTGCAGTTGACACCTCGTATGCCAAAACATGGAGATAAGATTGAAAAGCTTACTTATCACAAATCTGAAAGTTCTTGCACTGATTACAAACCCAACGGTTGCCACACACCATTAGGATACAGCAGTGGGTACATGCATGCTGCAAATGAACCATAATAAAATCTTCCTTCATTGGGGAAATGGTTTCACCGAGCTGGAGAAAGAAAGATCGAGAACATCATATAAATAAAATCATCACACAGAAAGAGCCTAATAAAAAAATATTAACACCAGTCAAGAAAGGAGAAGATAATAATGGTCACACAGTGTAACATCCAAATTGCTTAAAAACATTGATATTGCTGCATATTTAAAATGATAAATTACTTTGTGCATGAGGAGCAGATCTTTTGAGGCATTTCCTGAAAGATCTGACTGACCAGATGCTTTTAGAGCCCTTTTTGTGATAGTCTTTTTGGTCGTTCCTTTTTTATTTTGCTTTTTTCCATCTTCCTCTTGGCGTAGCTGATAAATCAAATCTTCTGCCGCCCCAGGCCAGTAGTCACCGTCAAAATACGGGAGTCTTGCAGCTGTAACCTTAGCCCTACATTCACCGGTAGATGTGAAGAAATGATCATACAAGTTGGTGATATCGACCACAACATTCTCCTTTGAAGCTTTTCTTAACATGGCCAGATACCTAATGAAACCCACAGATACTGAAGTTAGAGATGAATAAACATATCACATTATATAATTACAATTATAAGACAAGTTTTCTGTCTCTTTTTGCTTATATCAAATCTCTTGTGCTCACCATTCACGAAGCTTATCAGATTTTGGTGTTTTCTGAATTTCTGGATGGCAATATAAAATATAATCTTCACCCTTCAATGGAGGACAAGCCCAAATATAGCAGCTGGTAAAACCACGTAACTTACAATATTCAAGGTATCCAATCTACAACGATATAAAAGTAATGAAAAAATGTTCAATTATTATAGAATATAGTTTACAGAAACATAACAAGCAAGAACTACAATATCTGCAAGAAATGGTTCCAAAACAAGACATTATGCCAAAGATTACCAGAATTTCATGGTAAACAAAAGTTCGAAGAGCCTCTCCAGTAACTGATTTAACCTCAGGCCTAAAATACTTCACAGAGTCCAAATATGAAAGATACACCCGGCGCTGATTGGGAAATTGACATTCAGCTCCAAATTCTTGAACATACATGCCAAATAGGCATACTTCCACACCTTCAATCTTTTGAAACAGCAAAACTACCTGGAATTGAAAGCTAAGAGCATCAGTATTCATGATTATAGACAAGGATTTAATTACAACCATGTACTTTAAAACAACTTTTTGATTACCTTTGATTTATATGGGAACTCTGTTGGGTAATTTTCTTCTTGAAAAATCTCCAAAAAGCGCTGTTTCACTTCTAACTTCTTGTCGACAGATGACACGACTCTTACAACAAGGGAATCAGCTCCAGGCACCTAGAAACATCCAAGGGAAAACAAAATTAGCAATCTATCAGAAACCAAGATGCACTAGCAAAGAGTGTTCTTAGATTTCACTGTAATTGTGTTTGAGTGTCGGAGGTGAGTCAAAGCAGAAAAAGGTTGTTTAGAACACTTGTTTGAGGTTTCTGACACTTCGTACGAGATTTGGTGTACAGCATGTGTATAACACACACGTCTAAATTCAGGGGTGTCGGTGCTTTATAGGAAATCTCTATTACACCCAGGTACATAAGAGACGTAGAATTCTCCCGCCAGATTTTCTTTTCAAACTCAAGACAAATCTCCCTCAACTTCTTCTACTATTTATAACCAACCAACTAACAACATCAACAAACTAACCATCCAACCTAAAGGCATACTTGAT
Source organism: Trifolium dubium (assembly GCA_951804385.1). Classification (NCBI taxonomy): domain Eukaryota; kingdom Viridiplantae; phylum Streptophyta; class Magnoliopsida; order Fabales; family Fabaceae; genus Trifolium; species Trifolium dubium. The sequence goes on along the minus strand of OX638072.1, from coordinate 2,718,597 downwards.
ACCTAACATTCTAACTAATATAAAATACACCAAGGTAAAAGTGTGAAGAACTAAAATTAAAATGAAAAGTAAAGACAAAGTAAAAAGTAGAACCGAATGTATTTCTGACAACTAGATGTATATTATTCACCTCATCATAGGTTTTCCCATGAAACCTTGCTCTCTCTTGTCTTTCGTGCTTTAGCCGCTTAAATAATCGTTGTTCTATATGGTCACTAAGAATAGTTCTCGGTAAATCCTTCGCTCCAAGAACAGCACTTTGGGGTAATGGACTGCGCTCTCCTTGTTCTACCTCTTCAATGTAGCAGTTAGGACAAGTATATTCAGCTTGTCCACCATCATTTCTTCTTCCATTAAACAAGGCACATATTTGGTGTTGCCAAGCTTCGCATTTATCACATTGAACCCACTGCAAACAAAACATTGACGGTTAATAAAAGAAATAAACAGCAAATTAAGCAACAAAATGGCACATGTGACACACACCCATTCCTCGGTTTCCTCATCATTCTTCTTCTTTTCCAATCTTGACTTAGCAATGGGAGTCCCATCAACAACAATGTGTTCTGAACGTGCATCGTTGTAGCATGGGATACAAAAATAATGCCGAGTATCACCAGTACCCATGGTATAGTACATATTGTTTCTTTTGATGCGAACCCCACACGTTGTGCAATAAATAGGCGGTGGTTCAAATGTAAGCTTCTCTACAGCACATAATTGACAGCAATTCTCACTCATAGCGTGCTCCATTGCTTGATTTTTCTCTACCTTTGATTTGCTCTGCCACGAGAAAATGATGCATAATGGTAACAGGTTGATACCAAAGACAGTTAGAAAAAAATTATGCATAAGATATAGCAAATGAGCAATTAAAAATTGTAGAATATGTTCACCCCAAACCGTAATATGTCAATAAACCTCAGCTTTGCAATAAATAAAATAGCATGTTAAATACAGTGGAGTGCATTCCATTAGGTTTGATTTATTTTCATCTCTTTTCATCAATCAAAACATAGCCAAACGGATGACATAGAGAAATAACTCATTCAATGAAACGCATGAACATGGCTGAAACTGCTTTACTGTGGGCGCGGCAAGGATCTCCGTGGAAAACTGCAAGAACAGTGGAATTGCAGCATTTTTGCGACCTGATTGTTGCCCAGAAAACCGGGTCTGTGGGTCGGGTTCGCGACGTGTTTTGTCTATTTCGACCCAGTTCAGGAACAAAATTAGAAACCACGTTTTATAAACCTTAAAATTGAAACCGTTCATTGTACTTAATAAAATGATTTAGTGAAACTTCCCACCCACTAATTGTTTAACTTTCCAATGCAAAACCATAATTAGTGAAATTTATTAAATTGATATCTTATTCCCTCTCATGTTAATTGTTAAATACTATCCTTTTAATTTCTTTATTCTACTCTCTATTCACCCTATTCACGTTACAAACCTATCCTTTTAAGATGTTTTGTTTTGAGCTATTTTCTACTAAGGTTGTGATGCTAAATTTCAGTTTTTTAAAGTAATTTTAGTGGTATTTGAAGTTTTTTTCCTATTAAATTTTGTAGCTTCATATGCATATTATGAGTCTATATGTGATGTATGGTAGGATCTTACAATCCGAGTTACGATCTAGTGACCTCTCTACCCGATCTTGAGTAGGATCTCGAGTCTGACTACCGTGCCATAGATCATAAAATTCACTAGTAAAGAGACAAAGACAGCCTAGGGTATATCAAAGTATGTCTTAAAGCCTTAAAAGTAATTACAAGCCCCAAGTTATTCAATAGCATAATATTCATAGAATCGTAGTATCGAGCTTATTTATTCGGGTGGACTTGTCTGGTGAATTTTGGGAATGCTCCAAAGATTTGATGACTTGTCTATACTAGATTCACAAGCTTTTTCTGTAGAAAGGGGATCATATTCTTGCAGCAGTGTGAACTGTATATTGTTCTTTGGTGCCAGCTTTAGGCAGTTAGCCTAGAGTAAAGGGCCTGCCTCTTCAAAGGAAAATCTATCACTAGACTTGCTGTGAGACAATTGTTATCAATATTTGCATTTACTCAGCACATGCTTCCTTTCAGAGAATCCCAGAGGTAGAGTTGTAAAAAAAGTGGAGTTCAGTACAACTTTTCTTTGTACCCATTTCCTCATTCATATAAATTTTCCTCTAGTATCAATGAAAAGAGTTGTCACTTTGTGGACACCAGAATAAACATAAATGGTATAGGGTCTATTTTATTCTCTCATTCAATCTTAATTTTAAGTTGATTTAGTGTGTTAAGACACTCCTGAAAGACTGAAACTAAACAGTTTCTTTCAGCATGTGACATTCTCATTTACTAATATAAATTAATGGCTGTATAATCAACCCAGATGTCACTAATGAACTTCATGTTTGCAACACATGCTTTTAAGTCCGAAGATTATTATCAGAATATTATATCAGGAAGAAGTTTCAGTAGATTTTAAAGTACAATGAAATGGTTAGTGTTATTAAACTAATGGAATTAAATAATACAAGACTTACTTGGCCAACCCATTGCCTGAGACCAGTAATATGTTCCCTGACTTGCTCTGGAGTAAATAATTCTGTTAAAGAGACCCCCTTTATTTTTGGCTTACCAGACTTTGTTCCAGCTGCATTTTCACTCTGCTGCATCGCATTTTCTTGCTTATCATGTCCAATTTCTTTCTCAGTTTTTATATTTTCTGGCCTAGCTAAATTACAAGGATCATCATTCTTGACAGGCTCACCGTCCGGAACTTTATAATCTGCATTATTGGAATCCATCTTCATATCGCTAAGCTTAGCATGTGACAGGACTTCTGCTTTTACTTCTGTAAGCTCGGATTTAATTGAGATAGACTTCTCTGCATTGAGATAAGTTTGGGACTGAGCATCCCTGGAAACAATAGATTCGCAATTTGCAGAAACAGATGATGTAGAATAATCATTTTCAAGATTAACAGACTGGGTGCAATGCTCAATCTTAATGCGTTTTAGAGATGGCTGCAGGTCTTCTGAAGTTTCCACAACTAATGTAGGTTTTGAGATCAATCTAGATGACGTGGCTGTAATATTATAAGATTTACAGGATCCATTTACCACACTCGGCAAACTTGATTCAGATTCTGTCTGAATCTGAGACTTAAGTTGAAATGCACGCCGGTAATTTCTTACAAAAACACAAACAAGGCAACACGGATCCTTGCAGTGTATGAAATGATGAAGCAATACCCTGGTACGATGACAACGTGGGATTGGACAATGACGCAAGGTGCATTCATCTATGTGTTTGCATAACTTCCGTGCACTAGAACAAGTGCGCTCTTGGCATCGTCCTTCAGGAGCAGTACATTTCCGAGCATGAAGTAGAAATAAAAGCCACCTTTGTTGATTCCTGTGTGCCTTTTCAGTACCACTTCCTGGGACTAGCGGCTGAGCTACACCCCTAGGAGTAACAGCTTGGCCCATAGATACATCTGATGATAAATTATTGCAATGGGCTTCATCCTTCCCTGATATTCTTTGATGAAAATCCACATGGAGATGTTGGTCATGTGAAATATTGTTAGACATGTGGTTACCATCTTGTGAGTCAGGCCATTGGTTTAGAACTACTGACTTGGAATTGGATTGTGCCCCAACTGTAAGGCAGCTGAACTTATTTTGAGATTCTGCAACCAATTGGTGTGGCTGCAACATTTGCTGCGAATTTTGAGGTGCTGGTGAAGATAAATCATGCTGACCAGATGGAAAGGAAATGTATTGAGCACTCCTAGAGCAATCTTCAGATGAATTTTGCTGGAACTGATTCTGCATCTCAGACATATGGATCTGTTCGGGAACATGAGAATTGAGTAGGTCTTTATGGTGTTCAAATCCAGGCTCTGACTTCACTTGGTTTTCTAGATTGGAAGACAACTGAGACTGATTGAAAGCATCGTCATTGACCAAATGCTGAGGCTGTTGACCATGAGGTTTCAATTGAAATTGTTGCTGTGTTTGTGAATACTGCTCTGGCTGTTGAAATTGCTGGGGCCTTTGCAGATACTGCTGTTGAGAATGCAGAAGGGCATCTCTTGAAATTGATGAAGACTGAAAATTCAACTTTTCCAATTGATTGATTGCTTGAGACTTTGTATGAGCAGCCTGCTGCATACCATGCAAATTTGAGTGACCACTGATCAATGAGCTAGTTTTGGGTATTGATGGCAATTTTACTGAATTTGTGTTCTGAGTGTTCATCATAGACCCAGAAGATGTTGCAGATGCATAAAAGTTCCCAGAAGCAAAAGGGTCAACATTATTCAATCCATATCCATCACCTGATAATAAAATTGTTACCCATTATGAGAGATGTCAAATTCTAAGGACAAATATAAACATACACGGACAGATAGACATAAACCTATCTAACAAATAATACTAACTAAAAAGGTGATACAACCAAACACGGGTACTGAGTGGGAGTACAGGTCCTAGGATCATTCCTTCATAAAATAGAGAGAAAAGAAAGATTACCCTGCACTACTGGTTTCTGATTTTGGTCAAAATGCTGATGTATGTGTTTAGGGGAATTGGCATAAGTAGAGGCATAGCCATCAGAAGTGCCTGGTTCATTTACAAGTTGGATATTGTTACCGATCAAACCAAGCCCACTATTTACGGAACCATTTGAGTTTGTAAATTGTTTTTGTAGCAAACCAGATCTCATTCCACTACTCATTTGGCTGCCAAGGTTCGGCAATACATGACTTTGGTCACCAACATGATGTTTCTGCTGCTCCACCTGTGACTGTGGTACCATAGTAGAGTCTGCACTGGAAAAGACGGTGCCATTAGTAGATGAATCTATATTCATGTGTGATTGGTTGCTGTTGACTGTATATCCCGGTGTAGGAATCATCTGACTAGAAATTCTCGGCACGCCCATGTTCGCCCCTGAGCTAACAGAGAAGCTCGTAGAAGTCTGCTGATATCCATTTGACAAACCTACAATAAATAGGTTCCAGATTTATTTATAATAAAAATAAAATAAAAAAACACACACACACACACACACGCGCGCGCGCGCACTATAATATTTTATTACCATCAGATCTATTTAAGGAACTGCCAAGCATTCCACCAGCTGGTAACATATTAATACTATTGAAAGATGTTGAATTTATGTTATTACACCGACTGGAAGAAATCATTGAGGCGTCTATAGAAGATGGAAGCACCATGCTTGAATTTGGAGCATGCGACATACCAGGGGTTGGTATCATTGTACCAATGGGAGAAGAGCTAACAAGTTGGGAATACGGTCTGTTGTGATTAGTCATAGATGGTCTATGGACATGGATGAAATTAGTTAGACGACTCTCTAGCGTAGTCAAATTCAGGTAGTCCTCCTAAAAGATGACGAGTGAGTCAGTCAGTCAAAAAAACATAATGTGAGTATTTCAGATTAAAATCCGTTCGTTCGTTCGTTCCAGTAGTGAAAATGAAATGAACCTTAGATACAGCAGCTTTTAACATGCCTTCCTCGAGACGTTTAGCAAGATCCTCAATCTTTCTTTTCTGGATTTCAGAAACTGGCTGCTGCTGATGACGTTGCAATAATATCTCACAGCTGGAAGGGTAAAATGTAAAATATCTATAATCTATAATCTATAATAATAAGTAAAATGAACAAGAATAGCATAATAATAATAATAATAATAATAGTAAATCTTATGGCTTACATCTTGGATTGAATAAATGCGCGTGCTCGACGAAATTCAGGATGATCCATAGTACTAATAGATGATTGTGAATACTGAATTACGTAACTTGTATAATAAGAAACCCTAAATAAATAAATAATGAATTCAGGAAATCAAATAAACAAATTATTATAAATTAGGGAAAGAAGGAAACCCTAATAGATTGATGGGTTTAGGGTTACGGACGAACCCTAAAATGGTGGAACAATCGGTCACGGACGGAAGGGATCAATGGTGTCAAATTCAAATGAGACTAAAATGATAGATACAGTATTTCATATTTGAGATTGATTGATGAATAAAATATACGGTACGGTGGGTGGAGGAAGGGATCAATCAATGGTAAGTAAATAGAGCTTTTTTGCGGTGGGTTTTATTTTTTCAATTGTCAGTTTATTTATTTTTTAAGAAAATGGCAATGAGTAAAAAAAAATTAAAAAGGGGGCAAGTTAATTACTAGACTAGATGGTCTAATAATATTAAATTAGTTAATTACTTAAATTCTGTCAAAAAAAATCACGATATACAAAAAAAAAATCTGTCAAAAAAAGTTAATTACTTAAATTAATCTAAATATTTGAACTACTAAAAATTAAAATAAATAATTAATTTTTTTTTCAATACAATTTTTTTTTTTGAAATTACTAAATAACGTTTATATTTCTTATCTTTTTCTCTTTTTCATACTCTCTCTTACTTATTTCTCTCTTCACATCTTCTCTTCTAAACCAAACACACCCTTGATTGAATTAATGCAAGCGTAATTTATTATATAAAGGATTCATGAGACCTCCAAATATAACTTATTGTAAAAAAATTTATTTTTTGGTGACCTTATTGTAATTTTTTTATTTATTTATAAAAAATAATTACATTAATTAATAGACTTAAACATCATTTTCGTCCATATATGTACGCAGAATTTTGATTATAGTCTCTGTATCAATTTTTGTTCTAAATAAGTCCCTGAATCAACTAAACTTTTTTGTTATTGGTCCTTAAAGCTAAAATCCGAACTCGCGAGTTTTCTACAAATTTTCATACGAATTTTCTTGCGGATTTTCGCTTTATGGACTAAAAACAAAAAATTTGGTTGATTCAGTGACTTATTTAAAACAAAAATTGATACATGGACTAAAATCAAAATTTCGCGCACATACAAAGATTAAAATGATGTTTAAGTCTAATTAATAATATTGTGAAAAGTTTAAAGATATTAAAGGAAAGTTATCGGCATTAACGCAATGTTTTTATCAGTAATTAATAGGCAAAATTTTCTTTATCTTATTTATTTGTAATACTTTAATCTTATATCTTTGTTTTGAATCAAATTAGTCATTTATATTTCTTATTTGTAACACTTTGATCTTTTATTTTTGTTTTTAATCAAATGAATGATGAATTTTTAGGTTTAATGATGAATGAGTGAGAATTTTTGGGTTTGGTAATTTAATTGATGAAGGTTAACATTTTTCTGGACAAAAAATTTAACAGAAAGGAATTATTTGACAAACAGAAGTATAGTTAAGGGAACAATATAAAATAATAGTTAAGGGGCTAAAATAAAATCAATAAATAAATTTAAAGACTAAAAATGCAATATAGCCCATTTTTTTTATATTCTAAACTATCTGATAGTAATATGTTTCTTCCAAGTACCTTGTTCGGTGGGGCCTTCAAAATGAAATTGTTGACTTAAATGGATTTTGACATTGAATTTGCACATGAAAATGTTAACTTTAGATTTATTTTGACATTGAATTGTCACTGGTTATTCAGGGTGTTTGGTTTGTACAAGCTGATTGTGTAATCTTTGGAACATTTTTGAATTATTTGAAGAATAAAGATGAAGTCATGAAACTACAGACAGACTCATATTTGTTGACTAATTTTTATTTATATATTGAAACGAATGGATTATATGCTTTTTCGAAATTTGCAATAATTATTTGATTTCTTTCTCAGAAAAATGGACGAAATAACTAAAATAATGGACAAAAATCTCAGTTATAAGATTACTAACATACTTCAATAAATCGTTGAATTTTGTAGGTTAAATTTATTTGAATTTAAATCAAATTATGAATAAGCCACAAAAAAAAGAACATTGGCAAACTTTGAAAAATAACTACTAGTGTATATAAGATTATAAGTAAGCAACTGTTAAGTATATAACCAGAACAAAAATAATTGAAGAGTTAACTACAACCATAAATTATTTCTTTAGGGAAATGTTTCAGCTAACAAACTTTCAATGGATCCATAATTAATTATGTAATAGTAAACTCCGACCATTTTTTTCCTTAAAAAAAATGGTTATGGATTAAATGATTATTAAGAGTTACATTATAAAATAAATGATTGTCAACAAAAAAAAAACAAAAATTAATTATTGATTTAGAATATGCAACATAGACAAAATGATAATCGTGAAACTTGCCACATAGGCAAAAGGGAGGATTAGAATTAACATAAGCTTCCCTTTATAATATATATATATATATATATTGATAGTTTTATTAAAGATGAAGATTTAAATGTAATCCTTAATATATATTTGTAATATATCTTTTAGAAATTTGAATAAAAAAAATATTGTTTGAATTTTAAATTTTGTTTTACACTTGCCATTGTTATTATTACACATAATTGTGTTTAAATAAAATAAGATATTTTTTTTGACATAAAAAGAGAACATTATTATTGAATATTGTCAATACATAAACTTGTCCTTCAATAACACTAGGAGGAGTATCTTCTAGCCATATCCTATCAGGATTATTAAGAGAGATTGGGCCTAGAGATGGGGTGCTCCATTACCTCACTATTAGAAAAAAAAATTATGGTGATTGATTTAGAGATCAATTTTGATAAAAATTGTCACTAAATTAATTAGAGACCGATATAGTGACCAATTAAAATCAGTTGTAAAAATCTTGTTGGTTGATCTGTTATGACCATTTTAGCGATCAATTTGTTAGCGATCGAATGGGGGACTGAGTTTAGAGACTAATTTAGAAACCGAAACGTGACTGGTTTCAGTGATTGATTTTGTGACTAAATTCATAGACCGAATTAGGGACTGTGAGCGACATGATGTGCGATGCCTTGAACGACACTATCAGCGATTGATTTTGTGACTCATATTAGACATCATTATTATAACCAATTTTCAAATTAATTTATATGCCTTTAGCGACCAAATTTGAAACTTTGTATGTTAAACTCAGTCTATATTTGTGTCTCTAGATGATTATTTATTTATTATTATTATTATTTATAATTGAAAATCTCTAAAAGTAATTTTTTTGATCTAATTTAATATCTTATAGTTAATCCAAAACAAACCAAATTATCACTTGCTACAACACACCTAAGAACCATCCAACACACACAAAAAGAAGAATTTTAAATCCAACAATACTTGCATACAAAAGTATGTTGCTAGCTACTGCACTTGTCATTCTTTATAGATCTAAATCCTCACCACCAACAAACACATCATTATCATCAGACATATCATCATCATTTTCATTAGCTAGCCACATTATCTTCATGAACTTGATCTCTAGTATATGGCTTCGACTGAAAGTATAAGTTGTCTATCAATTGTCTTACCATATGATGAAGTTCATTCCTTTCCGTTCTCATTTTGTCCCTTTCAATTCTCATTTCTTCCCTTTTTATTTTTAGTTCTTCAAATTCATATGTCTTTGCACCCACCATTCAAAAAAGACATTTATGCTTATATTTAGGAATAGAGAGTATATAACTTTGTCCCGTAAATTTAGTTCAGTTGGTAGACATATTACATGATATAATACACATGAATTATAGTTCGGACTATGCTACACCTAAATTCACCTTTAATAAATGTGAAATTATAATAAACAGTGAAAATGTGGGGACTAAAAATATAATAAATTTTAGGCTTAAATATGTAAAAAGTCGTTGTACTTTGGGGTCACTTGAGTTTTAGTTCTTGTACTTTAAAAAACATTTAAATTGACACTGTGATTTCATTTTACTTTCAAAAGGTCCATGGACTCATTTTTTTGATGACATGTCACTTGAGTTTTAGTCCTTGTACTTTAAAAAAACTTTCAAATTGATCTTATACTTTCATTTTGCTTTCAAAAAAGTCATTGGACTCATCATAGCTAAGTCATCAAAAAAATCACATGTCATCGAAAAAATGGGTCCAATAACCTTTTTGAAAGTAAAACAAAAGTACATCATCAATTTGAAATTTTTTTAAAGTATAGTAACTACAACTAAAGTGACCCTAAAGTACAAGGACATTTTACATATTTAAACTTAAATTTTAAGTAGAGACTAATCTTAGAAGGTCGTATAAATATAGGAACTTCAAACATATTTAATCCGAAAAATAAAAAAGACTATATAATTTTTACAATTTGATTCCAATTACATTATTGTCTAGCTAAATAATTAAAACCAATTTTTATTTAGTAGTTATAAAGATCACTTAATGGTTGAAGTGGATAAATGAGTTAAGAAGTGGAGCGATAAGAATGTCAAACGTATGATTTCCATCTACAACAAAAAACATTAACATAATACTTTACTTACATGACTCTTACAAAGAATAAAAATTGTCTTTAATTTATTTATTATTATTTTTATTATTACCACCTATGAAGCCCAGATACTAGATACAACACAGATACGATACAGATACGGCGATACGAGAAAATTTTAAAATTTAAGATACGATACGGCTATGATACTTTAATAAAAAAATTAAATATATAAATGTAAAATATATATTTTTTTTGTCGAGACCGGGGTATCCACCGCCGAACACAGTGACTAATCCCTCGCTAGATTGGAGGCACCTCGAAGGGTGGAATAGCTGGCCCAAGGATTTAAAGCTGCTTCATACCCAAGGTGAGGATCGATATAAATGTAAAATATATAAAATAACTAAAATTAATGATAAAGAAATATTTACATTATTAAAATTATCAAAACAAATGAATTTATATTTCTAAAAAGCGTATACAAAAAAAAAAAACATATCTAAAAAGCGAGTCATGCACATAAACCAAATCTTTAGCCTTTTTAAATATACTACCTCCGTTCCTTTTTACTTGTCGTTTTAGAAAAAAATATTTGTTCCTTTTTACTTGTCATTTTAGCAATTTAGTTTATATTTTGCCTGTTATATCCTCTTCTTATTTTATTTTATTGACTAAATTTTGTATAATTGTTTTTGTTGAAACAATAAAATCTTTTTTATTGTATACAAATTTTGTTTGTTTTTAAATAAAGTTTGTTACAATTTTTTAAAAAATAGATAATGTTTGTGAAAAAGAAGGAATTTATTGATGGATTAAAAATATGATATATTTTTAAAAAGGGCATACTAGGAAAATAAGGTGCAAAAATATACCCCTCCTATTTTGGTCTTTTTTTCTAAAACGACAAGTAAAAAGGAACGGAGGTAGTATTTTATTTCTTTTCAAAGAATAAAAAAAATATAAACATTGAATACTTCTATGATACGTATCGAGAATGAACCAAAATATGTATCGGGAAGTATCAGACAAGTATCGCAGATGTGTCGAATTTTTTTTAATTACAAATTAAAATTTAATCATTGGATACTTCTCCTATACATATCGGGAAGTATCTGACGCGTATCGGTATTGAATACGGTATCTGACACGATTCTTGATCAATTTTGTAGATTACCACAATATATGTATGAAGTTTCCATTACCAATAAAGATAATAAATTGTGGGACATATATATAAGATGAGTTGTTCTCTCCAAACCAAATTATTTTCATATATAAGTCAGAAATTGAACTTCTAACCACATGCTTAAAGAGTTTAAAACTCTTATCATTTAAATCAATTATTTATTTCATTTTCTATTACTTATTTCTCATATAGTTCAATCGTGATTGAATATGTTGAACCAATTAAATAATGATTTGAATATCTTTGTTTTTCTTGAATCAGATGATTTGAATATCTTAATGAATTTTTAACGCTATTATCTACAATTCCATCCCATCAATAGATAGTGAATTGTGTTCCTCTAAGGTGAGAAAATAAATGGTTGATAAATGATATGTTGTGTTCGAACCAGTTGGTATTTTGGAGGAAAACTTGATAAGAAATTAACACATAAATGAACTTAGGCGATACATTAAAAGTTCTCCCCACATTAAAAAAAGTTCTCCCCACATTAAAAAAATAACTTAGGCGATACATTAATTTTTTATGTATGTGATAAAAAATTATTGAGTAATTTTTTTTTTAGTTTAATTGATGTACACTGACGGTGTAAAATAATTTTACACGGTCATCCAATAAGAAACCTCCACACCTCCATGTCATATGAAGAAAGTGGAATAAAGTGGGGTGACGTGGCGAAATACATGGTTGTCATTGGTTGACAGTGTAAAATTATTTTACACTGTTAGTGCATACAAATTAAATCCTTTTTTTTTGGTACATGTAATTATTTATTTTTTAATTAGTATATTAACGAGTCATTAATATATTAACGTTTTTTAAGTGATAAGGTCCCGCTAATTTCTCTTTTACGGTGCAAACTTTATGCTATAAATACAGAATGTATTTTTCAGTTTGCGATACACACAATTCTAATTTTTAGAAAGTCTTCTATCTCTCTCTGCCTACTCCTTCCGAAAATTAATTTTTTTTCAATTGTTTTGCTGTGCTGTTTCTGAGAGTGGGTTTTCCAATATTAAATTGATCCTTGCATCAATAATCGAGTGGTTCTTTGAATCATAGACGGTATAATCCGTTCGATTTCTACAATGCATAAATTATCGGTATTCAGTTGAAACTGAGCTGTTGCACATTTTAGGCAATGGCGCGAAGAGTGACCTAGTCCGTGATTCAACCTAATTATTTTTTATTTGGCTAAATGAATTTTCTGTTTTCAAAACAACAATTTTAAGATGATTCAAAATTTGTCATGGCCAACGAAGAAATAACTAATAGTACTTCCATTTCTTTTTACTTGTCGTTTTAGAAAAAAATTTAGGTTATATTTTGCCTATTATACCCTCCTTCATATTTTGTTTTATTGACTAAATTTTATATAATTTTTTTTTTGTTGAAACAATATAATATTTTTATTGTATACAAATTTTGTTTGGTTTTAAATAAAGTTTGTTACAATTTCTTTGGAAATAGATGATGTATGTGAAAAAGTAGGGATTTATTGGTAGATTAAAAATCTCTTCTCTATATAATATATTTACGGATGTCTCTCTCCTAGTCGTAATTGGCAAGCTATCAAGTACCCATATACCTATGTGGCAAACTATGAGACTATCTACATAACAAACAAATTCTTCCTTAATGTATCACTCTTCGATTCCCACTCAAGACATTTTTTCAATTATGAAACATTTTATTTTACTTTTTAGAGGTCCTTGATGTACCACTCTTGGATTCCCGCTCATGACACTTTTTTAATTATGCTACAATTTATTTTATTTTTTAGAATTCCTTAATGTATCATTTTTTGATTTTCACTCATGACACATTTTTAATTATGAGACATTTTTTAAAAGATACTTTTGAACACATATTCTATATAACTAAGATTAATAGTCACTTATAGACAAAAACAAACAAAATTTTTGGATAAAGATAAGTAAATCAAGCCAATTTCTAACAAATAACAATAATTTTTTAAGATTAATACTTTTAAAGAAATTTTTTCTTAATAACGTTTCCATAACTTTTTTTTTAATCATCGTAACTAATGATTTATCATAAAAAAATTAATTGATTAAAATGTTGAAATACTATTATATAAATATAAGTACCCAAACAATTATATGTATCTATTTTTTAAACATAAAGTTGTATGAATATTATATACTATTACATAAATATTTTTATGATAAAAAAATTCATAATTTCTCAAATAAAAGTATATTTTATTAATTTAATTTTTAACTTTTATTTACATGCAAAACTTAACTCATTTCTATCGATCATTTTTTTTATTACTAAGTTGTATCAAATATAAATCATACTTATTATTTATGTTTTATTTGTATTTTATTAATAACATATTTTTATTCCTATATTAATAGAATAAACCCATTTTTTGTAATTTTTATCATTACTTATATTTACACTTATATTAATATCAATGCATGTCTTTATAATTTACACGGAATCAATATTAATAATCATATATTAATGCAAGAGCTTATTTTTTTATTTAAAAAATGAGACTTTATATTCACATATCAAAACAAGGTCCTATATTTTTTTAAATTGCTACGGCGATGGGAGAAAAAATATCACATTGTTGAGAACGAAAAGTGGGAGATCATTCTCCAGCTATGAATTATATTTACACTCATGTTAATATGAGTGTATTTTTATTTTGTAATTTATACAAGACAATATTTATACTTATATATTAAAACAGATCCTATTATTTTTATAATTTTTATGGGGACAAAAAGAAAATACCATACTATTGAAAACGGGGAGTGGAATATCATTCTCTACCATGTTCTATCCATTTAAAATTCCTAAATATATAATTATTTTTTATAATTAAATAATATAAATATTAAATCAATTTCATAAGTAATTAGAAAAACATAAATTATATGACAAAAATTTCATTAATTAAAAATAAGATATAAAAAATTAAATTAAATTACAAAAATTAATATTTAAACTAATCTACTTTAACATTAATTATATATATTAATATAATTTTGAATTTTAACCCGTACATTTGTACGGGTTAGTTATACTAGTATGATATATATTTTAAAAAGGAGCAAAAATACACTCTCCTATTTTGGTCTTTTTTTTTTCTAAAACGGCAAGTAAAAAGGAACGGAGGTAGTATGTCGGAGCTATTGAATAACCGTTTAAGTTTAAAGGTATGCACTTCAAACGGTGACAACATAAAATGTTTTTCTTTTTACCCATTAAAAAGGTTGCCCACGTGTTGGAACAAGATACTCCTAATGTTCCCCACCTCATCAAATTTGGGAACAAAAGAGAAAATAGTTTCAAACAATCTTGAGAAATCCGCGGTTTTAGATACTACTAATAATTACAGTTGAACAAATAATTATTCATGTGGAAAGAAAATGGTTATCTATGTAAGAATCATATTCTTAATTGACTTGCTGATGATATGTATGATTACTATAGAACATGCAAGACTGCTCGTGAAGTATGGGAGACTCTGAAAAAGAAGTATGATACCAAGGAAGCCGGAACCAAAAAGTATCAGTGGAGGCGCAGTCTCATGAGATCCAGAAAATAGCTCGTGAAATCTCAATGGAAGGTATGCCTATAGCCGAACTGTTTCAAATTGTTGTGATTATCGATAAATTGCCTCCCGATTGGAAAGATTTGAAAATCATTCTTCTTCATAAAACTAAATAATTTTCAATCAAGAGTTTGATTACCCGTCCTCGTATAGAAGAAGAGCTCGAAGACAAAATAAGAAAGAAGAAGAGAAAGCATATATATATATATATATATATATATATATATATATATATATATATGTTCTTTTGAACAACAAAAAGAAATTCGGTGCGGCTCTGAAGCCTATTGTCAAACCATTAAAGAATCAGAACCGCAATGTTGAGATCCAAATTAAGAATGGAAACCCATCTAGGGCTCCAATTGAAAGGCAACAACCACCTCCACCTCCTAGAAATGACCCTGGTCCTTTCATTTGCTTCAACTGTGAAAAACCAGGTCATGTGACTAGAAAATGTAGAAACAAGTCGAAACTTATTGCCTTTAATTCACATGTTAATATGACTACTGAGGAGAAACTTGTCTTTTCGTTAGAGCCTAGATGGGTTTCCATTCAGAATTTGGACCCAGCATTGCGGTTCTGATTCTTTAATGGTTGGCCAATAGGCTTCAGAGACGCACCAAATTTCTTTTTAATAATGTTCAAAAGAACATATGCTTTCTCTTCTTCTTTCTTATCTTGTCTTCGAGCCACTTCTTCTATACGAAGGTGGGTAATCAGACTCTCGACTGAAAATTCTTTAGTTTTATGAAGATGATTGATTTTAAAATCTTTCCAACATGGGCAATTTGTCGATAATAACAGCAATTCGAAATTGTTCGGGTCGAGACATAACTTCCATTGAGATTTCATGAGCTATTTTGTGGATCTCATGAGATTGCGCCTCCACTGACCTCTCGTCGACCATTTGATATTTCAAGTATCGACTAACAATATACGTTTTGGTTCCGGCTTCCTTGGTATCATACTTTTTTTTAATAGCCTCCCATACTTCTCGAGCAACCTTCCATGTGTTGTAGTAATCATCCAGATCATTTGCAAGTCCATTAAGAATATGATTCTTAAAAAGATATTCATTTTCTTTCCACAAGAGTAATTCTTTATTTAACTGTAATTCATGAGCTTTACAGCAGAATCAGATACATCGCTATTAAATTTAGTCATAATTTAATTTTAATAGTATTTTTGGTCCTACAATTTTTTTTGAATGTCATTTTAGTCCTTGTTAAAATCAAAGTTATTTATTTAGCCTTAAAATCTTAAGACATATTTAGCACCATATAAAATGTTCATTTACCAAAATTTATAACTTTTTTAATTTAAGATGAATTTAATATGAATTTTTTGATAAATAAACATTTTGATTTTCAAAAATTCATATTTAATTCATCTCACATTAAAAAATTATAAAATTTGGTAAATTAACATTTTATAAAGTGATAAACATGACTGCAAAAAATCATAAAAAAATTGAAGAGTTTAAGGTTAATTATACAAATTTAATTTTAATAGGGACTAAAACTGAATTCAAATTTTTTTTGTGAGGATTAAAAATAAAATTTAAATTAAGTAGAGATTAAACTTAGAAGGTCATTCTTTTGTAGGGATAAAAAAATATATTTAATTCAATCTCTTATGACCTAATAATATCTTTTAGAGTTGCTTCTCAATTAAGCTAATATTTTTTATAAAATATTTTTTTTACCAAATATTGTATTATCGTATTAATTAATATATCTTTTAAAAAATTAAATTAATATATAATATTTTACTCTTTTTTTTTATAAATTCAATAAATGTAGCGGTATTCTCACTCTCAAGATTCAAAGCGACAAACGAAGCAGAGTGAAGTTTCATTGTGCAGGTTGCAAGCCAAACTCTAAATTCCGTGGAGATGGAAAATTTTGCAGCTACGCAAAATAAAAAGGTTAGTAGTGATATACCTGATGATCTTGCCTTTTCAATTTTGTCAAAGTTGTCTCTGAAATCTTTGAATCGTTTTGGATGCGTACGCAAATCATGGACCCTTTTGGTTGAAAACCCTTATTTCAATGGGTTGTTCCTGAAAAATTTGTCACGTCACAATTATTCGTTTTATAATGATGTCTCTCTCATACTGTTTCAATATATGGATATCAATTCCGAAGAGACATTTGAGTTGTATTCACTTTCTAGTGGTGAGAGGTTTGAGAACAAGACCAAGTTAGATTGGCCAAATCCATTTCAAGAGGTTAACCCTAGATTTGATATTGTGGAATCTGATAATATTAATGGAGTTCTTTGTTTAATTTGGTACTCCCAACCAATTGATAGAGTTGTATTGTGGAATCCAACTACTAAGGAATTCAAGGTTATTCCAACTAGTCTTCGTGAGTCATTACGCTATATGGATATTGAAATTACTCGATATGGTTTTGGTTATGATTCTATGAGAGAGGATTATAAGGTAATTCGACAAGTAATGTATCGTCAAAATAGTGACAGTGGTAGTGACATTGATGACTTGTCATTGGAGAATATAATAGATTATGACCTCTTCTGGGAGATATATAGTCTAAGAAGTAACTCCTGGAAGAAACTTTATTTTGGTGTCCCACATAATTATAAAGATGACGGAGTGTGCCATGATGGAGTGTGTTATTGGTTGGGTGAAGAGGGTTATGACGGTGTAAACAATGATGAAGTATATATACTATCATTTGACCTAAGAAATGAGGTATTTCTTATAACACCCATACCTTCTGGGGAGGATAGTCCTTATTCTAGATATGTACGAACAAATTTATTGCTGTTGAATAGGTATATTGCTTTAATCTCATCTTGTGCGAAAAAAGATACATTTCATATATCAATTTTAGGTGAACTTGGTGTGAAAGAATCATGGATTAAACTCTACAATGTTTATCCCTCACCTTGCATTGAGCGTCCTGTCAAAGTTGAAAAGAAGGGATACATATTCTCTACAGTAATAAACAAAAGACTAGTTTGTTTTGATTTCAACACTTTAGTGGTTGAGGAGCTCAGTTTTATAGGATATAGTTATTGTGGTAAGTCAATAATTTATAAGGAAAGTAGACTTCCAATTGGATTAACAAACCAATAATCTTTTTCTTATTTCTACCCAAGTTGTGATATTGGTTGTTCGGAATTTACCTTGTACTCAATCAAATGATAATTTCTCATTCCACCCCCTCAATACTCTCTCCCCCCCCCAAAATGATTTTTGTATGAGAGTAAAAAAAAATTTGTATGAGAGAGTGTTGGGGGGTGTGGGGAAGAGCGTGTTGAGGAGTGGAATGAGAAATTATCCGATCAAATTGATCCTGTTGTAATGCAGATCTTGATTATTGTATAAGACAAATAACATCATTTGATACTATGAATCTTGTTTCACCAATTTTATTTTAATAGTTGATTCTCTTTCTATTTCTTTATAAGAAAATATGGATCAGTTAGCTGTAAAATTGGATTATTAGTATTTATTGGATTGGATTGTCTAGTAAAATGAAATCAAATTTTCGTTGGAATAATAGCTTTAGCCCGTGTTCATCACAACAATAACCCTTTCAATTTTATATCAGCTTTGTGTGTTCAAGTGAATATAGTACATAAGCGTTTTACATTCTCTCAAAATATAAAATATGCTGTTAATATTTTAAGGCAAATGCTAAACATTGCATCCCTTGTACTAATTAAAGAACTAAAAATAGTAAAATTATCTTGGAACTTGTGCATCAAACTTTTTCAAAGTGTAAGTTATGCTTGTTTCAATGTAAAATTTACTATTTTAGGGTTCCTTAACCATTGCATAGGGTGCATTGGTTAGCAAGACCCATATTTTAATACATGAAAAGTGAGGGTCATATTGTTTCAGCTTTTCCCTGCACTGATTGCAGCCTGCACAAAATCTTCACACCTAGTGAATCCACCGGACAGAACCTCCGGCAGAACTCCAACAATGTCAAACGCCTCCTGCAAATCACTGGCAGAATTAATTTCATCGAGCCAGGAAATCATCTCCTTCGGAAATCCAAGAAGTTCTTTTACATTCGAGAGTCGCTCTTTCATAACCAATTCCCAGCCTTCAAGGCTACCACTTTCATCGTCACCTTCTGTTGTGGCCGAAGCCCCACCAGCACTTGCAGATGTTGTGCTAGTCGATTTCTTGAACTTAAAGAAATGTTGTAACTGCTCAATCAAACCTGTGTAGACAAGCATTGGACGAATGATAGATAAAAGCTCATCATTCTGTCCTGTTTCTGTTGTAGCACTTTGGTCCGTAATTCCAGATTCCACACCTTGTACAGAGGCTGAAACAGATGCCGGGCGAGCAGTGGTACGACCATGTGTGTGCTGCATGTATGCATGGTAAATTCCACGCTGCAGAAAAGCACGACGGTGTTGCAGCCAGGACTCATATGACTCTGACAGAAGTGAGTTCACCATCATAAATTGGACAGTTTCTTCTGTTCCCAATGTAAGTTGAGTGCCCGACGGAGAAGAGGGTCTCAGATCTGATGTAGAAGTGGTTATATATGCTGATACAGCCCTGGCCATGGTTCGACGCTGCAAGGGGCTTCCTTGATCAAGGAGATGGCGTGCCATTTGGAACATAAATGGGAGGAACCGAGAATTACTTTCCCGTCCCCCACCTCGGCAATCCACACTGAATGATGCTCCTGTTGCAAACCGAGCTAACATCTACAAAGATGGGAAAATGCATTAGCGCCAAAGTGCGGAAAAATAACTGAATTCAAGCAGTGTAGAAATAATTGCAGGGACATCCTTCTATAGATATAACATTTAACGCGAAGTGATTTATCTAAGTAGGGCCTGTTTGGATTGGAGCTTATCTGCTGGAATATGTACTCGTGAGACTCTGAGAGAACTTATAAAAACTGCTTATGACATGTTCAAAGTTGTTTTTAACTTATTTTCATAACCCGTTTCAGGGTAGCCTATGGAAACAACCTATAGTTTATACTAAAACAATATGACTTAATTTTACCTTTTGTTATGGAAATAGCTTATAATAAGCATTTATGCTATAGGCTTCAAATTAAGTTGTTTATCCAAACAGAGTCATAATACAATACAATCATTTACATATGTTATGTTAAAATTAAACAGAGTCATAAACAAGATTCCTTCACTTTTTCCTTTAATTATCTAATCAGTTAAGTTAAAATTAAAAAACCATAGAAAGATAACATGTTGAGGCAGAATAACATACCAGAACAATGTCGTAAGTTAGCAGGCGGAGCCTGCTTCCATCAGCTCGTCCAAGAGCATTAAGGTTGTCCCAATGTTGGTCAACAAAGCGGATATATTGAACCATTGGAACAGATGGACCTCTGACAGGGAATAAAGAATTACAGAGAGATTCGTTGTTCCTAAGTGTTG
Organism: Trifolium dubium; assembly: GCA_951804385.1. Lineage (NCBI taxonomy): Eukaryota > Viridiplantae > Streptophyta > Magnoliopsida > Fabales > Fabaceae > Trifolium > Trifolium dubium. The sequence continues at coordinate 2,698,103 of OX638072.1, read as the reverse complement.
CCCCATCCCACTCTTTCTTAGGATTCTTCAAGGCAGCATCAGCTCTTTTGGCCTCTTGATGGCACTGGAAATGAATAATATTAAAGTAACTCACAGTAGTATAAACACACTCTCCGCGAGCACTTCCTGAAGTGCCTACGCCTAGATTAACACGCTTACTATAAGAGTAAGCACCCAGTAAATCAGTAGGTCTTAAACTGTATCCTTCCCGGCACACCATGCATGCCAAACCATCCTCCTCCTCTTGCACATCTTCAAAACCTTCAAGGACAGGCTGGGAAACAACAATACGTTCACCTCCATCTGAAGACAGTTCTTGTCGCATTCCTAGCCCCTTCATCATACACAACAGACAAGGAAAAATAGAACAGGAAATCAGATTCAAATAATTTCAAGTAAAACAAGTATTACTATACAGTGCCACAGATTTTCAAGAAACAAACGAAAAATATTTTGAGCAAAATACCCAACTTCACATCAAACATTTTGTTCAAGAGTTGTAACAAAATAGACCGCTAGTCCCCAATCTACCTTTTTACTCCCTCCGTCCCATTATATAAGCACCCTTTCAAAAAAAGTCTAGTCCCAAAATATAAACCCCTTTGCAAATTACTAGGTGTATTTATTACTTTTTTCCTTACACATACCCCTAATTATTACTACTAACTTGCATTGGAATACAAAAAGTCAAGTTTCTACACATACAAACAAAGGACAATTTAGTAAAATTTACACACAAATTAGACACAATAATTACATTATCAACATTTCTTAATAAGTGTGATATTAGTCAAAGGTACTTATATAATGGGACGGAGGGAGTAAGTCATAGAAAATGCCAACTTATGACAGTCTAAAAAAAATTTAGATTATTGCTTCAAAAAAAATAATTTAGATTAAGCTATTTTATATAAAATACCTGAAGCAGCTCCTCTCTCTTACGCAAAGCCCGGCGCCTCATTTCATTTCTAGTAGCATGCCGCAATTTACTCACCTCCTCCACTAAGAATCCATCTCCTTTTCCTTCCTTGTTAGATAGTGTGTCCAACAAATTTTCAGCCCTAGCCCCAATTTCGTTTTCTCCTGAAACTCCTTCCAAGGCATGCAACAGGGGTAAGATACCTTCCTCTTCAATACACTTTTGAGTGAGAAGATGTCCCATTGACAAACCACTCAGCATCGACAATATAAGAGGGATGGAAGGCAGTGTTAAACCCTGTGCCCATTCAGCACTGGACTTGTAGCCCGCCTGCCCAGCATTGGCAAAACTATCCTTCAAATGTTTCATTGCAAATTTAGTTATACCCTTTTCTAGGATAATGTCTTTTAATCTATCACCACAGGAACTTGTCTTAAGTGACTCTGAAACTCTAACAAAGTTTTCCAGTGTGAACCTCTGCTTTGCGGCTAGCTGAGCAACATTATCATCCTTTGGATTGTCCAAACATTTTTTCTGCAAACTGTCAAATGCATCCCAGTCTTGCAGGTATGGGCTAAAATGCTGGATTAGAGCATCCATTGCAGCAGGTTCACCATAAGTCAAGTAAGGTAGTATTCGAGCAACCATCTCTGTGTTCCTCTGCTGTTTGTTTGATTTCTTAATCCCCAATGGATGAGATAATCTCTCCAAAAACATAAGAACTATCTTCTTGGCTTGCTCACCTGTCCCAGCTTCTTCACTAGTGACAGTAAAGGCACCTTGTGTGATGTTTATACTGTCACTTTCATTTGCTTCTAAAGTCAAACTTTCAACAATCAAAAGTATGCCTTCGGCCGGCTCCATAGCATCAACTGAGAAAGCCCTTCTTGCAGTTTCAAGAAGCAAACCTAAAGCTCCTAGCTTCAACAACGCTCGTCTATTTTCTCTAATTTTGCAACAGTACAAAAGAAGGTTAAGAACTGCAACCAATTGCTCTTGATTGGACTTGAAATCATCTCTCAGACGCTGTAAATAGGGAAAAGTGAGAAAACTATATTAGCAATTTATGTTTGCAAGCAGTAGAATGACATTTTATGAAAATCAAAGATATTAAGTATTTGTGCACGAGAATGTCTGTAAAAAATAAATATATTGGGCAATCCTCAATTTCTGTTGATGTAGATAACTTAAACAATATAGGTCAAAGACATAATCATATACTCAAAGGTCAAAGCGATCACAAAAGAATAATGCTAGAACCAAATTTGTTTTTGACTTTGTAATGTATTAACCAACTTATAAGCATTAAAAAAATCATATCACTAGCAATGTGGTGTGAACTCCCCATCCTCAACCCACTAAAGGTGATGTGCCCCTGCAATGTAGAAAATCAAGTGGCCCAATAACATGCAGCAAAAGTGACCACAAATGAAGTGGATTTCATAAACGTTTTATCGTAATTGATACTTCTAATCCTATGGAGTGCTCTAAGCTATAGGCTACAGAGTGTTAAAGACAAGAAATCAAATAAGAAAAAAGGATCATTGGCTTGACTTGTGTGTGTGTGGATGCAAAGTCCACGGATATAAAAAGAAAGCAATCCTGCTTACCTGAATCATGCCCAACAGTATCTCCAGTCCACCACATTCACGAACAGCACCTGCTATGGCAAACTCAACTTCTGGATCCTGAGACTCCTCTCTATCTTCCTCCAATTCTTTAATCATAGGCTCAGTTGCTTCACCATCCAATCCCTGGAAATTGTATGCATATAACAGATAAATTCAAAACCAAATGTTTACACAAATGAGCGGATTCACATGGCCACTGATAGAGAAACACACCTGGAGTCGATAAGTTACTGTCATAGGTGGGCAATATCTAGATGAGGTGACAGCATTTGACGACAACAAGTTGGAATTGGTTACATTAGAAGATTGATTTGATTTCTTCCACACTAGCTCATAAACTTGTGCAATGCTCAAATCAAGAGAAATGATATTACCAGCAACCAACAATTCCATTCCATAGTCATCCTCAAGAAGACCTAACAAATCCAACTGATGGCAGATCTTATTCTTCACATCACGCATCAATGGGCCAATCTCAGTACTTGAATATGGATTTTTGGTCATTGAGCCCCTGATAAACTCTTCCTGAGTATGTGCCTTGTTTAGGACCAATAAATATACAGGCTCGGGTTTTGAGGGGCATATCAGATTGCAGAGTTGCTCTAAGATAAACTGCAAATGCAAGTACAGATCGCATCAAAGTTTAGAACGATCCTAAGTAAAAAGGTTACTGTAAATTTAACATCTAATATTTTTTTGTTAGTTCTAATCCTTTTATTTAACCAAACTGATACTCCGTTGGATAGACAATTGTCACAGCTGATTTTAAAGAAAGAACAAGTTATAATTAGGAAAAGTAAAAGTAAAATTAATCCATACCAAACAAGCACGCCCTTTCTTCTCCTTTCCATGTATTTGCAAACCATTGATACAGGCCTTAATGAATTGTCGCTTATTATCACTGCTTTCTAGTAGTAGACTATCCAAAAGATCTTTAAGGAGACGATTGCAATCACTAATCAACTTTGTCTTTTGAACAATCAAGCCACGAATTACAATAAGGGCTTCAAGAATTTCAGAAAGTAAGTTCTCTCGCATGAATCTGGAATAAAAATTTACTTCAATGAGATGATAATCAAAAAACTAATCTCAACAGTAAAACTATTCAAGCAGCAATCTTACCTGGATCTAACATTTGGAACCTCAAGAAATTTACCAAGAAGCTCTATGATTTTGTGAAGGATAAATCCCTGAGTTATGTCAATGTGTAGGCTCCTTTCCAAAGACTCAACACTATTTACTTCTTGGGAAATCAGAGTACAAATTGTCCGCAGACATCCCCGAACAGTCAAAAATAAAAGAGCATCCTCTGAATCTACCATCTTGAATAGCAATTCAAAATATTCTGCGGCACTTTCACCAGAAGAAAGTGTTGCAGGTAACAAAGAAACCACTAGGTTCAGCAACCGAAATCGTTTCGACGAACTTTGACCACAAAGTAAGCTTATGAGTGAGCACATCTCTGATCTGATGGATTGCGAACATGCACTCAAAACAAGTTCTTTAACCCATGATCCCAACTCAAATACTGACAACTCACTTTTAGCTGCTTTACCAACACGACGCTTCCATCTCAGAGCATATTTAAGAGCCAGGTAATCATGACGTTGGGATCTTGACCTCTGGCCTGTAGCTTTGACCGACTGAGACACTTTGTATTGCCTTCTAACAAAATCAAGATAGGTAGCTCCACTCTCCCATTCTGAATAGCTCAATAACTGAATATCTTGAGTCTTAGGTGTGGCATCCCAATTTCTTTCTGATGAGTCTGGAAATGTCTTTGCTCCACCAACACTGACAGCACCAGTCAAGGACCCGGGTACATTTTGAGAAATTTCATCCTTCGTCTTTGCAGATGACTTCCCAAGGCCTTGCTCTTTGTCTGGCGTCTCGGGTTTTGGAGGTGTGCATGCCTGAGAAATAATTCTCAGACAAGGAAGAATAACATGCTCAGATATGGCAGGATGTTTGGCACCCAACTTAATGGAAGAAAACAATAACTGAAATACAAGACGTAATCTTGATTCCCAGTATTCATCAGCCAAAGAACACACTTCAGAAAGTAATAGCAACTCCTCACGTGTAGTCACTGCAATGTCCATGGAGCGATGATGCTCAAGGCAGTACAAAACTTTCTTCTGTATCAAACTGTTCAACTCGGTAACTGCATTTACATCACCTTCAGATAAAGAACAAAGTACAATTCTTGCTTGGACCCGGGCAGCTTTAGGACCTTGATGAATGTTATTCTCAAATAACTCGGACAAAATGCCAGCTGAAACAAGTTGTTTCTTAGAATTTGGATGCCTTGCAAGCACCTGTAAAAGTTCTAGACACTGTGTTACAAATGTAGTTGCACAACCATAGCAGTTATTTGGTGATCTGGACACCACAAATCTTGAAGAGACGCTATTATCAGAATTCTTCTGGTGCAGATAGTTCATCAGCACCTTGCGTAGCCCTTGCAGTGTCTGCACACTTTTGGTGACGGAATCAAAAGCTGCTTTGCACTTCTCACCATAGAGGACCCCAAGAAGAGCAATTTTGCGGTTGATTTTACATGAGGGTCCAGGTAAGGAAACCATCATTTGCTGCACAGAATCCTTCTGTTGTGAGTCTATTTCACTGTCACCAATGCTTGATACGATTTTAAGTAAGGGCTTTTTGAAGCCCAAAAGTTGCTGATATCGCCGATGAGCATTCTCTGACTCAGACTCTATGGCTGTTAACCCCTTCTTCATATCCTCATCATTCTCCATATTATCAAATGTAAAACTTGGCTTTGCCATGAAATTAAACTCAAACCGCCCATATTTGCTGTACCCACACTCATTGCACAGAAAAGAATCCAAATTCTCATAATTGATGTTGCGACATTGCCTGCATTGATATGCATTTTCATGACAATTGCTACATATACCATGCTTATCTGTGACTGGACGACTACAACGTGGGCATTGCAATGGTTCAAGAGACAATGCCTGAAGATTTTCATAAAATGAATCCAGTTCAATCATGAAGTTACAAGCTGTAATTGGAATTGGAAATTCAACTTTAAGCTCAGTCTGATCGAATGCAAGATGACAACTTTTTGCACGCTTCCATAAAGACCAGTTATTTTTCAACTCTGATAAGTCGGTAACTGGTCTGTTGTTATAGTATAGATTCAAAACCTTCACTGATTTTGATTTTCTGGTATCATGAACATTCATGGTCACAGTCTGGATTGTGTAACTTCCAGTGCATTTCACTATGATGCGATTATCAGTGAACTTTGTTTCAGATTTCAGGGATTCTAGCTTCATCCTGCTGTAAGGTACTTCAGGAGAGCTGCAGGCAACACAAGGTTCACTCTCAAGATAGTAACCATCAAATTCCACTAAGCCACTCAACGTATTATATATGCGAGAATTTGGATGGTTAGCTAAGAGCTCATTCTGTAAATGAAGTGTCTCAAAGATGCACCTAATTACATCAGAAGTCAAGCATCGGTCTACAAGTTCTGAAATCTTGTGTTTTGAACTTATATCAGGGGATCTTCCAAGCAACCAAGTAACAAGTTCTGTATACTCCACAATATTCTGGCCATACATTGGGAGGCTCTTGACTTTCTGCAAGAGAGCCATTAGCATAGTTTCCTTAAACAGTGGTTTAGCATGATGCCAGACACCATATAAAACTAATTTAGCCTCGGCTCGCACAGTAACTGAACTCCACTCCAGAAGGAAACCATCTATGAACTGCTTTAAGGTATTGCCACTCTTGTCAGTGAAGACATCTACTGCTGCCTCCATATCCAAATATGACTTCTCCGAACCAGATTCAGCTCCATCTTCACCTTTCTTTTTCTTCTTTGAATCTTGTGGCGCAATACTCGACTTGGTTGAACTTGAGTCTCCTGAGTCCGTTTTCTGTGAAGTCTGACCAACATCTTTTCCTGTATAGAAGGCGAAATTGAGAAGTTTAAGAGTCTGCATAACAGACTCTTCACCGAAATAAAATATTCCATTCATCAGGAAAGGCAAAATATCCCCATGCCTTAAACAGTATTTCTGCCAGTTACGAGGACGTGCAGCTGCTACTTCTGCCATAGTGGTAAGACACTTCACAATCTTTACACTTCTTTCATATGGAATGGGATTGTTTTGAAAACCACCAGACTTTGTTATGTGTTTATTAAGTCTCTTGACTTCACTAGAGTACTGCCAAGAGTCCCGTACACTGTAATAGTGAGACTTGCTCCCACAGAGATGCAGGAATAGCCTCCTGGCATATCTTCTTACAAAGTTGGTATGAGGATTGTTGATGTAACTGCAGAGAACATCTTGATATCCATCTAGCTTCAAATCCTTCCCATAAGACAACTTGTAGATCTTTTCCTTTTCTCCAGTCTTGTCATGTTTTTCTGGCCGAACAAGTGTGTACACCAGTCGAAAAGCATTCTCTAGTAGAAGCCTGTTGTAGTCCATAAAGATGTCTGTTCGATGCACTTTCACATATGAATCAGAAAAGAAAGGTGAAAAATTACCAGCTGGTAAATCTCTTCGTACTGTAAGCAAAGCCCCACATCCAGGTCCAGAATTACTATGCCCACCTTCATTGTTAATAGGAGATTTGAAAACATGCACTAGCTGCTGCAGTATGTCCATCAAATAATTTACAAAAGATTGTTGCCTAAGAGAATCACAAGCTTGAAGCAGCTGTGATGCAAAGTCATTCTTCTCTTGGTCATCAACTGAAGTCTTGGAAGTGGTTGAAGTGGATGAAGAAAGTTGGACTACACTTTTATCATGAACATCAGCAGTTCCACTGTGTCTTGGCATGGAACCATCACTACCAGGTTGATGCCAGTTTCTTAGCATCAATGTGAAAAACATGAAAACCAGGATTGCAACTTCTCCAAATGATGATCGGGTTCTGGCTGCAAATGGTCTGTGGAGATTAATTTCATCCAAAAACCATTTGATTAGTTTCTCTAAATCTAAATTTTCAGGCTTTGAGCTGTCAATGAAAGGTCCACCCACAGCAGATGACAGCCGGTAGAAAAGCTGCATAATAGGTATTGCTCGGACTCCAGAGGTTGTATTCATCCATCCTTTCAATTGTTCAAGAAGCTCAGAAAGTAGTAAGGAATTTATTGCCCGTTTTGAAGCAGAAATCGAGACAGGATCAGTCAACGCAGCAGCAAACTCTCCAGAATCATTGGGCTCTAAAACATGAATTGATGGAGAAGAATTTTGCATGTTGCTATCAGCCGGTACAGGCAGCGAGTCACTAACATCATCAGGTGAGAAGTGAAATTCATTGCCATCTCCCACCGAGTCCACTTCTATTGGAATTGCTGTCATAGGATGATCTCTAGAGTGTGGTGGAGGAAGCCGGTCTGCATCTAGTACTTCAAAGCAAGCCTCACACAAATCAAAATCAGGACAAACAGTGCAATGCCACCTTCGCCTAAGTATAGGTACAGTAGAACAACCATCACAACAATATTGAACAGATGAAGTGATAGTGTCTTCTTCAATCATGACTTGGTTATTTCTAGCACTTGCGTCAGCTGAGCCAGGAACTGGCACTACACTCTCAACACCATCATCTGGAGCCAACAGTGTCTGCTTTGGAAAAGGGACCTGAAGCAATCTCGAAGATATGGCCAAACTGGAAAAAAAGAAATGTGTAAAAACCTGAACATCAATCTTAGAATATAAAAAGAAAACAGAATGAGAAAAAAAACCTGCTAGCAGTCTGAACAGCTTCATCAGACGAAAAAAGAAGCCTTTTGAGTAAAACAACGGCAGGTGCTACACAGTGCACTCCTGAATCTTTTACATGCAGAGCCAAGCATTCAGCATAACAATAAATAAGTTCAACTGCAGACATAACAATGTTGTTCATGGTTTGTGTATCAGGCTGCTCGAAGTCCAAAATTCCCCATAAAACTTGCATAAGAGCATCCACCACTTCTGAGCCTACACCAGCAAAAGTGGTTTATATAATGTAAGATTCGTAGCAGCTATATCCACAAATGACAGATGACTCTTTAATATTTAGTCTATTCTCTGGATTCATAATAGTAGTACCTCAGTCACTTAAAATACCATAACCTAATAGGTAGCATGCAAAAAGAATATAGCAAGAACCAGCCATGCATAAAAAATAAACCCCAGTATCCCATTCTTACAGCAGATTTGAACGGTGCAGATATCAACTCATAAATTTCAAAAATCAGTTTTGAAGTTTAGTTTAGCTGAGATGAAATTCTTATACTTCAATAGAGGTGAATAATAAATTTTACAAAAAATGACTACATATAAGAAATATAGGAGTGTCTCAATAAAATAACTGCATGCAGATGATTGTTTAAACTGACCAAGAGTGTGTGTTGTGTACTTATCATCTATATATTTAAGATTCAATTAGCGAGAACAAAACAATACCATTTGTCTCCATAAATGTTGCTAAATTTGAACGGCGTTGCAATGCAATCCTACAAACTGCACGCATCTGAGCAGTGAACTCTTCAATGATCCAACTTCCTGCAGTACCGCCTATCCCAAGCCTCGACAACAATAGTGAAGATGATTTGACAACTCCAAGGAGCCGCATAGAATCCTTAACCTAATGTGAGAAGAGTCAAGATAGTATAATTATCATAACAATGACATAAAATGGAAAAAACAAAAATAGAGAACCAAGTGATACTATATAGATTACTTGATGGTATATCTCTTTCTTGGGGAAAATTGCTTGTAAAACACGACTAGCAGAAGCCTGCAGAAGAGGTTCCCTGTCACTCTCAAATATTGTTTCTAGTAATTGCTTGCACTTGAGTTTTCCCAGCTCTGATCTTGCTTCTTCAAGCCTTGTGTAATCTTGTTGCCTACATGATGAATAAAACTTGGTAATCACCTTAAGCCCATCTGCTATTACCTGTTCCTGAATAGGAGCAGATTGCATTGATCGGCGCTTCTTTCCAGATCCACCAAGTGATGCATTCAAACCAAGTACTCTTGCTTCCATATCTAAAATTGCATCCATTTTTTCTTTCCAACCAAACTCGTCTTTAGCTCGGCCATAAACTTCAAGTGAGTCTATTCTGGGAAGTGCTGAGCCGCTAAAGGTTGGCCCAACTGACATTGTAAACTCTTCATCTGCAAGAAGAGACTCCGCAACAGTAAATGGAATATCATACCAGGACCTCATTCCTTCGTCTAATTTAATAACCCTCTGGAAAATAGAAATACTGGAAGGTATGTGGCTTGCCGATGTATTACCCACATGAACTCGAAAACCAACCATGACAATATCAGGGTTTGAATTGAAGACGGATATCTGTGAAAATGCATAAAGAAAGAAATTAGGAACAAAAATGCTTTATCCAATCACTTCACGCACATCATCAAAAGCAGCTGACATTACATTATTGCAGTGATGACATTGTTACAAAATGTAATGGTTTGTAACAGCGCCGTATGTAAAATAGAATTCACCTCCAATGTAACCATTTACAAATGGATCTATTTTAGTATTCTGGATATATAACCCATGCAATTATAAAGCATGGCTACAGAGAGACAATTTCCAGGTTGAACTTTCCACATAATAATGAATAAGACACAATCTACTGCATGTCTATGAGCCTCTGAAACTCCGGTGTGGGGTGTAAATTGGGTTTCATCAACAAACATGTTTGTCAAAATCATGTTAGCCTATATATAGTTTGTGTAAAAGCAAAAAAAAGTCCTCTCAAGGGATCAAACCACTGTTTCCAAATAATTATCCAAACACACTCTTATTCGACTACTAAGAGTACACACAATTTCCCCTATATTTGGTTGATTTTGGGATATCATGCAATTACATTACATAACCTTCATGGAGTATCAATTACAGAGATCAGCACCACATAAATAGAAAAGGTTCATTTTGTTTCCTCTTTCAAACAAATAACAAGTATCATTACCAATATCATATGTAGGGAGTGTTTGCCAATTTAATTAATTAAAAATGGTGGTGTTGGAACTAGTTGCCCAAATCTGAACAAAAACTAAGCAGTTCAACATTAGGGGGTAAGTTTAGTTAAAAAAAACGCTTAAATATGATTCCAATTTGCCAAAAGCCTCTGCCCAATAGGTGGGATTCAAAACTAATTCTAATATTGAGCATGTGGAAGATTGTCATCAAAATATTCAGGCTATGGTGTTCTACATCTCTAATCTCAAATAAAAAACATGTTCCACAAAGTACAGTAATATATTTGCTTTGAACTGCAAAGTGATAGTAGATACCTTAAAACCTGTAGGACTGGGACTTTCTAGAAAACCATCCTCATTTACCAAACTCTGTTTAGCTCCTTCAGAATCTCCATTTCTGATTGCGTCACCACCTAGTTTCACATCTGGTGTGATGCATACAGTCCTCTCAAAGAAGTCAAGAGGAAAGTCAGGATTTGTTCCAGCATAAGCTTTAGTGAGGATGCCAGAACCTAACTTCTTAACTTTCTCAGATGCTGCAATGACACCAGCATCCACACCCACAGGAGCATGTGAATATATTTGAAGGCTACCATCATCATGTAAGACAAGACAGTGGATTTTATCCTTTGATAGTGGTTTGTATGCAGTCATACCAACTATAGGGGAGGTTGAACCGACCGAATGCCTCATACTCTGAGCAAGTATGGCATGTTCCTCCATGGACACTGCGAGAGCAGAATTTGATTTCACAGTTGATAAGCAAACAAATAACCCACTGCCAGCCAACAATTCTTTCCAATGATGTACTCCAGCAGGCCGCATCTTACTTTCTTGCTCCTCAAATACAGAAGAAGTCTCTATTATGGAGGCTGCATCAGAGCTTGGTCGACCTAACAGTGTAGTACCATCTTGAAAAGATATGAAGAGTAGCTTACAAGTTGAAGAGTAGTACAATGACGATCCCTTTGCATGAACTTCTCTTCCCTTGAGTTGTACAAGCTCTTTTAATGGCACAGCCCCAACACTCCCTTTGACTGACAACTCAAACCTGAATATGTTTCCATTTTCTGACAGAACAACAAGAAACATTCTGCCCCGGGAAGCTATATAGAGAATGGCATCCACAATCACGTCATCTGACAAAGTAAAGTAGTGCACTGGACTTATGTTGTCCTGGGACAGGTCATATATTTTGACAAATCTATTAGTCACAACCATTAATTGAACTTGTGAGCCTGGAAGCCATTCCACCCGTCTAATATATGCACCTTGCAAAGCAAGTTCAATGGCAAGGCGATCAATTACTTCACCACGAGGATTCAACGTTAGGACCTGGCAATCTTCATAACCGGCTACAACAAGATAGTTCTCAACCACAGGATTGAACGCAAGTTGTAAAATTTCAAAGCGGACAACATTTTTAGAAAGATGTTTTACATTGGTCTTGTCAGCTGTCACAGGTGAAATGGTGGCCTGGCCAATTAACTGTCCAACATCATATATAGCAACTTTATCACCTTCACCAACAGCAAGACGACCTCGTAGACTAACACTGATTAATGACTTCACAAGAGAACCATTTGCTATGTGTGACTTGAGATCCTTGGCATTAGAATAATCAACCTTTATCTTGAGATCAAATGATCCACTTTTATAAGCTTTCTTCAACTGCAAGAGATCAATGCAATGAGAAATCACCTTGTCTTCACCCAAACTGATCTTCTTATCCTTAGAATGGTGGGAGTCTCGTCTACTAATTACTGATGGCATCAAGGAGGAGCAAAGATCGAGCACCTGACTTTCAACATCAAGTTCTTCGAGTAGCAATGGAATACTTTCTTGAAGCTCTTTTGTAATACATAATCTGAGTGAGTTATCTACATCTGAATTCATGTCCTCTTCAAAATCTGAATCACTATCTGGCAGCTGATCTCCATCTTCTGGAAAGGGTAAAAAGGACTGAAATGTGTTAGAACCACGAACAGGTGCACTGTTATCTACAGTAAATTTCCGTGGTTTCAAACATTGACAATTACTACCCCTAACCCCTCCAGCTCCACAGTCACAAAAGAAGCGGCTTGAGCGTGAGTAGACTACACGGTGACCTCGATGACAGACCTTTGCACAGACAGAGCAGCAACCTTTTGATACAGTTAGGTCACATGTATAGCAGAAGTACCAATGCTGCTCCATGAAATTGCTTCCACTAGAAGTAAATGTGCAAACTTTCGAAGCAAGGGCCCTTTCACTGTTAGCATCCTCCTCATCATCCTTATCTATGCTAAGAACCTCTCCATCAGAGGTTGCATCATCCTCATCCTCATCTACCGAAGTAGCATCACATTCTAGAGAGGTTGATCCTCCTTCTTTATTGGAAGGAACAATGAATGTCTCAGAATTTTTTCTGGACCCAACCAGTCGAGCAGAGGTGTGACCCACCCCAACACTAGTTCCGGAATAAGACTTCTTAGTTATTCGTTGCATGGAAACTTTACCAGATCCACATTCACTCAAGACAGTTGCAATAAATCCAAATAGAAACTTAAGTCCTGGAAGCAGATTTTCATTGCCCGCCAGTTTCCCCATCAACATTACAGTCCTCGTCAAAAGTTGTTTCATCAAGAACTCTCCTCTTGAAATTTGAGCAATGAAATTGAAATATGACTTTGCCGCATGTATATCAAATAGCAAAAAAGCATTATCAAGTAATAGAAGTGCAGAATTGAAAATATGGTGTTGCAACTCTTTTGACTGTTTTTCAGATGGCGGTGATACCAGGCATAGAATAAAATTCATAGTTGAATCCCGAAGAGAAACGGAGCTCCCCTTTGCACAGTTTACCCCACTATCTGATTTGATTATGCTTCCTAAAAGTCTTTTCTCCAACCATTTAGATACGCTCTGTATATCTCTGTCAAGGAATCTCTTTTGTATCCTCATTCTGAGATGAGGAAATTGCTCTCCAGACAGAAGATCAATGAAGAAACACAGAACTTTCACATTCACTGATTCAGAGAAACAAGTATCTAGGGAATCAATTAGAACCAAACAGTCACCAAGATGCAACTGCAAAAGCTTACTCATCTGCCCTGGCACATTTTCAACGCCAAGATAAAAGTGAAATATAACAGACTTTGAAGGATCTTTTCTAAGACCGCTTAATATCTCAACAATTTTGCAGATTATCCATTCTTGGACAAAACAATCACTTGCTCCTCTAGCATTCATGTCCTTCAAAAACCCTTCCATTTGCTTCATTAGAATTAGGCTTGTATAATTTGACAATTCCAGTTCTGCACTTAAGCTGTCATAGATAGTGTCACATTTCTGATGAACACTTTCAAAGATTCTATCACACTTGATAATCATTATTGTATCAACAATCTGTAAAAAGACTTCAGTCTCTGAGTCATTATTTCTTCCTGCTTCTTTTATTTTATGTAACCCATCTAGAACAAAGATGATGCCTCTTACGCTAAGAACACAAGAAAGCAGAGTCGCACTAGAAGTAGAAGGGTTTAAAGGAAAACCATGCAATATGCACTCCCAATAAGCTCTAGGAAGAATTCTTGAAGCTTTTTTATCAACAGCAGCATCCAACCTTGATATGAGGCTCAAAACAGACTGCAGCTCGCCTGCATTAGAGCCGCTCCTCTCTGAGAGCTCGTCCTGCAGGCTTTTGTCGATTCCAGTATATTTCAGCAGTAAAAGTGGTAAGAACCCAGGAGCCACCTTCTGTTTGTAACTTAGGACATCGAGGAAAGCTTTCTCATAAATTTGCACATGTTTGTTTAGCAAGGATGAGAACAGCCTTACTAGCAATACAAATTGACCAGAGTCAACCATGGAGGAAATCATGCTTCCAGCAAGTTTAGCATATTTCTCATCCCCAAAAGCACTCTCAGTCCAGGTTAGACCGTGTCCAGAAATTGCATTGTCTATACAATATCTCCATATGCCAACATTAGTGAAGGAAAGCAATAGAGATAGCCACATTCCACTTCTGAGGAAATCCCAACCTAATTCTTCAACGCCTTCTGGTATGGGCAACGCATTTAAATTCTGAAGCAAGCTCAATACAACATCTGGAATAGTAGTGAAGTTCCCAAAGATCTCTGGATGGCCTAGGAGTAAATGGCTGAAGTGGAAAAAATGCAACATATCGGATAGATCCACAGATTTCCCTTGATCCCAAGATATAATTGGATGGTCTGCTTCAGAGCTTATATATGGAATATCCCAACAAAGGTTGAAAACATATCTTTCAACAATTTGATCCTCCACTGCAGTGGCTTTTTTGCCTCTCCAAAATCCAAGAATCAGTGAAAAAGTACCATATATGTCCTTCCAATCCAGAGTTAATTTGTCAATCGTCAAATCATCCACACTAAGTGAAGCAGAAGACTCAGAAACATCAATTAGTTGTCCAATCAAGCTACCAACAAAAACCTCCTCTCCCACCAATCCATCTGCAATGCTTTTTAATGCAGTTGATGACCAAGATGACATGTGATCATTAACCTTATTGTGCAAAGATGAGCTCGACAGAGGTGCTTCCCTCAACTTAGACCGCACATCTACAAGCAATGATGTAGGACAAGTCTTTTGGTGAAATATCATATGCCGAAGAACTAAGATTAGCCTTGAAACCACTAAAGCCCAACATGTTAAAAGTGAGCTGTTCAAATCCAACATTGGGTTAGCAACTTCTTTGAGGGTTGAAAAGATTAAGTTTGCCATCATTCCCTTCTCTTCTTCACAAGACAAATGGAAAGCCATAAGAACTACCTCAATATGAAACAATGAAGGAAGAGTACCAACAAGATCATTGATACTTGGGCAGTTTACACAAACAGATTTCGCCTTCTCAACAACAAAGGCAACATACCCCCTACAAATCTTGGTTCTCAACTGACTGCCAGAAGAACCAACCCTGCTAGATAATGCATGAGCAAGCAAGGTGAGGGTCCTATCATTGTAACTAAAAGCACCATTTTCAACAATTAAGATCCTCTCCACAAGGTATTCTTCAAGTGAATCACTCAAGGCATGGTTTGTGAGAAGGCTGTGCAGAAGATCAAAGCATATCTCATGGATGAGCCCAATCTTCCCATCTTCCTGTGAAGGAATACAACCATCAGACATATTATCTTCAGAACAACAGCCATGACAATTGAGTAGGGAAAGCAAAATATCAATGTCTCTACTACTGAGCTTGCTGCATACATCAACAAAAAGAGAAGGATGCCATTCGGTAGATAAGATACATGTTTTAAGAAAGTTCAGAAGTTCTATAGCAGCCTGAATTGGCATATTCTGATTGCTAGAGTTAGAAGCAGAAGCAGATGGTTGTTCACATCCATCTGTAGATGCAACAGAACGCCCTGTCTCAGAAAAAAGATCACCAAAAAGAGCCTCATCCTCATGGCACACTGCATTTTCAATTTCGGATGGTCCAGCAACTTTTGCCAAACTAGAATGGGACCTTTCCAGTTTTTGCCTTAATTTCAATCCTTCAGAATGAAGAAACAAAGCAAGTTGCATCAAATTTTCAACCCATTGGCTTGATGCAGGAAATACCAGTTTTATAAGCTCTTCAAAAGTGTATCCCTTCAGCAAATGAACAGAACTGCCAGCAAGTTCTACATCAAAGTCTTGCTGCTCAAAAGTAATCTGGTGCCTTTGTTTTTTCAGATCAATAATGAGTTTCAGAGTATAAACAACAAATCTGGGGAAGAAAGCCAAGGGGGGCTTTGAATTTGGATCAGTTTTGTCATATATCCAAACAGAAGAATCCAAACTCTCTAGTATAGATACTACAACACATGCTTGGATATTCTGAGCAACATTGCTATTACCAAAAATAACCTGAACATCGTGAAGAAACTCTTCTGTAACCATTAAAACAATGCTATCAAAACTTCCCTCAATAGAAGCATAATTATTCACAAACTCGACTTTAACTCTAAACAAATTAGACAAAGTATCAGTAAATAAGGAAACTGCCCTCATCAATGTGGCATCATATTCAACATACGGAACATCCGACGTGAGACTTCCAAGTATCTTCAACATTCTCAAAATTAATGATAGCCTCCTTCGAAAATTTTGCCCCAATGCCCGCTCATCAAATACATCTTGTACATTAGCTAGTTTATTGCATAGCAAGATCAGGCGAGGGGTGCATTTTCCATGGACAACTGCCCAGTGCTGAGATAGAAAGACAAAAGTGTTGAGATATTGATCATAAGTCTGCTCACTGAATCCAGATTCTTGCCTATCATGTTGCATATGTTTAGAAGCTAAGGTCTTCAGAAGCCAATCCATCGATTTTTCCTCCGTTGAGCACCGGAAACCTTTTATGAATCAGTAAAATAAAATCAAAAGAAAGAAAATGAGCATATGGCTAGGTTAGCAAGAAAACCATGACAAGACAACAGTGGGGTGATTATGGGGTATTAACATGATACCTTCTAAACGGCATTTTTTGTAGTCATCCACATAAGCACCACAAGAATCATCAACCATTGGCAGCAAATCTACTAAGGCACTTGCAGTTGTAGGTTGCAGTATGTCCACTACCATATTCATTCCATCAACCAAAGCTATCTCTAAAAGATGTATCATATTGGCCTGAAAGGTTTAAGAAAAATTAGTGATACACAAAAAAATAACCATCACTCTACCAGAAAAGACACAGACCAAGACAATTAAGTTCAAACACAGAATTAAAAAAATTTAAGCTATGCCCACCAGACAATATTTTTGTTCTATAAATGGATATGAGGATAGAACGTTTTCTTCTCCTACCTTACTCAGGTGTAGAAATCAGAAATACCTGTTGGCTCACAGTGCCATACATAACTATGCATGAAGCAAGATAAATAAAATCAGGTCCGAAATTAAATTCAGTCCCCATGTTTAATAAGTACTATCTAATAAAGACTTAGGACAATGTGGTTTAAACGAACATATACTGAACTCTAACAATCCATTTTTATTTTGTCTAATTTCTTTTTTCAGCTCTTCGGAGGTTGCTCATCATCTTTATTGTAATTTTTATGTTTCTCCACCCTACTGGTTGAGCATTGGGTGCTTCATCTTAGAGGTCCAAAACTAAAATCCTATATGGATCAATTGGGAAGAAGATATGCCCTCTCCCCTATTATGTAGCCTGTGTCTGTGTAGAATCCAATGGGCTGGGAAAAAGTTTTACAACTGATAAATCTATCTTTCACGATAAAATATTTGTTGTTGTTGCTCCATTGAGTTTCAACATACTTAAAGGTTCCAAAGGAATCTTGTGGAAAAGTAATTTGTAGAATTTTTAACTTTATAACTGGATTGGTATCATATTCATTTCCCCTTCCAAATTATGACTATGCAAACAAATAAAGATAATCATATGACGAGCAGGATTTAAGGAAAAGGTTGCGAAATACGACAGTGCCACCAAGGCGTTTGAAATCTCTACGGTCGCAATTGAGGTTACATTTGACCACGACTCACATAAATATCAACAATCGTGATACAGCCGCAACTACTATTTAAAACATCGATGATGAATCCCTAGTGGATGTAATGAATAATCATCGAACAAACAGAAAACGACAAACAATTCCAGAGAACGGTTAAAGAAAAAGAACTGAATTAAACTTCTTTAAAAATTAAAACGCCTTTACTTTTTGATAGTAGTCTTTTTCGGCATACATATAAAGAAATAAATAAAACATTTCTTAACTTGAATAATATTTACAATTTCGCATTCTTCTTTATTTGAACAAAATAAATGCTAAAAGTCCAATAAACCATGGACACTACTCTCTAACGTACTCTCACGGAAAAGAAGTCCTTACTCCTTACGATTCTAAACTGAAAAACCGGATTGGGTATCATATCATTCCAACTATGATCGCGCAAACAAGCTAAGATACTCATAACGGAAATTCAAAAAACACGTTTGTCAAATGTCAGTTGGAACACCAAACTGACCAAAGCGTTTGAAGTCTACTTCCGCAATTGAAGCCCAACTAACCTAGATCTCCATGATGCGACTCCAACCATAACCGCAATTTAAAACCTTGACAATGAGTTCCTAACGGACTTAACGAATAATCATCAATGAAACAAATAAAGCAGAAAATTCGCGCGAATGATTAAAGTAAAAAGAATAAACTAAACTAGACTTCATTAAAATCATACTCGAAATTCAATAAACGATGCACACTACTCTACAGAATTCATGATGTGACTGCAACCATGAGACCACAATATAAAACCTTGGCAATGAGTTCCTAACTAACTTAATGAATAATCATCGACGAAACAGGAAAAGGCAGAAAATTCGCGCGAATGATTAAAGAGAAAGGAATAAATTAAATTCGACTTCATAATTCATTAAAATCATACTCAAAATTCAATAAACCATGCACACTACTCTTCATCAAATTTTCATACTACAGAACTTCCAGAGTCTAAAAATATCGAAAAATTCGAAAAACAAACCTGAATTCCGAGATCATCATCATCAAATCCAGATTTCTCCAAATAACACAAAGCAAATTCTATAGACTGTTGCACAATCGCAACAAGTACTCCTTCCGCTTGCTCAACTATTCACACAACAACACAAAAAAAAAAAAATAATAACAAAATCATTTCCAAACACTTCAAAAACAATTGATCAAAAATCGCAACTACATATAATCAAGCTAAATCGCGAAAAACGAAACAAATACAAAATCAAGTTCCGTTGATGATGATAGTACCTGATAAAGATCGAGAAGAAGAAGCGATAGCGTTAGCGAGAGAAGAAATCGCGTGAATCTGAGAATCAGTCCATGACTGAAAACGCAAAGTATGATGATGATGATCGGAAGATTGGAGGCCGCGACGGAGAAGGGAGTAGAAAGAATCGAGAGCTAATCGAACGGTGTGATCGGAGCGGAGTTTGTGAAAAAACTCGACGGACGGTAGGGAAATAGCGTCGGCGAGGAGAGTGAGGTTTTCAGCCATGGTGATGTGAATCGAGAAATGAGAGTGTGTTTGTGAGTGAGTGTTTTTGGCATCAATGGAAATTTGTGAGGGGTTTATGGTAATTTATATTGAAGACGGTTATGGAGAGAGAGAGAGAGAGAGAGAGAGGGGTTTACTACAGTAATAGTAGGGAAAATGTTTGCTTAACGAAGAAGAAGATTAATGTCATACTAATGTCTTTTTTTTTTTTTGTTACACGTCATGCTAATGTCTAATCACTAGTATGTGCTTATCTTTGTAGGAAAGTAAAAGAAAATACATCAACATCTTGCTAACTATGAAGTATTTTATTTACTTTTTGAGATTTATTGAGATTTAGGTATTCGCTGTTGAACACAGTGATTAATTAAATTAATGAATGTGACAATAGATTCTATGATTTAAAGTATATAGAAGTTGTAAAAGTAATTTTCATTGATCTTCTTTTGTTGAGAAAAAGGAAGAAAGACTAAAATAAATTCGGTTTTCATTTTATTTTACGAGAAAAAGTAAAAAAAGACATTTTTAAAATGTTTTTTTTTTCTTTATAATTTAGGACGAACTCTATTTATACTTTTTAGAGATTGACTACATAAATTTTAAAATAACTTTATTATATTTGGTTCTTTAAACTATATAAGTTTCAATAAAATTTTACTATTTGATTCTTTAACTAGTGTTTTAGGGCAATAGTTAGTATTTGTCATGCATTAATCATGGTATTTTTTATAAGGAAAAATAAAATACAAGAAGATCGATGAATGAGCTTTGATTAAATTTTAGTCTAAATTATTCATTGAGTTTTATATTTTTCTTCTTCTTTAATTTCTTTTCTCAATTAAACGCACTCTAAACTTTCAAGTTTGAACTGAGATTATTTTAAAGTGTCTTATCAATCAAGTCTCTGATGATAATGATAGTGGAAATCTTTCCAGTATGAAAAAAATAGTCGTTTTTTAACGTTATTGGTGTCATTTAATTGTCATTTAATTTTTCAACCATGTCATTTAGTTTGACGGTGTAAAAGGATTTATGCAAGTGTATCAAAAGTTATCTCATAAGTTATAACAACATCTTAAAGAATACATTATGCAAATACTATTGGAGCATGTTTTAACATAGTGTATCAAATGTGGAAATACTTGATGGTTGATTGGCTTTTTATTATTTACAAAAACTCATTCCAAAAAAGGAACTTGTTTAATTTGTATAATGTAGATGTCTTGAAGGTCATTTTGATCAATAACTAGTGTGAGAGCCTATGCATTTAGTGCGATGCACGAGAAAATTGCAATTGTAAAAGTAAAAAAGAAAAAATAATAGACTCTTATACATGTGTCATAAAGGCGTGTGATGGCTTTTCCCTACAAAAATAAATGTTTAATTGATGGTTCTTTTAAAAAAAAAACAATCGGAAACAATAATTTGCTTGGATAAATTATTTTTTTAATTTAATTTATCGATGATTACAAATTGAAATGATTAGACGAGTGTGCGTGCATCCGTGTGTGCGTAGTAGTGGTAATTAATTTTATTTTTTTGCATCTTTTCGATTTTGAATCAAATCCCTCACAAATATTTTTTTATTATTCTATTTTGTTGAAAAAAATTTAGCAGACAAAAGTTGAACCTAATTTAATTAGCTTAAAATCACACAAAAAATTAATCACGATAACAAACAAATATTTAAATTATGGTATAATGTTTGTTATATATCGCTTATTTTGTTGTTGTGTATAGATGTCCATTATTTAAAATGAGATGAATTATTTTATTATTTGGTGAAAGAGATAATAGAAGATAAAAATTTTATAATAAGAATTCAGATTAATCGATCTTTGAGCCAAATACCGAATTTACAACAAAAAAATAAATTAAGGATTCAAATGTTATATTAAGGAAGTGATTGAGTTCAGAGAATTATGTGAGAGAGAGAGACAATTCATAACTACTAATATCTTTCTTTAAACCAAACTACTAATATCTTTCTTTGATAACTTATATAATAATAATTTGATTAATATACATTATATTATCTACAACTAGCACGTTATAATAGTAAATTGTTACAACTAAAATAAAAAACAAAGAAAGAATATATGCCTAATATGGACCGCTAGTGGGAGGCAGTCAAATGTTAACATTAATGAATAGTTCAATTGTGAATATAGAAGTTTCCTTTTTAGAAATAAGACATTTCGCCCATTTAACCCTTGAAGTAACATTGACACCAGGTCCGGTGTTGTTAAACTTGGTGAAGTAAGAATCTTTTATGTATACCAAGGTAAGTCTTAATTGTTGGCAAATAAGGCATTAGCTCGACATCTGGTATGATTGAGCAATTTTGATGGACTCTATATGCCAGTACTGAACATATTGTAGTCGGCAGTGCCATCTGTCAGCACAACATTTTCTTGTCCTATAATAGGTTTTCTCACCAAAATAATAGAGTTTTGGATTAAGGTTGTTGAATGACCATATTGTTATGAAATAACAGGCTAAAGAAAAATCAATATATGAAAATTGTTACAATACATAGACTTATCTCACTTTCACCCAAATCCAATGCTCCCAATACAACCACATATATGAAATCAATAGTTCCTAAAATATTGAGCAATGTGGGACTTTACAATCAACTCCAACACATATATGAAATCAATAGTTCCTAAAATCTCATAGTTGCGGTAAAATTAACGGCCCTTGTCTACGTACAACGTATCTTGATGACCATGAAATGCACAATTGAAGAATGTCAAGTAATCATCTGCAACACAGAGTGCTATTGCTTGGTCACCTTCTAGAACCGTTGTATTCACAAAAGTAATTGATTTAACAATGAAATTTTTACCAAAGGTGACTGCATGTACATTTTCATCAATATCAAAAAGTTAATTCAAATAATATTAATTATCTAGTTATATATTTATTTTTTATGGTTTAATTACGTAGCTATATATCGTACATATTCTTATTCAATATGCGTAATTAAAAGTCACCTAAATGATGCATTAAATATTAATGTACAATTTTTCTATAAAAAAAAATATGTATTTATAACCCTTATCTCTCTCTTCTCGACTTATATTAACAAAATAATTATTTCTATTTCCAAAAAAAATTGTTTCAATGTATTAAAAAAAACACAATATAACTCTTTTTTTTTACTTACAAATTGTATTAAAACAAACTAGAATGATGGGAAAAAAATTATGTAATTTTTTCATCTCTTCTCCATTTACACAAGGGAAAGCATAGGAATAAAGAAGGATGATTAATGGATAAACTACTTAATATTGTGATTTGTGGCATTTTAAATCCTTGTATATTGTACTTGTTTCCGATGATAATGACGTTGGTAGGGCTATCACCATACAAGAGAATGTTATTTTTGTTCTAATCAACGATAATATATTCGTTGTTGACAGCCTTAACATATATAACATATCTTCCTTGGTAATTTGTAGGATATGAGTTAATGTCGTCAGCAACTGTCTTATACTGGCCGCTACCGTCTTTAGCTACTGTCGCATTAGGCTCCATAATACTTTAACTTTAAAATTGAGTATCCAACATAGAATCCCCTACAAATAACCATGTGGGGTATCCCTGGTGATCAACATCAAATGCAACTATCTACTTTTTTATTGCTAATGACACTAGTGAGAAATATAGCAAAGATTGAAAGGAAAGCTTGTATCAAAAAGCATATATTCAGCAACTCCATCCTACAAGATTTTATAAGATAATTAACAAATAGTTGTCTTTAAAATAATAGTTGCATTTGATGTTATAAAATATAACATATTAAAATACACTTATGCCATTTATTATTTATATTAAAATACTTGAATCAAATGGGTCTCTAAAATAATTAGTTTAACTGCTAAACAAAGTAGCAATTAAATATGTACTAATAAACTTTGTCAATTTTAATTTTGTGATGTTAATCGGTAATATAATGAACCATAATATTAAAGTATTACATAAATAAATATGTACAAATTGAAATTACGAGACAAATGTGCGTACATGCGTGTGTGCGTGCGTGGAGCGGTGGTAATTAAATATTTTTGCATCTTTTCAATTTTGGATCAAATCCTTCACAAATAAATTTATTATTATTATTATTATTATTATTATGTTGACAAAAATTTATAAGGCAAAAGTTGAATCTATGCTTTTGAAGTGATTTAGATTAAAATAATTGATTTCAAACCAGTTTAATTTAAGTTAATTGATTTTGAAACAGAATAATTTAAGTTAATTTAGTTTACTAACGTTGACTGACAGTTGACCGAACCGGTAATTTACCAGTGTTAACGAGCGATTGACCGGTATTGACTGATAGTTGATCTATAATTATCAATGTATTATTATAATTAAATGTTACCCTATAACGCATTTATAGGACCAAAAGTGTTTCACTTTGTCCAACCCAAACAATTATACAAAAGTGTAGAATGACATTTAACACCTTAAATGTGAGACCAAGCCTGTAAAATATTATAAGGTTTGTGTTTTGTTTTTTTTTTTGCTTCACATTCATCACTATTAATTTTCTATTACTATAGGTTTGCTTACCCTGCTTGAATCTCTTAAAGTAGGGGTTGCAATTTAAATGTGAATAATTACTTTCACATCAATTAAGAATGAACTAAACAAAAGATATAAGAAAACGCGTCATTGAACTAAATGTCTTAATATTTTAGGTGAAGAGGCAGTAGTGTATATATCACTCCCAAAACTTCCCAACAAAAGGGATGAAAAATCTAAAAGTAAAACAAAGTTTGAGAAGCTTAAAAACAATATACTAGAGTAAGGAACCAAAAAGTTACTATTACTAACTAATAAGAGGAAGAATTGCAAAATTGCAGGGGGAACCTTGTGTTGCTAGAGATATACTACAAAATTCTACGCCAAAGATTGAAAATGCGCACGATTAGACTAACATGTCTTAACTCATAAGTTACTAGGATTGGTCTAGTGGCGAGGGATTTTATTAGTAAGCTTGAGGTCCTCGGTACAAACTTCGCTGTTTCCATTGCACACCAAAAAAAACTTGCACGTCTTATTTCTCATTTTCATCTACCATCTCCTTTACACAAAATTGATGCAAGTTTTCATACATTTTCTTCCATTGATTAACCATCTGCATTGACTTTTGGCAATCACGTTTTAGTTTCTCTATCTCCATTTCAGAAGCAGCGGTCGAACCTTGATTCTGAGACATAGGTTAAAAGATATGTTATTGTCAGCATAAAAAGTTTTGTAGTGTCAGCAATTTACATTCAATCTTATGTGATTATATAAAATAGTTATGATTAAAGTCAAATGTTTTTAATAATTTAACGATTATGATTGATTGACAATGTAAAAACATTTTACACCGACAATATATATGAATTAAATTCTTAATTTCTTTTAAAAATAAAGATTGATACTATAAATATTAAAGACACTTAATCATCATTTGATACATACCTGAAGTTCTTTACTGTAATTAAAAATCACATGAGAACTAAGGTATGAAACATCATCGGCAGATCTCTTGCTACCGCCAAGACTGAGAATAGTCTTTTTATCTGAGTCTTCATATATTGACTTTTCATACTTTTCCAAAGCAGGAAATTGAGCTCCCTTCTTTTTGGAGGCTGCTTGAAAATTAGAAGACATGTGATTACTTGAGTCATTTTCTGGGCAAAGAACAAGAATATTTGTAATTGGTCCTGCAACATCAAAAGATTGGTATTAAACATCAAGAATGCATGCTTCAGCATACTCAATATTTTAAACAAATGCGATTGATAAAGTGTCATGAAGGTATGGTGATTCGGTCATAAAAATGAAACACGCACCTGAGCATAAACATTAACAATACCAGATATGATATGAGCGTGCAGGTTTGGCATACATAAATGTAAATTTCATGCATTTAGATAATCATCTAGAGTATATTGAAAAGAAAATAAGTAGTATCCTCGTCGGGAAATAAAGAATTGCATAATGTAGCCCCCAATCAAAAGGTGTGAATAATATAAATTCGAGTGTAAAAAGGTGTGAAAAAATACTTCAGAAAATAACAGTAGCTTTAGCACAAGTATTACTTTAATCATCATCATCTTGCCTAAGTACACTAAAACCACGAAATTTCGAAGTTAGAGTACTCATTTCCTGAGTTTTGAATTTGGCCAGATAGAAAAACTTGAGCATCGACAAAGTATAAGTTCATTCTGTATATTCTGTATAAAAATGTTCGTAATATATAGCACATGTACACACTTTACTAAACAAGTTATGCAAAGAGAAAGCCCGATCTACAAAAGCAATGCCAAATCAAAAGTAGGTCATATTTAATGAAGCGTATGCAATACCTTTAGCATGTTTAAACACGCGGATGATGTTATGAGTACTGGCATTCCAAACTCGAACTATTCCATCATCAGATCCAGATATTAAATAATTGTAGCCAGCGCTATATGCTAGGCAAGTAACTGCCTTGCTGTTAATAATCAGGAAGTTAATTAGTTAAATGACACTATGCAGCTCGAAATCAAGTTTTTTTATTTATTTTGTAATTAACAATGCAAAGAAGCAAAAAGGTACATGAGATGTTACAAACAAATTTAAAATGTCTTAATGAATTAGAATCAAACTAGTGATTTCTGACATTAACTATGCTAGATTCATCGATCTGGTTTTATTAATATATATTTGCCGTTCAAAAAAAAAACTATACTAGATTCATCATTCTTTGTGATCAGTGTGGGGACTAAATGTTCTATTGAATTCTTCATAGTTAAGAAAAAAAATTATGCAGGAAACCATAAACACCGAAATCATCCACAAATTCCAAACAACAAAATTGAATGCTTTCATCATCTTGCTCCTTAGGAACTACAATATTACATTGCAATTACCATGTATGTTTCAACGAGAGACCATAAGACAGTCAAGATGAGTTAACTACGTTATAAAATTTTGGGAAATAATATATGCACATTTGGGAAAAAATCTAAAATATCATGAAAGAGAGGGCGTCAAATGTCAATAGGTCAATGTATTCAATATCTGGATAATAAGAGGAGAAAAGATAACCTGTGGTTAGAAAATGAACCAATGATATATGAAACATGGTTACTAGTAGTGATTCTTGTGGTGTTAAGTGCAGCGATGTATATTTTTCCATCTTCACCACCAGCATAAAGAACATGTTCAGCAGGATCCAGTGCAATGGCTTTAATTTTTGAAGGGAATACAATGTTTCTTTGTAGCATTCCATTAGATAAGCTCCATACCTTCAAAAATGAAAACACATTAGAATTAAGAAAAACGATATGTGAATTGGAAACCAACAAATAACAAAGACAACCTAGCCATACGCTACAATTTGGTCCGTGTTCCGCAATATTAAATTGGAAAATGGATTTCGTATACATATAATTCAGAAGAAAAAAAAGATCTATG
This sequence comes from Trifolium dubium, assembly GCA_951804385.1. Classification (NCBI taxonomy): domain Eukaryota; kingdom Viridiplantae; phylum Streptophyta; class Magnoliopsida; order Fabales; family Fabaceae; genus Trifolium; species Trifolium dubium. The sequence continues at coordinate 2,671,095 of OX638072.1, read as the reverse complement.
AATTGGAAAAACAACAAATAACGACAACCTAGCCTTATGCCGTAATTGGGTCCATATTCCACAACATTAAATTGGAAAGTGTGATTTCGTCAATGAAGCACGGACATATATTAAATAGAATAATTAATAGTGTAAAAAGTAACCATGAGTCAAAGATAAAAAGAATACAGGGACCGACGATATAAAATACACTATAGAAAAGATGCTTTAGATCAAAGTCACTCCAAAAATTATCAAAAAAAAAAAACGTCACTCCAACAATAATAACGATCTGGTAACAGTAGAAAAAGATGCAAAAAAATCATGGAACACACTTTTCATATACAATGAATTATTCTTTAAATTAGCTAAGCTTTTTATTACAGCAGCAATTCTCAAAAAAGTGTTATGTTCATGACCAAAATTATCTTAAATGTATGCCTCTCATACTTAAATAAAGTATAAAGCAATATGCCCCTTTGACATCACTACCCCAAGAACTACGGATAACTGGTTTTGTAACCATAAACGATTAAAATTTTCAAATTGACAATTTAATCTGACAATAGTAAATATCATACTATAAATATACTTCATTTTTCTACAAAATACTGCCACACAAAAACAGTAAAACAGACCTTACAGGTCCGATCATCTGATGCTGAAGCTATAATTGCACTGCACCCTCCATAACCAATCACAACATCGTTTACAGACAAGGTGTGCTCTGAAAAACTATACTCGTAAATCTTGCTTGCTTCCTGTCTTCTCACATCATCAAATATCCTGAACCATGACATGCAGAGTAGTGTATTAGTGTTTTCCACAGTGCAAATGCAGTCTATAATCCCAAATGGAAAAACAAAACAATAGGAGGTGGATAAAATGGAGACAAGATGAGTATTACGTACATTAATAGAGACCAAACTCGAACGCTTCCATTTTTAAAACCAGATATTAGAAGCGAGTCATCTTCAGAAAATACCAAGCAAGTAACAGCCGTATTATCACCATGCCATTTCTTAAGCAATTTTCCGGTTTCAACCTAACAAGTAACAGAGGTAACTCAGTATAGTGCAGTAAAAAAGTGAAATTAAGTTCCGAGTTCTGACTTTCAATTCATAATTTTCCACATCCTAATGCCACAAAAGTTCATCATACGGGACAAACAATCCAGGCTTCAATTCTCATAAAATATTTCCATGAAAATATCAACCATCAATCTAAACAAACCCTTAATGCATAATAATACACCAAAGAGGAAAACTCACCTCCCACAAGTATATTTCACCAGACAAACCTCCACCAACTAGGTAGGTGCCACTGTGATTAGCAGCAAGAGGCGTAATAGGTTCGGCAGGAAAGCTCTTAACTTCAACTTGAGGCTGCACACCCATCATGCAAGCAACAATATCATCATTTGTTATCATTCATCATGTAATAAAATTGCAAGATAAAGACACTAATCAATAGTCCAGAAGTCTTAAACTCAACTGATAGAAAATGCTGAAATTGCAAGGCGCCTAGGCCGAACGTCCATGACAGGGGTTCGAATTCAGTAAAAAAAAAAAGACACTAATCAATAAATAAACAAAGTACCTTGGACCAGGACCAGAAGAAAACAGAACCAGAGGAAGCTGCTGTGTCTCGAAACTGAGAAGATGCAAGGAAACGATCACCAACAGAGACAAGTCCATGAGAAGGGGAAGAAAATGATTTGTAGCAGATCTGCTCAGAACCTGTGTGAAGATCCCAACATCCAATTCCGCCACCAGCATCAGAAGATGAAGCCAAAACAACCACCATCCTTCACTACCAGCGTTCAAATTAACTATCAATCACTTAGTTAACACAAATATGTTCCAACACTAGTAACAAATTTTGCACTGGGTTTTAATATTAAAAAGTAAAATAAAACCTAATTTTTCCTTGCAAGCCTAAAACCCATTGTTTTAAAAACCGAACCAGAGAGTTCAACTAATTGAACCTTGAACCAGAATTTAGTACGATTCGGTTTTGTTGGCAGTTCAATCGCAGTTTAGTTCCAGTTTGAGCAATTTAAATCAATTGAGCCATGAACCAAGGGTTTCAACGGTACAATGTCCCATTCAATTTTTAAAAAACTGCTAAAAACATAACAATGTACCATATTACTATCGAGTTAAATTAACTTGAATTACTAAGTAACTAATGAGGCAATTTATATATTGTCCGATCAAACCTTTTTGGACTATGTTTAAATAACCGGTAAACGGTTTAAGTAAGCGCTTATTATCATATAAATGTTTATGTTATTTCCATATTAACAGATAAAATAAAGTCAAATTATTTTGGCCAAATACATCTAGGGGTTCTGTAAGTTTAACGTTAGTAATCGATTGGTCATTTAAGTTTTTTAAATACCAAATTGATCCTTCATGTTCGTAACAGATTACACTTGTCAGTGTAACTTCACTCATCTAAAAGGGTAAAAATATAATCTATTACAAACTTAACGACCAATTTGATAGTTAAAAACTTGAAAGTCTAATCTTTTACAAACTTAAAGGACCTCCAGATGCATTTGGCCTTTTTTTTGGCTTTCACCCTCTGGTTCTACATGAAATGGGCCCTAGTAGTCTAGAGTTCAGGGCGAGTTCTAGCATCAAGTGGTTTCAGTTTCCTCCCAAACACAGTTGTGGGGGATTGAACTGTGGTCCTCCTTACCATGTCCAGCGCCAATCACAACTGGACCAACTAACGTTTGGTGCATTTGGCCTATTTTTAATATGAAAATAAGCTGAAAACAACAACTTACAAACATGTCATAAGTTGTTTTCAAAGCTCTCTCAAACAATATTTATAGCGGTAAATAAGCTCAAATAAGTCAATCCTCAATCCAAACATGGCTTAGTTCAATCTAATTTTCTGGCATTTTGACTTGTGTTTTTTCTACCCTAACAAGAAATAACCAAAAACAATACTATAGTGATTTTCAATGAAGTATTCCAAACTTTTACTTATGAATATATGAAACTGAAAAAGTGGTCGAAAATTTGTATGAAAGAACGTTATGGATACCTGTTGTAGTGACGACGGCGTGCGGCAGGGAGAGTGTGAGGCGAAAAGCTGTAAACGGCGGAGAGTGGCGGAGGAAAAGATATCAGTCGAATTGAATTGATCAAATAAAACTATATATACAGCTTAGGTTGCTGTAAAAAAAAATAATGTTTTAAAATGTTTTTTTTTTCTACCTAGTAACCATTACCACACTTTTGTTTTTAAGTATAACTAAACAACGTTTTTTTTTGAGGTATATACTGTAATTTAGTTTTTTATATAACTAAATGGATTTTTGATTTTTTTGTTTCAAAAGAGTCTATATTTGTTTGCCGCCGTTTATTGTATAGAGAGTTGTTAGTTCTTGAATATGTTCTATGTTGACGGTTGATCTATTCAATAGTCTTTAAATATTTGGTTATTGTTTCAAATGTTCCGGCATCATTAATTTTTGAAATTTGGTTTCGCGCTAATACGCGGGTGTGCTGGGTTGTGCTCGTGATCGACGTTTGTTTGTCGGGATGAACTCGTGGTTTGATCTATTAGTATTGATTTAATTGTATTTATTACTTGTTTGATTGAATTACATTTTTTATATTGATTTACTAGGTTAGATTTGGTTTGGTTTTATGTCCCTCAACTTTTTGTACTCTCTTTTCTCTTAATCTTTGTGAGTTGTTTTAAGAAAATACCACTTTTTATATTGGCTACTCAATAAATAAAAAATGAGTTGTTGGTTTTTTTTTAAGGAAAAACTATATCATCATGTACCAAAAAAAAAAAAAATTATATCGTCAACTCTCTAATAAATACTCCTATGAATTCTATAGCACACAATTACTTTATACATTATAGTGAGGTAAATTTTCACCATCATTCTTAAAGATATAATTCAACTAACAAAATGTCGAAATTATTAGACTGAAATCGTGACCCAAAAATTGACTATTCGAGCGACACTTTATTTCACCATTCACTAACAAAGACTTTTGTTAACCTACTTCATCATTATTCAGCTTAGATGGATCCATCACCCATATAAAATCCATTTTTAAAGAAATAAATTTGAATTTAAAGACATGTCCTTCCCTTTTAAGCATTACCATTAGCATTTGGCAATGCTACACTTCTGTCTGCAATAACCTAACTCAAATAATCACAGCCTTTCAGCTCTTAATCATATTGTTGTATCAGAATGCATCAAATTCGTATGATTGTAAATAGAAGCAGATAAAAGAAACAGTAAATGAGCAGCGTAAACCGAAAAACATCAGGAACTATGTATAGCATCATTCAATTTCTGTCACTATATTCATTTTCTTTCGAAAAAATGCATTCTACCAATAACTACCAATAGTCACCACAGGAACAAACTCCATCTTTAAAACAGTGGAACCTATTCACATCTCTAAGAAAAATCTCTCTGTTAGTAAATTTCGAAATAAACTTCATAAAACTATGACAGTCTTCACACAATCTCAAGTTGTTTGTAATCCTAATGGTTTCGCCTTTTGAAGTATTAATGAGTCCGAATGCGACAGCAAGTTTTCCGCTATGCCCCAATACAATTCTTTCTTTCTCTTCTTCATCAATATCGTTAATGACAACGTTTGTTTGCGGAATATAACCTTGATTCTTGATCTCGGCTAACATTGTAATTAAGAAAGCACGAAGCTTTTCGATTTGCGGGTTATACTCTTCAACGGAGACAAGTGAGTATATCTTTCTTTCGACTTCAATCCAACTGCAACTCGGAATCTTTCGCAGGCCGCGAGATTCCAATTGTTTCCTTACACGCCTTACGTCGTTCCACATCCTTGATTTTGCATAAATATCGGATAAAAGCACGTAATTTCCGGCATTCATAGGCTCCAACTCAAAAAGCACGGCGCTTGCTCTCTCAGCGAGCTCAACGTTACAGTGAATCCTACAAGATCCAAGAAGCGAACCCCAAACCGTCCGTCCTGGTTTGAAATCCATATTATCTATTAATTTGATAGCTTCATCAAACCTATTAGCTCGTCCCAGAATATCCACCATACAAGCATAATGCTCCATTCTTGGACGGATCCCATACTTATTAAGCATAGATTCAAACAAAATCTTTCCTTCTTCAACAAGGCCTGCATGGCTGCAAGCACACAAAACAGTAATAAATGATATGTAACTCGGCGAAACCCCTTGGCGGATCATATTTTCAAAAATTTGGATGGCTTTCTTTCCAAAACCATGCATACCGTAAATAGAAATCAAAGAACTCCATGATACAACATCGCGTTTCTTCATATTATCAAACACTCGCTGTCCTGTGGAAACCTCACCACATCTTCCATACATTGTTATAAGGGTGTTAAGAACCGGCAATACAGAATCCAGACCTCTTCTAAGGACATAGCCATGGACCAACTTTCCATGTTCTAATGCAGCAAGACCTGCACAAGCTTGAAGTACACTCACCATTGTTACTGGATTTGGAACAGTATCACATGCCTCAAGCATCATTTGCTGAAACAGTTTCAATGCTTTCATAGGCATTTCATTTTTCGCATAACACGCAATCATCGCACTCCATGAGACAATGTTCTTAGCAGGCATAGCACCAAAAACAGAACTAGCATAGGAAGTACAACCTAATTTAGAATATACATCCAACAAAGTCGTCATAACATGAACATGGCCTTCATAGCCATGTCGCAGAATATGAGCATGAATCTCCTTACCCTTCCGAATAGGACAAATCGACAACTCTGAAACCACACAAGCTTTAAGCGCATATGTATAAGTGAACATATTAAACGGGATCCCCATCGAATTCATCTGACCATACAACCTTAACAACTCCTCACCACGGCCCACCATTGCGAATGCTCGAAATAGTGCATTCCAAACAAAAATAGTTTTTTCCTGAGTTTCATCGAACACCTTACAAGCATGATCAACAGACCGCAATTCACAATACATGTCGATAAGTTTAGTAGCCAAATACGGGTCTTGGTTGAGACCACAACCAACAAGACGATGATGAACATCAATACCATCCGAAAGAGAGTTCTGTTGTGCACAAGAATGTATCAAAAGCTCGAAAGTCTTCTGAGTCGGATTGGGCTCACTAGACAAAACCTGAACAGCTTGCTTAAGATTTCCACCTCTACATAACGATTGAATCAAGTCGTTGTTGTTGTCGTGACTCTTGATGTCTTTTGCAGGATTATTCGAAGGGTTCAACGAAACAAAAGATACCGGCAATCTTGAAGATACATGCGAACTGTAGCAACATGGATGGCTTTGAAACGGACCGTGTCTTACAAGTTGGGGCATTTGAAGCACCCTCATCAGATATTTACAACCACTTCTCCCCACTAAGTTAGTCAGTGTTTCCGTAATTATTTTACGCTGTCACATATGCATCCAAATCTATGGTGGTACTGGTAGTATACCTGTTAGTAACAAAATAACTCAAGATTACACAAATAACTTCTATAAACTAAAACCGCAAATTTCAAATTCAAATATCACAGAGTCAGTAAACAGTCATTTTGGTCCTTAAATGTATCAGACGGTGTCAATACACACTGATATAGTTCATGAATGTATCAAAATAATAAAAACATCTATCAATGTCTCTTCTGTTAGTAATTTCATTTATCAAATTAACATAAGACACATTCGATAACCAAACTAACCGACAAAAGACATTTGTTTTATTTGAACGGCAAATGTATTATTATAATTAATCAGGTCTCTCTGCACAAGACGAACAGAGACCGGTTAAAGACATATTTATATATGTTTTTGTAATTTTGATACTTCTAGAGTAGAGACTACAATGACAACGACTCACACACTCAATTGAATGACCACATTTACTCATATAAATAAGAGTATAATAAGCAAAAGATACAATTTTTAGTTGAGGAACAAAAAAATAGGGTTATGGGTAATCCAATTTCATCAATATAAAAAACACCCATTTTATCATTTCATTCAAAAACAAAGTTGTAAAATTTATGCAGAATTTAAGTAATCAAATATAATGAAGAACATAACTTGAGAAAACATCCTGAAAATAAGAAAAAAAAGATGAATGAAGTTTTGAGGGTTACCAGAAAGTGTGTGGTTGCAACAATGCTTATTTTTCTTGTTTGGTTGTTACTGAGTCACCACAGTGAGTAGAGTGAATGTTGTTCTCTTTGAAACAGAGAAAAATAACGAACCACAAGACATAGCCGCTTATTCAACATATTTAGTAGATATTTTTTGTCTGTCAACAAAATAAACATGTCTTGGGAAAAAATACACTTACCTCCCTTCAAGTCTATCTAAATGACAATGAGACCCCTCTAATTTATTTTTTTAATTTTTACTACCGATTTAATCGTTCAAGGTTATTTATATTATTAAGTGACCAAATACAATTGCGAAGATAAATGTTAGTCCTCTTTACTAAATTCAGTGCCGCCGCCGCTAATCACCGTTAGACCACTCTATTATTAACACTCTAAATGTCATACATACCCTTTTAGAAGTTCAAACGTTGTTAAAAGAGAAAGGCTTTGCGTTCAATTGAGAATTGGCAAGACTATTTCTGTTTGAAGATTGAATTGGAATAACACAACAAAAATACACCCTCCGTCCTTTTTTATAAGGTTCTGTTTGATAAAATTGCACTATTCACACCGTATATTTTTAATAATACAAGGATGTAAATATTAGCATATTAAGGATGTTAATTTGTATCTGAAGACGGATTTTTAATAATACACCGCTTATTCAACATATTTAGTAGATATTTTTTGTCTGTCAATAAAATAAACATGTCTGGGAAAAAATACACTTACCTCCCTTCAAGTTTATCCAAATGACAATTAGACCCCTCTAATTTATTTTTGGCTTAATTACATATTTATTCCTAACGTTTATTTTAAGTTTTAGAGTCTTGCTAACCAGTCCATCCGGTGCACTCTTTAAGTATACTATTTAAAAAAATTATTTTTTTAAAAAATAAAACAGCATAATTTTTAATGCGTTAACTTTATACATTTTTACCTTTCAAATTTTTTTTTATACATTTTTATAAAAAGTTACTATTTAAGGGGTTTAAAGAGTGTTGCACCAGATACATTCTTTAGCATTTGCTTAAGTTTTAATTTGATTTCTTACGTTTAAAAAGTTTTAAGTTAGTCTTTTTTGTCAAATTTTTGTTTAAATCGTCCACCTAGCTAACATATTTTCGTCACGTAAAATTTTTAGAATAAATCAACTCAAAATTCAACATAAAGTTAGGCGAAATTAATTCAAAATTTAACGAAAAGGACCAATTTATGTTGAAATCAATAACGTAAGGGACCAAATTAAAATTTTTTAAACGTAAAAGATCAAAATGAAACTTAAAATAAATGTAAGGAACCGAATATGTCATTAAGTCTTTTTTACCACGAGTATTAATGTTAGGGTCATTTTTCTTATCAAGTAGCAGAACTGCAGAGATAGAACTGTACATCCTTCTTATCAAATTCACATTGCTGGTCACCGTTAGACCACTCTATTTTTAACATGAACCCTGACCTCCCTTAATTTTTACTCTAAATGTCATACACACCCCTTTACAAGTTCACGCGCTGTTAAAAGAGAAAGGTTTTGCATTCAATCAAGGGCAGGATGGAGGAGAATTGTTATGATTGTAAAAGTCCAATTAGGTGTCAAGTCCAAAATAAAATTAAGTAGTAACTTATCCACATTCTAGAGTAAGATATTTCTATATAATGTTGTATTGACTTATGAAATGATTATGAAGAATTAATCTTTTCTTTTTATCTGTTTTTTAGGAGACTTCTCTATCTAAAGTAGAGTTTCCCAACCCTAACAAGAATTGGCAAGGCTATTTATGTTTGAAGATTGAATTGGAATAACACAACAAAAATATGGATGAACAGGAGGAGAAAGAGAGGTAGCTAGAGAGCGCAAGTGAAACAAGTAAAGATTGCAATTTTCTAGCTAAAGGTTTTTAACACCGGTTACCCCTAGGCGGAGGCGGGTGAATTTTAAGAACTAGAGGGTGTGTTTTTCTCAAAATCTATTATATTTAAATTTTTAATTGGATATTTAGTCTCTTAATTAATTTATTGGTTTTATTTTGGTTCTTTCACTAATTTTTATTACAAATAGGTCTTTTAAATAATTTATTGGTTTCATATTTGTTAATTAGTCCCTTAACTTCATTTTCTTTAGCTATTTTGGAGACAATTAGTTAAGAGATTAATAAATAAATGATCAAAATGAAAGGCTAAATTGTAGTTTGGTCCCCTAATTTTCATAATTGTGCAATTTTGCTCCCCAAATTTTAAATGTGCGATTTTAACCCTTCATATTTTCTAATTATACAATTTCATAACCCTTAACTATTTTGACCAAATATTTAAAAGGCTTTAATACACTTTTGATCCTCTAAGTATTTTCAAGGTTTCACTTTGGTCCTTTAACTATTTTTTGTTCTGTTTTGGTCCTCTAACTTTCATTATGTTAACCTACTTGGTCTTAACCGTTAGAAAAATGTAAAAAACGAGAGGTAAAAACCTCTAATGAGAAAACGGACATCAAATTTGGATTCGACGTGAATAATGAGAGGTTTTGGACTATCGTTTCGTAAGCTTTCGTGACTGAAAAGATCACCGGTGATGTGGACGGAGACGGTGATAAAGGAAGCGTCATACGCGATGAAGAAAAAGGTCTCTGGCCACGTGGCATTTTCCTATTGGATCTCACACCAAAGCCACCAAGTCTCTAAATGCCACGTACGCAAAATTAACGTTTTTGGCATTTTTCTAACGATAATTTGGACCAAATAAATTAACATAATGAAAGTTAGAGGACCAAAACGGAACGAAAAAATAGTTAAAGGACCAAAATAGAACGAAAAATAGTTAAATGACTAAAGTGAAACCTTGAAAATATTTAGAGGACCAAAAATATATTTAAGCCTATTTAAAATGTGTTTTTTTAAAAGATCTTAACATTATTATTTTTTTGTCAAAAAAAGAAAGATAGAAAGCCTCAATATAGCAATGCGATATTAGAGTTTTTTCAATTAAAATTATCACACTAAAATGCTAAAAAAGACAACTAAATAGAAGAACAAGGAAACGAAGCTTTAAAAATGATTGAAGGAGGCGAGCAATATAGGCATCTGAGGAGTTATGTAGGAACTAATGAGAAGTAATCCTAGAAGCACAACTATAATAGTTAAATTCGCTCATTTAAAATCTGAGGGACAAAATTGCACAATTAAGAAATGTGGGGGGAAGGGGGGTAAAAATCGCAAATTTGAAACCTGAGGGCCAAAATTGTACAATTGTGAAAATTTAAAAGGCCAAAACTGCAATTTAACCTTAATAAATTAGTTAAAGGACCAATTTATAATAACGATTAGTTAAGGATCAAAATGAAACTAATAAATTAGTTAAGGTACTAAGGCTTGGTTTGGCCCAATTTCTTTTAAGATTAGAATCCGGTTTAAAATTAGAAGTGATAATTAGAGTTTTAAGAATAAAGTAAAAGTTGTCTAGTAATTTTAATTTTATGTATTTAAAAGTGATGTAGGTTTTTAACTAAGTTTTTTGATATATTTTATACTTAACTTTTACATAATTTTTGTTGTATAAAAAATAAAATGTCAAAAATAAAATAAAATAAAAAGAAAAGAAAAGAAAAAATGTGGCAGGCGGGAAATGAAGCGGAACCATGCATAAGTTTTCCCAAAATTTCAATTTTATGGCTTCTCCTTTCTCTACTTTTCTTTATTAATATTAAGGCTTTTTTTTTTACAAAAACTTCATATAAAATATGTTTGACCTTACTTTTGATTTAAAGAAAAAAATAAACTAAAATAAAGTCCGATCAAACAAACACGAAATATCTAAGCCTTATCTTTATCTATGTAAAATTTTAGTTTAATTACATTTTAAATTCTTTATTTTCAATTATTTACAAAATTAATCCCTTTATTTTTAAATCACTCAATTTTATTCTCTCCATCAAATTTTTATACTTTAAAATAAGTGGTAATATTACAAAAAAAATATGCCGTACTAACTTATTTTGGTTAAATAGGCTTTTATCCCCTGTAAACTATGCGAGTTTTGTTTTATTCCTATAAAAAAATTTCTTGAGATTATCCCTTGTAATGTTGACAAATTTTGATTTATCCCCTTTGTTGACTTTATGCTTATGTGACAGGTAAAATATTAACTTTTTGCTGACGTGGCAGTGCACTTTTGCCGACATAACATTTGACTTTTGTTTGTCACATCCGCGAAAAGTCAACATAGAGAGTAAATAATAAATTGTCAACATTGCAGAAAAAATCTCAAAAAAACATATTATAGGTGTAAAACAAAACTCGCCTACTTTATAAATGTAAAGTCTCATCTACCCTATTCTTTTATTGACATTTATAACATTTGACTAGTAGTTTTTGAAAAAATCATTATTTTTGTTGTCCATGATCTCTTAATCACTCTAATTCCTATTTCATCCACCAATCAAGTCAACCCTATAACTCTAAACCAACATTTTGAATCCCTACATTCTTTTCAGTTTTAGTGTCAAATATTTCAGATATGGACATATAAATTGGGAATAAATTTTTTGACGGAAGAGAATAACTAATGCAAATGTTATAAATGTTTTGGACTTATTTGAAACTTTTAAAATATTTGGGACCAAATTGAAACCTAAAATAAATGTTTGGGACTTATTTGAAATTTTTAAAGCATTTGTAACTAAATTAAAATTTAAAATAAACGTTTGAGATCAAATGTATTATGGAAGCCATGACCATGAATAAGGAAGGTCATTTGCTTTACTTTATTTTGTTTTAGCTTTGGCTTGCTTTGACTTGTAACTTCTCTTCTAAAAGTAATGACAACTTAAACATATAATAAGGAAGAGCTATGGCACGGGAAGATCAATACACACTACAAAGATGATTAAGAACAGTGTTGAATGTTGATTGATGAAGGTGTGTGTTGCGCCGCGAAAATCGCCCGAGCGTTTAGGACACTCGGAATAACACAGAGTCGCCATCAAATTTTATTTTAAAGGGAAATATTGATAAAACCTAAAAAGGGACGGTCGTCGCAACCATCTTAGGGTTCGGGAGTTGGTTATGCAAGGGGAAGGTATTAGCACCCCTCACATCCGTTGTACCCAACGGGAACCTCCTAATTAATTCTAGGGTTTTTTGAGTTTGTTTACTTACTTTTTATATTGTTTTATTTTATTGAAGATATTTACAAAATAAAAGAGAAAAAAGATTGAATTCTTTATTATTTGCAAGAGGGAAAAAATTAAGTTTTTTATTATTATGCTTGACAAGATGACTCTTGCTCCTACGTATCCTCCGGTGCGATGAGGAAATCAAAGCTACGTAGTTCTGGGTATTGTGTTGGTTTGTGTTTTTTATGAAAAAGATTTTATTTTTACCTCTTAAGGTGTTTTTTAAGAATTGACCCGAAGGCGAAAAATTAGATTTTTGATTGGTTGATATTTTTTAGTGTCTTTTCATGGGTTTGAGTGGAAAACGACTAAAAGTCGGACAAAGTGTGCACTAAGCCCCCAATTAGTCGAGAAGCGAACGGATGTGCATCCGCCTCCTCTTTTTTAATCCACTATATTTTAAATATATTTTTAGTATATTTTGTGTATAATAACAAAATTAAAATTGTATTTTTATGTATTGTTTTTGATATTTACATCATATTTAAATTAAATAATTTAAATAACAAACTAAATAAATTGAAGGATTAAATTGAGTATATGACTTTTTGACAAAATTAGTTTATGTGACTTAGATGAATTAACATGTGAACTAGACATGCCTAAACCGTGTTGCATTTCAAGTCTGAAGCACCCAGAGCCAATCAATTTTCTACACGTGGCATTCATCTTTGAATTATATAACAATTAACAAGGCAATAGATAACATGAAAAGGTGTAAAACTAAACAAAAAAAAGAAGAAACATGAAGAACAAAACCTGAAATTCTTTGCGATCTCCTTCCTCTTTCTGGTCGGAGGCTTCACACGGATGTCGGAATCCGGCGGTGATGGTAGTGATGTATTGATGATAGTTGTTTTGGATTTGAAGGAAATTAGTGGTTGTATAAGGGAGAATTGATTGTGGTTTATGAAGAATTTTGTGGTATGAATGAAGAATTGGTGTGTGAATTATTGTGTAGAAAGGACCCCTATTTATAGTTTTGAATTAGGCTTTTTAAAACTTGAATGAATCTTGAGAGATTTGGTCTGTAAATTAATTTGAGAGATTTTGTTTGTTTTTAATGATTGATTTGCTCTCATTTTATATTTTAGTGTTAATTCTCTTGCTTGTTCTTCAAGACCAAAGATTTGGTTTTATTTTGTTTAATTTACTTCTTTTTTTATATTTTTGTGTCTTTTCTTATTTTCTTTCTATATAAGTTTATATATTTTCCTTCTTTTTATATATATGCTTTATTTTTATAATTCTGGACAAACAAAAAAAAGTGATAAAATACTTTTAATACAAGAAGTTTCTTGCCAGAAAAATAAGTAAAATTGACTAAAATAAATATGTACTAAAAATTTAGAGGGTAAAATTTGGGGTATGACAGCTGCCCCTATTTAAATATCTTTAAATGTCTTTGAAAGATAATTAAATATAAGAATACCCATAATTTTGCCTTATGAAAGTAAATGATCGATTATCGCCTTGACGATGTTTAGATCTTAAGGATAGTCCCTGCCCCGAAGGGTGTTTAAACCAAAAATAGGCGTTGTCCCGTAGGGTGCCTAAATCTTTTGAAAGATAACCATTTCCCATATGTAGTTGAACCAAGAAGAAGTCATCACCCCGCGGGGTACTTCAACTAAAAAGGATAATCGCTGCCCCGCAGGGTTCTTGAGTTAAAAGGTAGTCGTCACCTCACAAGGTGCTAAATTGAAAGGAAATCGTCGCTCCGCAGAGTGTTTCCGCTAAAAGATAGCTGTCGCCCCTCAGGCGTTTAAAGGAAATCGTCACTCCGCAGAGTGTTTCCGTCAAAGGATAGTCGTCACCCCTCAAGGTGCTTAAAGGAAATCGTCACTCCGCAGAGTGTTTCCGTCAAAGGATAGTCGTCACCCCTCAGGGTACTCAAACTAAAAGGAAATCGTCACTCCGCAGAGTGTTTCCGTTAAAAGATAGTCGTCACCCCTCAGGGTACTCAAACTAAAAGGAAATCGTCACTCCGCAGAGTGTTTCCGTTAAAAGATAGTCGTCACCCCTCAGGGTGCTTAAAGGAAATCGTCACTCCGCAGAGTGTTTCCGTCGTCACCCCTCAGGGTGCTTAAAGGAAATCGTCACTCCGCAGAGTGTTTCCGTTAAAAGATAGTCGTCACCCCTCAGGGTGCTTAAAGGAAATCGTCACTCCGCAGAGTGTTTCCGTCAAAGGATAGTCGTCACCCCTCAGGGTACTCAAACTAAAAGGAAATCGTCACTCCGCAGAGTGTTTCCGTTAAAAGATAGTCGTCACCCCTCAGGGTGCTTAAAGGAAATCGTCACTCCGCAGAGTGTTTCCGTTAAAAGATAGTCGTCACCCCTTAGGGTGCTTAAAGGAAATCGTCACTCCGCAGAGTGTTTCCGTTAAAAGATAGTCGTCACCCCTCAGGGTGCTTAAAGGAAATCGTCACTCCGCAGAGTGTTTCCGTCAAAGGATAGTCGTCACCCCTCAGGGTACTCAAACTAAAAGGAAATCGTCACTCCGCAGAGTGTTTCCGTCAAAGGATAGTCGTCACCCCTCAGGGTACTCAAACTAAAAGGAAATCGTCACTCCGCAGAGTGTTTCCGTTAAAAGATAGTCGTCACCCCTCAGGGTGCTTAAAGGAAATCGTCACTCCGCAGAGTGTTTCCGTTAAAAGATAGTCGTCACCCCTTAGGGTGCTTAAAGGAAATCGTCACTCCGCAGAGTGTTTCCGTTAAAAGATAGTCGTCACCCCTCAGGGTGCTTAAAGGAAATCGTCACTCCGCAGAGTGTTTCCGTTAAAGGATAGTCGTCACCCCTCAGGGTACTCAAACTAAAAGGAAATCGTCACTCCGCAGAGTGTTTCCGATAAAGGATGGTCGTCACCCCTCAGGGTGCTTAAAGGAAATCGTCACTCCGCAGAGTGTTTCCGTTAAAGGATAGTCGTCACCCCTCAGGGTACTCAAACTAAAAGGAAATCGTCACTCCGCAGAGTGTTTCCGATAAAGGATGGTCGTCACCCCTCAGGGTGCTTAAAGGAAATCGTCACTCCGCAGAGTGTTTCCGTCAAAGATAGTCGTCACCCCTCAGGGTGCTTAAAGGAAATCGTCACTCCGCAGAGTGTTTCCGTCAAAGGATAGTCGTCACCCCTCAGGGTGCTTAAAGGAAATCGTCACTCCGCAGAGTGTTTCTGTTAAAGGATAGTCGTCACCCCTTAGGGTGCCAACAGCGTTAGGTCATCTCCCCTCAGGGTGCTTAGATCCTAAAGGTAAATAGTTGCTGCCCCGCAGGGTGCTAACATAATTAGATCTTCTCCCCTCAGGGTGCTTATCCTAAAGATATCTGGTTATTGCCCCGCAGGGTGCTAACATAATTAGATCTTCTCCCCTCAGGGTGCTTATATCTTAAAGATAACTGGTTATTGCCCCGCAGGGTGCTAACATAATTAGATCTTCTCCCCTCAGGGTGCTTATATCTTAAAGATAACTGGTTATTGCCCCGCAGGGTGCTAACATAATTAGATCTTCTCCCCTCAGGGTGCTTTGATCCTAAGAATAAGTGTGAGTAGTTGCTATCAGCCTGTGGCCGGGCTAACCTGATTTGCTGGGGATATGAAGTACCCGCCTAACATTCCATGCTGAGGAGACTCTAGATTTATTTCTGGTTATGTTGCCCATGGTTTTGTGCATGATGATGTTAATCGTGAATGATGCATGATGCAAAATTGGGGGAGGCTGAGCTTGATTTGAATTTGTCGGTGGCGATTAGACTTTTGTTTGACCGCATAAGATCAGACTTTTAGATTGGAGAATATTAATTATGCTATGAATGCATTGTGATGCAGATGCATTTGTGATCACGTGTAGTGTATGCTATGCATGAAATGAAATGCATTATTGATGTATGTATTGAATGCGTGTCCATGATAATTGGGCTTCAAGATGGGTGTTAAGTGGCTCTCGGTTTTCTTTTGATGGGAAAGGCCAAGAAGAATCAATGTTTTTGGATAACCGATTGAGGTTGAATCAGGATTGATTTTAAGGGTTGTCACTGCCAGCATATATTGAATTTTGAATTTGACGAATGAATTATAGTTTTCTAATGCAATGCATGTTTTGATGCTAAATGAATGCGAACATGAATGATGCATGAATATGATTTGAAAGTGTATGAAAGGGTTTTTTGGATGGTTTCAGGCCTGAGAATGCGTTCCGCAGCAAAGTTTCCTTGTCCAAAAGCCCATGAGTTTTGCCGGCATGATCTCCCGACACCCATTATGAACTCAACAGTAGCTAATGTCTGACATGATTCACTTGAATGACCTGAAAGTATGGGGAGGGATGGCCTCTGCTGCAGCTCATTTTGCCTTTTTGTTTTTTATTTTTGAAATCCCTAACTTTTGCCTGGACCGCTCTTTCGAGTTTTCAGTCCACCGGGAATATTTTCCTTTTTTGGTGTCCCTAATTTTTGCCTGGACCGCCTTTTCAGGTTTTCAATCCAGCGGGACACTCTTTATTGCTTAAGCCGCCCTGACGGGTTTTCGACTTAGCGAGTTTTTATACATTTTTTTTTAGGCATGGTTTTTTGACTTTATCGGAGCCCTATGAGCAGAGGTTCCTTTCATTCCCTGGTGTAGGATGACCATTCGAGAGGAGCGCTACATTCAATGTTGAATACTGGAGCAAATGAAGCTGCTTGAGATTAAGTCTGATATGACATTGCTGCGAACTGCCCCATCATTTGAATTCTTGAGGAGTATGCCCCCTAATTAATTGGCGTCTTAGGGATAGTGCCTCTAGGCTGGCCAATTCTTGACCACTTTTGACTTTGAGTAGCAGGAGTTTAGAGGACCTGCCCCTGATTAGAAGGAATTTGCCACTGATTGGTAGGCTTCTTAGATGCCTTGCCCCTAATTAAGAGCGTCTTGATTCTTTGATCGAGCCGTTTGCTGAATTAACCAGATGCCGAGTATTGATTTGCAAGTAAAATTGTTTCTTTTGCCAAGTATTTTTAACACAATGCACATGCGGGTTTTTGAAATTGAATATTTTTTGGAAGCACATATGGTATGTACAAAAGATAATCATTGATTACATAACAAATAGGATGAGTCAGCTTAACAATAAATTTGCCGAATATGCTTTCCTGGTGAACCTGCCTTCAATTAGGTCTTTTGAGAATTATTCATATAAATTAAATTCATGTAAACCAAGCCAGAAATGATATAAATTTGTGTTATCAGATTCCCCCATACTTGAACCTTTGTTTGCCCTCAAGCATAAAAATAATATCTCTTTTTAGCACATGTTTGAAACAGGACACGATGACTGTAATCGTACGTGGTTGCCGGCTAGATAGGAAAATCAAGTAATAGACATCAAATACTAAGAGCACCGTAGTAACACAAAATCACTCATTGTGGTCAAAGATTCCCATCATATGAAGACAAATCTGAAGTGTTTTATTATGACTCTAACTTTTGCTTAAATTTTATTTACCCTTTTCATTCAAGTGCAATCACATTAAGCCCGTTATCTTGTACACGCCCATGGTAGGAAAATCTATTAGTGATTATGATCATGTATCGAGGGGTGCTGATAACGAAAGTTTGGCAAACCCCTTTTTTTCTCCCAAATGCAGCTGTGGGGGATCGGATCGTAACCCGCCCTTCCAAGTTCAGAATCAGACACCTCTGAACCAACTACTAAAAGGGTTTATTTACCATGGTTTTACTTTGTATGTTCAATGATTGTTGAATTACACAACCGAGTGATGGTCATCTAACTCAACAAATGCATTCCCACTTTTAAAATCAACCAATGTATGTAAACTTTTATTTCTGGATCATTCACTTATGTTCATTGATTTCCCACTTAGTTTGTGCTTAAGATGGTGCCGACTGCTAAGATAGACTACTAAGGGTTACAAAGTTTAAATTCAAGTCCTTGTCAAAGTTATTACTCAAATTAATCTTACATATTTCTGGGCGTCTAAGGTGTTAAGACGGTACCGATTTTATTGAATTATTACTAAACCTTCATAATGTAGCCAAAAGTACGAAAACAACCTATATACTCTTAAAGTGTCATGTCAAGTATCAAACCAAAAATGCTTGCTTTTTTCTTAAAAATTTGATATACCTCAAGAAACTGGGAGAATCAGATAACAACGAAAACACATCCAAGAATGACTCAACTTAGTATGAACTAATCAAATTTTATATATATTTTTTATTTTGAAAACGCCTTTCATCATCAACCAGTTTTTTTTTTTTTTACCATTGAAAGCATATATCAGCAATAATCAGTTATTTATTTTCATCATCCTCGCTCCAAGTTTGTAAATAATAAAACAATAAAAGAGTGGACACGAATGGATTAATTCCAAAGACATGCATGTTTATTATATTAGGAATACTAGTCAAAAGTTACAACTTTAAAAGCAAAGAATTAAATTAAGACTGGAAATTCAAAGCTTGATGACCCTTGGAAGGGAGCTTTCTTGATGATTGGCCAACTCTAAGGGATGTTACTTGGGGTTCTTGCACTTTGTTGAAGAAAAGGGTGACCATTGATGAATGGGACTCCTTCTTTGAAACTTAACTTCTTGTTGTCGATGAGTTCTTGAACCTTGTACTTGAAAGCTTTGCAATTTTCAATGGTGTGACCTGGTGCCCCTTGATGAAAGTCACATTTGGTATTTACATCATAACCTGGCGGATATGGCGGTACCATGGGCTTGAGAGGTCTCGTCTCTACCCACCCTTGTTGGAGTAAGTATGGTAGGATCTGACCATATGGTACGGGAACAGGATCGAACTGCACACGGCTCTTCCCATAATTATTCCAAGGACCGGACTGATTCCCAAGTGGATACCCCTTTCGTCGTTGTTGATTTTGTTGAGGTGCCATGAACGGCTGTTGTAGTAAATGCTGCCGAGGCAAGGGTATCACCCATGGTTGTAGGGTTTGAGGCGCTGGATGACCTTGTGACTGATAAGGTAACAGGTTTTCATTTTTCTCCAACAAGATTTGAATGATCAGTTGAATCTGAGTCTTCAACTGGGCAACCTCTACCTTCAATAACTCATGTTCTTTCTTGAGCTCTTCCACACTTTGTTGAGACATTCTTCCAAATCCATTCATGGGTATCGGGATACCTGCTTGCGGTATTATAGTTTGAGGACGGTGAGGAAAGAAAAGATATGACTATTTATTTTGACGATGCAAGTGCATGAGAATGTATGATATGCATGATAGATGCAAGATGGTGAAGGTTGGATGACCTAATAGGCAGGCTTCCCTACATATGATGGTTCTATGTTTCAATTACCCAACCCCTCACAAGGACGGCTCCTACGGGATTTTGATTGATTTCTTTATTTATTTTTTTTGAAGGCTCCATTTAAGGTGGTAGATTCCTTTGATTTTTCCACATGATACATGGTGAAATTTCAAAGGATCTCCCTTAAATGGAGTCTTTGGGTTCTAAAGGGGGTCCTAGAGTCGCTGACCGAATCCAAAGTTTTGCCAAGCGGAGGGGCTAGCCCATTCCTGACAAATCCTTTTGAACCAGTCTACTCTAGGCGGAGTCTTCGTACATCACCCATTGGGATGTTCATCCCATAGGTCCATACTACCAACTCCTAACTTAACTTAGGGTTTTTCTCAAATTTTATTCAAAAATAAACCCACCCACAATACATAAAAAGAAATATAATAATAAAAAATAAAATAAAACAAGGAAAAAAACAAAGTAAACAAACAAAACAAATAACCCTAAAACTAGAGGATAGGCTTAACTCTCTAATTCTTAAAGTCCCCAGCAGAGTCGCCAGCTGTTGCGCCGCGAAAATCGCCCGAGCGTTTAGGACACTCGGAATAACACAGAGTCGCCATCAAATTTTATTTTAAAGGGAAATATTGATAAAACCTAAAAAGGGACGGTCGTCGCAACCATCTTAGGGTTCGGGAGTTGGTTATGCAAGGGGAAGGTATTAGCACCCCTCACATCCGTTGTACCCAACGGGAACCTCCTAATTAATTCTAGGGTTTTTTGAGTTTGTTTACTTACTTTTTATATTGTTTTATTTTATTGAAGATATTTACAAAATAAAAGAGAAAAAAGATTGAATTCTTTATTATTTGCAAGAGGGAAAAAATTAAGTTTTTTATTATTATGCTTGACAAGATGACTCTTGCTCCTACGTATCCTCCGGTGCGATGAGGAAATCAAAGCTACGTAGTTCTGGGTATTGTGTTGGTTTGTGTTTTTTATGAAAAAGATTTTATTTTTACCTCTTAAGGTGTTTTTTAAGAATTGACCCGAAGGCGAAAAATTAGATTTTTGATTGGTTGATATTTTTTAGTGTCTTTTCATGGGTTTGAGTGGAAAACGACTAAAAGTCGGACAAAGTGTGCACTAAGCCCCCAATTAGTCGAGAAGCGAACGGATGTGCATCCGCCTCCTCTTTTTTAATCCACTATATTTTAAATATATTTTTAGTATATTTTGTGTATAATAACAAAATTAAAATTGTATTTTTATGTATTGTTTTTGATATTTACATCATATTTAAATTAAATAATTTAAATAACAAACTAAATAAATTGAAGGATTAAATTGAGTATATGACTTTTTGACAAAATTAGTTTATGTGACTTAGATGAATTAACATGTGAACTAGACATGCCTAAACCGTGTTGCATTTCAAGTCTGAAGCACCCAGAGCCAATCAATTTTCTACACGTGGCATTCATCTTTGAATTATATAACAATTAACAAGGCAATAGATAACATGAAAAGGTGTAAAACTAAACAAAAAAAAGAAGAAACATGAAGAACAAAACCTGAAATTCTTTGCGATCTCCTTCCTCTTTCTGGTCGGAGGCTTCACACGGATGTCGGAATCCGGCGGTGATGGTAGTGATGTATTGATGATAGTTGTTTTGGATTTGAAGGAAATTAGTGGTTGTATAAGGGAGAATTGATTGTGGTTTATGAAGAATTTTGTGGTATGAATGAAGAATTGGTGTGTGAATTATTGTGTAGAAAGGACCCCTATTTATAGTTTTGAATTAGGCTTTTTAAAACTTGAATGAATCTTGAGAGATTTGGTCTGTAAATTAATTTGAGAGATTTTGTTTGTTTTTAATGATTGATTTGCTCTCATTTTATATTTTAGTGTTAATTCTCTTGCTTGTTCTTCAAGACCAAAGATTTGGTTTTATTTTGTTTAATTTACTTCTTTTTTTATATTTTTGTGTCTTTTCTTATTTTCTTTCTATATAAGTTTATATATTTTCCTTCTTTTTATATATATGCTTTATTTTTATAATTCTGGACAAACAAAAAAAAGTGATAAAATACTTTTAATACAAGAAGTTTCTTGCCAGAAAAATAAGTAAAATTGACTAAAATAAATATGTACTAAAAATTTAGAGGGTAAAATTTGGGGTATGACAGTGTGCTTTTAAGTTGTGAATTACTCTTACTTGGAACATAATTTTTTTCAATAAATTATATTGAACATATGTTCGTAATTTACAATACAAAATGGCAAAAAAAAGGTTACTTTATTCTTTTTTTTTGATATGGAAGTTAATAAAAAGAAAAAAAAAACTAAAAAGAAAAATTAAGCACGAGGGAAGAAAGTTACCATTGCGTCATTCCTAAAAAGTTCACGAAGGCCTTCTGAAGGAGATGTATGAGTCAGGAGGTCGGCATCTGATGATGCTCTGAATTCGTATTTTAATGAAATGGGGAAAAAGGCAAAAAAAAAAGAAGATAGTTTTTTGTATCCTACAAAACGTATCAGTTTTATTTTTGCATTTATGTAATTTATAATACGAAGGGTATTTTGGAGGCCTACGAGCAATTTAAAAGGCGTAAAGAGCAATTTTCATAATGAACAAAACAACACTCTCAATAAGATAGTTTCTCATTCCGCCCTCCTATATCCTCATATAGTCCCCTAAAATATACTATCTAAAGTAGTGATGGAGTCGGAAAATATTTAAAGTTTAAGCAAAATCTCAATGTCAAGTAAATATTTAAGTTTTGCTTTGAAAAATCTTAATTTTGGACAAAAATTCCCAATTTTGTCCTAAGTTAACTCTTAAAAATTTCAATTTTATGCTGAAAAATTTCAGTTTTGAAACTCTAAAAATTTCAATAATGATATAAACTAACAGTAAAAATACTACTACTAATATTTTTGTCCGGAGTCCGGACAAAACAAATACCGGGCATGCCGGGCTCATGATACGCCCCTGATCGTAAGGGTGGAAAGGACTCTTCCGATTGTAAATTGTGGATGGATCAAGAAATAAATATTCTCAAAAGGATTATTAATTTATTATAATGAAGAGCCTTAGAAGTTTGGAGTCTTTTCACAGTTTTACCATGATATCTATAGTCTTCTCTAGTTCATTGTGTTTGTTCGGCAGAATATGCAAGGAGTTTTTTCTTCAAGTGAACATAATTTAATTGATATAAACATTGTACGTAATGTGTAATGTAGGGATTAAAGTTTGAATTTTGATATATCCTATTATTATTCACCCTAAAAAGAGTAAAATTCTAGCAATTAAATTATTCTATTGTCCAAAGGCCATAATCTCAATAAATGTGACTATTTAGTGAAAGGCACCATTGTCTATGCGTGTCATTCTCATTCTAGAGTGCTTGGAGCAATTGTTCATATTTAGTTGTGTCCATCTCATGCAAGATCGTTTAGCATATAAATTGCACAACACAATTGAGTTTAATATTATTGATCGCAGCTTGATGAAAATGTATATGACTTTTTTGAGCCAGATTCCTTCTTGTTTAGAAAGGGAAAGTCAGTGAAATAAGAAGTTCACATTGTGTTATGTTAAATGTGAATTTATAAAGTTTTACTATATATATATATACGGAAAAGTTGACGTTGAACAACATTTATGCGTGATGATACATAAATTTAATGTCTTAAAATTATTATGAAAATATGATGTTTAAATTCAATGAGATTCCTCATAATTGATGTTAAATAACATATAAGTGAGATGACCTTTAAATTTAATGTCTTAAAGTTTTGTGTGATCATAAGTAACTATATTATTGTTGAATTTACTATTTTTATGACTTATTTTAAATTTAAATTTAATTTTATATTTTTCTCAACTGTAAAAGTGCTTGATGATATTATCTCATTCTATTCTAGCTAGCTCTCAATGTAAATCCTTAAAGGACACACTTCTTATGCATTAGTCATGTGTCATGTTCACAAAATATGTGGCTTCTTTTCTGTCTCGTGAATCAACACATGGTCCTAACCATACACACACCCCTTTAGCTATTTTAGCCTCATCTTTTTATTGTAAAGAAAACAATTTTACCGACTAAAATAACCGACGAAAAATACATATGAGAATTAAGTTGACTATCTAAAAAACAAATTTGAAGATTAAAATGACTAATAAATAATAGGTTTAATTGCAGTTTTAATCTTATTACTTTTAGACATTTCACAGTTTTGATCCTTTTATTTTCAAATTATATAGTTTTGGTCCCCCTACTACATTTTTATACTTAAAAATAGTGATTTAACATATTTTAAATGATGTAATATACGATATGATGATGTAGATTCATTCAGGTGGATTAATTGTTTATTTTTCATTAATTCAATCACAAAAAATGAATAACTTCTTAAATTAAAATTGAAGTTTATAACAAGTTTTTTTTGTAGTTTTATAACTTCTTATTTAAAATATCATTAAATTATATGTTACATCATTTAAAATATGTTAAATCGCCGTTTTTAAATATAAAATTGTGATATGGGGACCAAACTGTATGATTTGAAAATAGAGAGACTAAAACTATAAATAATTAAAAATAGGGAGATCAAAACTGTAATTAAGCTTAAATAATAACAAAGACATTTAGAGATATGTTTATAATTTTAATATATTTAAGGACAAATGTAATAGTGAATTACACAGTTGGAAATTGGAAAATTTACCTTCTTAAATTCCTAGCTGTTTGTAGTTCACAGTTGAGTTGCTTTTTACATGATAGACATAAATAGCCTTATTAGGATTCAACCAAATCAAACTATATATATATGGTGTCTTTATCAAAGATATAAATAAGAGTGATCATAAGAACATATATACTTGAATTAATATATAGTACAAGATATTAATACACACTTTACTCATAGAGAAGAGAACAAAACAAAGCTTAGAATGTCTTGGTTCCTTGTAATTCTGTTTTTGATTGTAACATCATTTGGTACTTTTTCTGAGGCTGGAGGTTATCATCACAAGAAGGCTACTTCTGCTGTTGTGGTTGGTACTGTTTATTGTAACACATGTTTTCAACAGGATTTTTCCATGGGAAACCATATCATTTCAGGTTCATTTCTTAACTTCTTAGTTCTTATTTACATTCTTATTAAGTAAATTCAATTTTATATCTCTACATATACTACTAATTTTTTGGTATATAGAGACCGATTTAGTGACCAGAATATTTGACTATCTATAACAATCTGTTGCTAAATGAGTTTATGACTGATTTTAGAGACTAATATTAATATGTAAAAGTCGTTAAACTACTAGCTACTAGTGCCAACTAATTTCAATTAGTGACTTATTTGACTTTTCTGTCTCTAAATCAATTACTATATATCAGTATATTTTTGTGTTGATACCTCAAATTGAAAGTATGGTTAAATATAATTTTGTCCTAATAAAAGTAGTATATTTTGATATTTTTCCTATAAAAAAATAACATGTTTTTCATTCTTAAAAAAAAATTAATGTTTTGTTTTTAGTTGTTAATGAACAATTTTTTAACATGTTTTTTTTAACGTAATATAGATTTATAGATTTAACATAATATAGACATATCTTGAATATAAAAGAGTCATATTCATATTAAAATGAATAAAAATTGGTCATTAGAGATTTAACTCTTAAAAGTATGTTTTTAATGGACGAAAATCAAAATTCGTTAATTTTATAGGGTCGAAGAAATTTAACTCTTAAAAGTATGTTTCGTGTCTACCAATACATGTGATTCCATTCAATAATTTTTATTTCTTTAATTATTATCAATATTTGTTCCCTTCGTGTTCGTGTTTGTATGAAGGAAGTTATAGGCCTATAAATATATTGTTGTGTGCAGGTGCATCAGTGGAAGTAGAATGCAAAGATGAACATGAAATTTCAAAACCAAGATTCAAGAAACAAGTAAAAACAAATGAACATGGTGAATTTAGAATCCAACTTCCATTCTCAATAAGCAAACATGTGAAAAGAATCAAAGGATGTGTTGTGAAATTAGTAAGCAGCAATGAACCATATTGTTCTATAGCATCAACATCAACATCTTCATCAATTCATCTAAAATCAAGAAAACAAGGATTACATATTTTCTCAGCTGGTTTTTTCTCATTCAAACCACTTAAACAACCAAATCTATGTAACCAAAAACCAAATATTGTTCCTCAAAACACAAAAAATTCTAAACTTGTTAATTCTTTGAAAAAAACATCTTCATATCCTCCAAGTATTGATCCATCATTTCCACCTCCACTTCAAGATCCACATAATAGTGGTATTCTTCCTATTCTTCCACCAATTCCTGTATTACCTGAAATTCTTACACCAATATTGCCACCAATGTTGGCACCATTAGTCCCTAGTAGTGATGAATCAAAATCAAAATCAACTAAAAGTTCAAAAAAAGTTGAATCTTTAGATGAAAAAGTAACTAACATTGATTCATTTAACATTCCTCCTAATCCATTTTTTCCACCACCATTAGTCCCTAATAATCCATTACAACCATCACCATTAGTTCCTAATAATCCATTATTACAGCCACCAAATACACCAACAATTCCTAATCCATTTCAACCACCAACAACAACACCAACAATTCCTAATCCATTTCAACCACCTCCATCAAGATCATCACCACCATTGTTTCCATTTCCATCAGTACCTGGTTTAAGTCCTTCATCACCACCAAGTTTGTCCTTTCCTTTTCCTCCATTGTTCCCTTCACCTGGCACACCTCCTGCTTCTTCAAAGCATGGTTCTCCTTAAGTAAATAAGCTATCTTACACGAACACGAGATGTCAGTTCAGTGTTAAGAGTTTTATTTTATAATTTCAAAGGATCAAGTTAAATCTCATATATATATAGGACCTTTGTAAAATGGACATTAGTTCCATCTTTATTAATAATAATTTCTTCTTATTTATATTTGTTTTTTAGAAAAACTAAATAAACTTTCCATGCATATATAGTTCTCTAAATAATTCCTTCCATGTAATGAAAATTTTATTTTATGTATAGTGACTAATGCTGAAAACATTGAAACATAATGTATTAGTGATAAATATTAAGGATATATATGGTCACCATTGAGATTCAATATAGTAAACTATTATGTTATTATTATTATTATTATTATTATTATTATTATTATTATTATTATTATTTTTATTATGTTATTATATTATTAGTTCATAAAAGGAGCGTGGGACAAAAAAAGAATGAACTAAGACCACTTATTAGTAATATTGTATCAAATTTGAAGTGAGTTCCTCAAGATCAAATTTTTAATTGTATACTTGCAGATTTTTATGAATATTTAAAGAAAGGAGGGAGTATAATATTTGTTCCCTTCATAAAAAAAAATATATGAAACATCAAAACAATTAATTAAACATCAAATTTTCATGATGAATTTTGACATCAAATAATTCTAATATCATGTCAAAGATAGTTGCAGAGATTGAATAATAGTCATTCCTACAAATTTAGCGTCAATCACCAATAAATCAACTAATATTTAATCATTTCACTTGTTTTTTATGAATCACAAACACTTACACTGCCATCGAACATAATACAGACACTAATATATCAATACAGATAAATTAATAATAATAATAATATTTAATACTATAATTATAAATACTAGCAGGCCAGTGCCCGTTTGTATGATATCAACATACTCGTTTGTGTGATACATATTTTTTATTATTTTATATTTAAATTTGATTTTTTTTTGTTGATGATTTCTTTAAATTTGATTGTTATGAAAATAATTTGAAATTAAGAGTAAAATAGAAATAAAAATAGGCCATACCAAAATAATGTATTCTCTTTATATATATAGGTATAGATTAGTGTCGTGTTATCCAACACTACACTGGTATATGTCCAACATTGAAACACGCAAAGACCTAGTTTCAATTTGTTTCAATCTTTATGAGTGTTTGAGGGTTTAGTTAAAGTTAGCAATGGAGTGCTTAAAGAAGAAAACGAAAAAGAAGAACCAAAACTCGATTCCATCTTCAATTCAATGATTAAACCATCAAAGTTTCATCCAAATCAAAATCAATGAAATCATCATTATCATTATCATCATCATCAAAATCTTCTTCACATTCAACATGGAAACAAGTTGGAGAATTACTAACAGTAGCTTCCATAACCAAAACCCTCTCCAAAAACCCACCAACAAAAACACCACAAACCCTTAAAAACCAAATCACAATCACACAAACCCTAATCCACAAAATCCTCTCAAACCCATCACTCCACATTTCCCAAAAACTCAATTTCTTCAATACCCACAACAACAACATTCATCATTCATCAACCACTTACTCACTAATTCTTAACAATCTTTGTAATTCCAAAACCCCTCTTTCACTTCTTCATCAATATCTCCCTCAATTGCTTCATTCAATGAAACAAAACGGTATCGTTTTCGATCCGAACTCGTTTAATAATCTACTTAATTTTTTGATTAAATTCTCTCATAATAATGGGAATAAGAATTTTAGGTTTGTTATTGATATTTTGGATTATATTCAAACACAAAATCTTCAACCTAGTGGTGCTACACCTTTTATTTATAACTCTCTTTTAATTGCTTCTATTAAAAATAATCAAATTTCTCTTGCTTTGTCAATTTTCAATAACCTTATGGCATTAGATAATGATAATGATGGTGAGGATTGTTCGGATTTTAATTCGGTTATTGTTGGTTCTTCGAATTACTTACTTTCGGTTCTTAGGAAAGCCCAGATGAAGAAAGAGTTTGAGATTGTGTTTAATACTTTAAGGGAAAGGAAAAGTTTTTGTTTTGATTCGTGGGGTTATAATATTTGTATTCATGCTTTTGGTTCTTGGGGTGATTTGGTTACTTCTATGAAGCTTTTTAATGAGATGAAGGAAGATAAGAATTTGTTTGGACCTGATATGTGTACTTATAATTCAGTTTTATCGGTTCTTTGTAAGGTTGGGAAGATTAATGATGCGCTTATTGTGTGGGATGAGCTTAAAGGGTGTGGTTATGAACCCGATGAGTTTACTTACACGATTCTTGTTCGGGGTTGTTGTAGGACTTGTAGAATGGATGAGGCATTGAGGGTTTTTAATGAGATGAAGGATAATGGGTTTCGTCCGGGTGTGCTTGTGTATAACTGTGTTTTGGATGGACTATTTAAGGCTGCTAAGGTTAATGAAGCGTGCCAGATGTTTGAGAAAATGGCTCAAGAAGGGGTGAAAGCTTCTTGTTCGACTTATAATATTCTGATTCACGGACTTATTAAGAATGGGAGATCAGAAGCCGGTTATACACTTTTTTGTGATCTTAAGAAGAAAGGTCAGTTTGTCGATGGGATTAGTTACAGCATTGTTGTGCTGCAACTTTGTAAAGAGGGTCATTTAGAGGAGGCTTTGGAGTTGGTTGAGGAAATGGAAGCTAGAGGCTTTTCTGTTGACCTTGTTACCATAACGTCTCTCTTGATTGGCATTCATAAACACGGTCGTTGGGATTGGACTGATAGGCTCATCAAGCATGTTAGAGAAGGCGATCTGTTGCCCGGTGTTCTCAAGTGGAAGGCTGGAATGGAAGCTTCTATCAATAACTTGCATTCCAAGGAAAAGGATTACTCACCAATGTTCCCTTCCAAAGGTGGTTTTAGTGAGATCATGAGTTTCATAACTCGTGCC
Source organism: Trifolium dubium (assembly GCA_951804385.1). NCBI lineage: Eukaryota > Viridiplantae > Streptophyta > Magnoliopsida > Fabales > Fabaceae > Trifolium > Trifolium dubium. Next base: position 2,641,791 of record OX638072.1, on the reverse strand, counting down.
CAGGATGATGTTGATGATGGTGAGGTGGAAACTTCCTCTGAACAAATTGACGAGTGGTCATCATCTCCACACATGGATAAATTGGCCAAGCGTCTTGTAAAGTCAACTGGCAATGTTTCGCGACTGTTCACTCCCGACCGTGGACAGAGAGTTCAACAAAAAGGGTCTGATTCTTTTGATGCTGATATGGTGAATACTTACCTGTCTATATTTTTAGCAAAGGGAAAGTTGAGCCTGGCTTGCAAATTGTTTGAGATTTTTACTGACGCGGGTGTAGATCCTGCCAGTTATACTTATAATTCTATCATGAGCTCATTTGTCAAAAAGGGATATTTCAATGAGGCTTGGGCTATTCTGTCTGAAATGGGGGAAAAGCTCTGTCCGACCGATATAGCGACGTATAATATGATAATTCAAGGGTTAGGAAAGATGGGAAGAGCAGATCTTGCCAGTTCTGTTCTTGATGGCCTACTGAAGCAGGGAGGTTATCTCGACATAGTTATGTATAACACTCTCATTAATGCTTTGGGGAAGGCAGGCCGAATCGATGAGGTGAACAAGTTCTTCGAGCAAATGAAGAGCAGCGGGATAAATCCTGATGTTGTCACTTATAATACTTTGATTGAAATTCACAGCAAGGCTGGTCGGGTGAAGGATGCTTATAAGTTCTTAAAAATGATGCTCGATGCTGGTTGCACTCCTAACCATGTTACTGACACGACTTTAGATTATCTAGTAAAGGAAATCGATAAATTGAGATACCAAAAGGCATCAATTTTGAGCGAAAAAGGTGATCCTTCTTGATAGGGGATAATATTCTAACAGTCTATGCAGTTGGAATTTGTAATATAGTAACTTTTTTCCGTCTGTAAGTTGTGATCTACTCTTGTTAACTGTTACTGTGATCAAATGTCGTGTATATTGTTGCTGTGAAATTGCAGCGATAATTTAAGTTCACAGATTGAGTCCAACCTTGAAAGTTTACATACCCTGCAATTTTGTTTCCATCTTTGGGTAGATAGGTCTATTGAGTGGTCACTGGTCAGTGCCCACATATTGCTTCGGTAATAAGATATGCACTTACCATACAAGTGCTGCTTGCATATTCAGAACAGTGCATTAGAATTGGCGAAAAATCAAGTTGGTTTCAAGGTAGAAGATTGGTTAAGAAGTTTGAGACATGAAAGGTTTTATGCTTGGCAATTTGTAAGTCTGAATCCTGGCTATGAAGTATAAAGATGCTGAAATACAAGGATTGGTCATAATCATTTACTGTCAACACATGACATCCATGCTTCGACTGCCGGGGATTAGAATGTGTACTTTTTTCATTTTGATTTATCAGGTGGTGTTGGTTTGTAGTGATAGATAGTTGCTATAATAGCTACTTGGTGAATGATGATATAGTTTTGGTGTTGTTTTGCACTTTTGCATAATGCATAAACTTGGCTTAGCCAAAAGTATACTTGTACTTTGTGTTAGACTTATTTTATTAATACAGTTTTGTCTTTTCAAAAACAAAACTACCTATGATAAGATTAATATAAAATTTGTGTCTTAAGTTGGGGTTTCTAAATATTTTTTACCTTTTGTCAATTTTTTTTTTTTTTACCATTAGTACCATTTGCAAACTCTTGCACTGTAGTATTTGATTCACAATAATAATCATCAAGAAAGAATTGTTGTAGTATGCAGAAGCTCTCATTTATTTATATATGGATATGGATTTATTAATGCAAGAAAGAACTGCCATAACATGGATATATGGCCTGTGGAAAGTAACATAGTCACACAATTCATCTATGTTGTCAAAGAATTATTTGCTTATACACTGCTGCTCTCATAGCCTGAAGATAGTTATTGAAGTTTCTAATTTGTCCCTTTCACAATAAATTCTTTATATTTTTCTCACAACTAATAAAAAGGAATTACTTACTTGTGAAGTTATTAACTTTGCACCAACCAACCACATTCCTTGTAGCAGTGAGTAGAAAAAGACAGTTTCATTAATGTGATTCACGAAGAACTGTGATTTGATGTCAACTTGGTTCACGGTCTTCATATGAATGGTATATGACATGATTCATAGTGATACATACAACCAATATTTTGTGGTATATGATATGATTCACACTACCTAAAGTTTAGATATCTATTAACCTTAATAAATGCCAAAAATTTCACTTTCTGTTATATTGACTCAAAAAATATATATTTATTGTCCCGTAAACATAACTCAATTGATAACTAATAGAGACATTATTTATATAACTTGGATCCCCCACTTCTTCACACACTTAAAGTGTACGAGTCTAACTACTGGACTATTTGTCCAAAAAATAATATATACATGTTATCTCAACTTTTCACAGCTTTAAAGGTCTACATTAAACTTGATATTTGACCTCTTTCCATCAGGGAGAAAATAGACAACTCATCAAGATTACCAAAGTTGATTAGCAATATTAAATATGAACTCAGAACTCTTCTACAAAGAAATGTTATGTTTGTAAAACTTGAAATTTCATATACCACGTAAATCATATAACAAGTACCATATAAGTCTACTTGTAACTAGACTTCATGTTTTCTAAATGGCACTAATTGTACAACAATTCAAACCAAAGGTGCAGTAAATGAAGTTGGATTATTTTCAACTTCAACTAACTAGCACACAATAAATCAATTTACATAACTCTACAATCAGAGGAATCAAAACCATTAATCACATGTAAGTAGAAAATAACATTCCAACTCACCACCTAAAATCTAAAAATGGCTTATGATACAATCACACTTCTGAAGCAAAGGAGAGGGGACCTATAAAAAATCAACAGGTAGAGGTGAGGTTTCTTTCTTGTTCTCAAGGACTTGGTCTACAGATAACAACAGAAGATGCATGTTCCATCCCGAAGTAACTTCATGTACCGGCTGTTGTACAGCACCTTGAGGCTAAAGAACATAAAGTCGTCAATGTCGATCGCAAAAGTGGGAATCTTTTAGACAATCTGGGACTTCCAAAAATTTAATTCACTGTGGGTGCTTTAAAGTTATATTCACAATAGTAGCTCCTTATCATAAAATGCAAGAAGCTGTTTCACATGATTATGCCACGCAGCTACGCTTTGCCCATCCACCGTCACCCAGTCAACAACGGTTGATGCTGGTTGCTCCCACCACTCATCAAGCTGGAGAAGAAGTTGCAAAATTAAGAATTAAAATGGAAATCTTATTAGTCATAAACGAAGACATAAGAATCCACCACAATATTACATATCAAATTGAACGACTGTGAAGTTTTCTATATAGCCAGCCATATATGTAAATAAAACATGCTTAGCAGAACTTGCATCTGAGCTAAACACACACATAAGTGGTGATCGGAGTTTCAAAAGTGAGATTAATGTGAAAAATTAAACGAACAAGTCATCCATTTGTTGAATTCTCACCCTTATTTTAAGGGATATTAAACTAATCTAATAAATAAAAATACCAGGAGTAACTCACCAATCCCCTGACATATTTGCAATCTTCCAAACTCTGCTGAGCATTCAAAACACCAGTCTTGAGTTCAGGCAACCATTTTTCCGTGACAGCTTTTTCTTGTTCAGCGGCTAAATTTAAAGAAAAATTGGTCGTCCTGCATCATTATATCAAATGTCAAAAATGAAGAAAAATCTTCCAACAAATTATTTAGGTTGAAAGACATTTACAACATCTTATCTCTAGGACACACATAAATAAATTTACTAAATTAATTAACCATGAATGTGGGTTGGATTCTAGGGTTGTTTGTATTCATATCCACCTTTCGTATTCCTGTTGAACACAGTAGGCATGATTCAACAAGGCATGACCACTTTGAACAAGATCTCGTCTAATATGGACAAGATTAATAGCCTTCAATAAATCTTCCAACACACTAGCTTCTGAACCACGGAGTTTCAAACAAAACTCCAGGGACTCCAGTATGGAGGCTAGACCAGCATCGGAACCTTCCAAGCCTGCCCATTAAGAAAATCGTTTACTACATTAGAATAGATTTTAACCCACATATATGAATACCACCAATAGCAAATACCTTTGAAAATACATTTGTAAGTTAATGAAATTAATATGCAATAGTAATTTTATTTTTTTTGATCAAATATGCAATAGTAATATAGATCTATAGATGTGAGACCGTAAATACCATTTATAATTTTTTGATAACTTTTGTGGAAGCTCAAAATCATTTTGTTACACTGTTCAGAATAATGTACTGTTGTCTATGAAGCCCCAATAATTCAAAATTGAAAAGCACTAGTGTCTACAGTGATAGTCTGATACATGTTCGATACTTCATGAATACTTACCTAAAAAGTATCCAATAATCTTTTTATTTCTCTTACAAAATATTTTCGTAGATACTTCGCACTTACATATTCAATACATAAATACAAATTACAGACACAAATGTCATTTGAATATGACACCTCTTCAATACACTACTAATTAAGGACACAAAATTGTACGTTTAAGTGACACGTTCATAGTTGAAAAGAATATATTCTGATATAGGCAGAGAAAAGATATGTAACTTTGCCTATTTGTTATAATCACAAGGTTGTGATCATTGTGCATTTTTTATGTTTTATATATATAGTATGTTTTATACGTATAGGCACACATTTTTGTTGTCATATCTGTCTTGTCTTGATTTTAAAAATTTCTCGTATCCGTGTTGTATACTACTATGTATCGGGACTCTTTAGAATAGTGTTTTATTTTTACTATCTTAGAATAGTGTTTATATTTTATGTACTGGCAGGAATATACAGATAAATAGGGGAACAAATCCTAATATTTCAGAAAATAACATAATTTTGTAGTATTGCCTAAAAAAAGCAATTTTATAGTAAAACAAAAGTATGGTAATTAGAAGCCCACTTCCATTTGAGACATCTCTAATAGGAGTGCACAAGGAAAGAACTTTTCAGAGCATTAAAAATGATAATATACTCACCAGCAGCATACTGAAGTGCAGCTGAAACACGACATATTGATGGAATTGCCGATGGATCCCGAGCACCAGCTTTTGCTGTCAAAATAGCCGCACTTATTTCTGCATTTGCAACTGCTTCCTGTCCAGATGATCCACTGGACCCAATGGCCTCGAGCAGTGCCTGAACCAGAATTGATGATAAATTTAAGTTGAAGCCCATCTTAATAAAGGAGATAGATTATTAAAAATTCATAGCAAACGTCTCTCAAGCCATTAAAAGTTCATCTATCTCAACAAAACAAAACAAAAAAAGGGTAGGCTGACTGGATAGCGCAGGAAAAATTGTTTTCTATTTGATTTCAAAGTTGAACATGAGATAGCAAAACAAGGGATAAGATATAGGAGAATGATCTAAAAATTTGTTACTCGCTAAATTATGCACACAACTTCAGAGTAAAAAATACACCTATTTGCCTCTCCCTACCAACTCTCTCACTCCACTGCTTCTCTCTCATGCAACCTCCCAACTCTCACAAACATAGCAACAATAACAATTTCAGGCTGCCATAGAGAAAGCTGAAAGCGGTGTTAAAGACAGAAGGCTGAGGAAAATTCATAGCAGCACAATCAACTTTTTCACCATCTCCCATGTGACACAATAGAATCAAAATGCAAATTCCAGATTTAACCTAAAAAAAAACAACTAATCAGGATTATTCCCCGAAAAATCCTGTATAATTTCATTAGCCAGCTCAAACTCACCAAGCTTCGCAAAGTCTCTTTCCCCTAAACTTGTTATAGGATAGGATTATATCTATAACTTCTCATTCTTTTTGAAGCAAGTTGTCATTTCTTATTTGCAAAAAATAAGCTTTGTTACTGCATTCTTGATTTTTCTTTCGACAATTGATTTTCCTCGTTGTATCTCGAGCTTTCTAATTTGCAGAATATCATATCCACCCCTCAATTGAACTTTCCTTCTTTTAGTTTCATCTGAATAAATTTCTTCTATTCATACGATAACTATTAAACACTAGAGACCTAATCCGAGTTATATTTAAATGAATTTGGAAACTTTGACTACCAAATGGTATAAATGGAAGATCCAAAAGTAAGCAACTTCATATATCAATCCGAAAAACTCAGAACATTTTTTCTATTCTAACATTTGTAACAATAAAAAAGTGTGCAGAGTATCATAAACCTGTGGTGAAGAAGGAAGCATGTAGAGGCTATTATCTGGACTCCGATAGAAGGCAGACACTTCTTTCTCAATAAGATCCTTTGCACTATTCGAAGTCTCAACAACAGCAGAACATGCTGGAATTATAGTGCTTAAAGCATACTCCGTTGCAGTTGATGGTTGCTGACTCCAAAATGAAGCAGCATCCTGCAACAGAAAAGAATAAAACAAAACAAAGTGAATACCACTTAAGAACAACGCTTTGTTGGAATCACTTGCACAACTTAAGAGAAATGAATACCATTTAAGCCCAGTAGGAACAATATATGTAAACTTCCAACAAAAAATCATTCTCTCGGTATTAATACATACATCAATTAACAAAATTCATCAACTTGCCCACACAGCCAAATATATTAATGGCCAATTCAAGTTAAAGACAGTAAAGTTATTATCCTAGGATTCAAACAGTGTACAATTATGACCCAAGGATGAGAAATACAACAGTCACATTCGGCAAATACAGAAAATAATTAAATAATGGAACCTTACCGTATTTGCTTTAAGGAGTGCCGTGTATATAGATTCAAGTTCTGATCTACGAGCATCAAACTCTTCAATCTTTTTCCACTTTTTTTTAAGAGAATCTTCAGCTTCTTTCCTCTCAGCACATAACTTATTCAAGCGTTGTATTTCAGACATCAAGGTATTTAAACTTGCCTTTAAGCCAGCAACTTCTCTTTCCTTTGCCCAAACATCTAGCTGAACACATGTAAGAGGTATAAGTTGTAAAGACCCACCCCAAATTTTGACGTGAATTTTTTTTAACATTAATAATTAGATAGAACTGAACGGGACGAAAAGGTTCTATCCTTTTTTCTTCCAACTCATAACAGCAAAAATTCCAAATTCCTGAACGATGTTGGAAAATAAGAAAGGGACTCTAAATAATTTAATTAAACTTATTAAAAGCAAATAGTCCTCAAAGATAGAAGAAGATAATTTATCAAAAAAAATAAGATAAATTAATTATTCCAAGTTTGCAACTACTTTAAATGTTGATCTTGTTAGAAATAGCTCAAGCTTTTGGGATAATCGGTCATTTGACATGGTATCAGAGCCTATCCTAGATTCATTTGTTGTTTGTTGTGGAGATCTCCCATATTTGGGCCACCCTTATTGTTGATTCCACGTTCCACATTGGCTAGAGATATGGCATAGATAGCCTTTATAAATGTGTGCAAACCTCAACTCTTAAGCTAGCTTTTGTGGTTACCTATATACCTCAAATTCAACATGGTATCAGAGCCTCTATGACTAAGTGGTCTAGAGTTCGATTCCCGCTCCCCTCACTTTCTAATTAAAAAGTGGAATTTTAAGCATATGGCAGGTGGGCCTATGCATTATCCACGCTTCAAGCCTAATGGGCTCTTGCGTGAGGGGGTGTGTTAGAAAGAATATAAAACCAATGATGTGGCCTTTCCTAACAGCTTAAGCTTTTGGGATAATCGGTCATTTGACAGATCTAAAAAAGGTTTTTCAAAATTAAAGTAAACATGTCCAGATGTTGATAGTTTAGAGATAACAAATCTTAGATGCACAAGTATTCACAAATCCCCTGGTGTTGTAATTCAATTTTACTTGGAATATCAGATTTCAGAATGTTACCACATCAACTACCTCAAAAAATAAAATATTCTTACGTTCTAACAACAAATTATCAATCAAGACAGACTTACAGGCTACCACGGAATAATTAGATGTGAAGAGATGAACCAAAGATAATTTGTCATACAAACAAATTTTGCATACTTATACTTTCAGAATGTCATATAACCAAATCAATCATATACAACAAACATGTAAAACATTTACAGCTAAATAATTTACATGTTCAAAGCCATTTAAGATAGTGGCTGAATCTATAGAAACAAAATTGATGGGAATGCAATTAATGAAAGGGGCATTATGGACAAACCCAAAATATGGAGGGTTTATGAAAGGAAGCATAAGAAGACTAATGAGGTGGCTAAGAAGGCTAAGAAGACTACTGAGGCACCAGGTTGCCTGATGAGGTGATTAACCAAAAACACAAAATAATTAGATTCTTTTAGGCCAGAGAAAGAGAATAGATATTTCTCTGTATTGGAGCTTTGCTCTAGGAGTGGTTAGAGAGATCCTCTACTACTATTGTCTTTCAATCATTAATAATACACATAATTTCCATCAATTGATTTTGTTTCTTCTTTGATTTCCATTGTATTGTTGCTGAATAGCATTGCAGGGTCATTGGTTCTTTACAATGAAATTACAATCTTGAAAATATGCCAAGCACTTACCGTTACCACTCAGGATCAGAAACAAAATGCTTATTGATTTAAACATTAAGACTTTATGAGTTATGCCACCAAAACAATATTCATCCAAACTTACAGGCTCAACGTTTGTCTAAATCACCAGACAACAACCACTTCTCAATATAAATGCTGATAATTTAACTATTATTCATGTTTTAGATGTTTTGTAGTGATAGAATCACGCACAAATATGACTATAGATTCATACAAGTATAGATCTCGCTGAAAAAGAACCTAATTCACAGTAAGTTTTGAGTGATTAATACCTGAAGTTGCCTAAGACTTACAACATTCTGAGATGTGCTTCCAATCCCAATTGAACGAGAAGTAACATCAGTGCCTCCATGCAGACGTTTCATAAGTTTTTCGCTCAAGTCCCTTGCTTCTGCAGCATTGTTTAATGCATCTTCAGTAGCCAAAAACTGCTGAACATGAGCTTTCTGTGAACAGAGAGATACAGCGTTGAATCAATAACTCAACTTAAGACAAAAAAAAATTATGCAGTCTATGGATGAATGAAGACCTGTCTTTCAAGGAGCTGATTTTGACTTCCTCCTGGAGGAACATCGACCCCAAGTTTTCCATTTCCATAAAGTGGATACTGTAGAGGAGAGCTCCCGTCAGAAGAGGAAACATCCATAACTATGTTATTTTCATATTTGTACCTGATTGAAATATGCACGTTTGAATTATATGAATAGCACGCATAATATATTTGCCAATAAGATTAAACTAACAGAGAACTCATAAACTACATAATACCATTATACTATATTGGCAGGGGAACTAACTATTGTATGCCTCTTTGACATGTTTTGAAAATTTAGCATTTTTGACAGATATTTTTTTGGGAAAGTTAAATTATTATAGCAACAATAGTTGACATGTTTTGAAAATTTAGCATTTTTGACAGATATTTTTTTGGGAAATTCAAATTATTATAACAACAATAGTTGATAATTTCTACATAAGGTCCAAACTTAAAATATCATAGTCACAGATGAACTAACAAGAGCATTAACAGAATATGAAAAAATAAACTCAAATATTTAGATACCTCAATATCTCTGCATCAGCTCTAACATCAATTTTCTCTATTTCTCTGGAAATTAGACTTTTCAAGTGAGAAGTGTATGCAGTAATTGCCTGAAGCAACAGGGGAGGACTCTTTAGGCAATTCACAATAACTGTTCTAACCTCATCCGGGATTTGCCCGTCAAAATCAAACCCCAACTTTGCTGCTTCTGCTTGAGGATTTGAAAGAACGCCACCTCCTTCATAAGCAGGAAAAGAACTCTGTATTTTTTCAACCATGTAAGCTACAAGAGCTTCACAAGCCTTTCTAATATTCTTTTCCCTTGTAGTTTCAATGACAATGACATCATCTGCAGATTTACCGCTCTTGACAGTAGAATAAACAGATTCCTTCTCATTTTTGGCACTAAAACTATTTACCATTTCAATGGAAGAATCTACACCTGATCTTTGAGCATCCCTCGCTTGATTTATATAGTAACAGAGACGTTTATGATATTCAGCAAATATTCTTGAAGCTTCGTCACATTGGCGATCATAGGCCTCCAACATGACTTGCTTATGCCTGAAAAATGGTTAAGAACTCGTACACTTTAATTATCTCAACCATTCAAAGCCAGAATCATCACAAGTTCATTATTTTTTCCTCTCTCTTTCAAACATTGATACCGGTACAAAAGCACGCATAATTTTCTCACCAACAATGATATGTAAACGCAGAAGCAGATTATTATACTAACAAGCAACAACACAATATGCCTATGTCAACACTCAAGGTGATAATTAAATTTCCAACGTCAAAACAAATCAGTTTCTAGTTCCTACAACCAAATCTAGCAAAAAAGAGTGTTCTTTCTATCCTCAACAAAGTAAGTATCTCTTATTCACTATGTAGCACCAACATTTCAGATTGAAGTCGTGTTTGGTGTTGCACGACCAAGACACGTGTGGTTACACTCAGTCACTTTCATTTTCTTAAATTGTTACTAGTGTCAGTGTCGTCTCTGGTGTCGGTGTTTCATAGCTTAATCATCTTTTTACCTAAGTGCAAATACTAACCCTACTTAGAGATAATAATACACATAACTACAATAGTTGAAATTGAAATTACCATATAAATGCATTTAAATTATCACAATTTGAACTAGTGATTACACTAAACATTCATTAGGAGCCAAATCAAATAATTATCACTAAATTATAGAACTTCAAAATTAGGTCAAAATTAGGAACCAAAACCTGTAATTAGCTCGTTCATCAAGCATCCTCTTCCTCTCCGCTTCCTCCCTCGAAACCTCAAGCATCCTCGCCTTCAAATCCTTCCTCTGTCTCCTCACAACATTCCTCAACCTCTCAACCTCCTTCGCCGCCAAATCTCTCTCAATCAACGCCGCTTCCCTCGTCTCCACCGAACCAGAACCTTCACCAGACATCATCTTCTCCTTCTTCCTCCCCACACCACCACCACCACCGCCACCAGCATCACCATCACCATGAACAGTAATATTCCTTCTCACATTCCTCACCGTCTTCTCCGACTTAGCACGCGTAACGAGAAAATTCCAAACCGGAATCATGTTACCACGACAAACCTTCCGGATCGATTCAACTGACGGCGAATGTGATTTTCCGGCGGCGGCGTATTGACCGAGTGGTCTGTATCCCATTTCTTTGTGAAGCCATTCGAGAATCGCTTCTGGTGATGCCGATGATGAAGATGCGGTTTGCATTCTCGATTATGGTGATGGCATTGAACGAGTCGAGTCGAGTCGAGTATTAACTCGGTGAGTGACTCGGGCGAGTTGGTTGGATCTGATCTGAGTGAAAGTTTAACTGAAAGGAAGCAGGAAGCAAGAGGCAGTTATGATTCTCTTGACAGTCTCTCTGATCTGACTGAGTGTTGGTTGTTTGTTGAGCAGAGGGAAAAAGAATTTGTTCTTGGTTTTTCAAGTTTTAGGAATTTTGAAATTTCTTCATTTATAAAATGATTTTTTTTTACTAAATTTATAAAATGATTTTATTTATATACTTTGTGTGTATTTTTATTTTTATGATAAAATATTTATAAATACTCATAAATGGTAATCTTGGATTACTTGTTTTTTAATGTTTTAAGACAATTTTTTATTCAAAATTCAACGACAATTTCTTTTTTAAAATATGTATCTTCCTTTTCAATTTCAATTGTAGAGACTAATTTTATAGTTGTGAGATTTAAAAATATGATAAATTCTCTCTAAGAGATTTAAATTGATATTAAACTCTCTCTATATAATTTAACGTTATTACATGTCTAAATTAAATATAAAACTTAAGAGTTTGATTATGTGAGAAGATACTTGTGTCGGCTCATCTAAACACTTTTGAATAAATTCAACAATAATACTTCCTCCGTCCTAAAATAAGTGTACCAGTTTACGTTTGCCAATATACAACTTTGATCGTTAATATCTTTAATTATTTATCTTTAAAAATTATAAAAATTGTATACCTAAAAAATATTCATCGAGACAAATCAAACAAGATCTTACATGCTAATATTTACATTTATATATTAGTAAAAAAATAAGGTCAAAGTAGATTATGTGAATAGTGCAAAATGGTCAACTGCGACACTTATTTTGGGACGGAGGGAGTATTTTATATGATTACTAAAGTGGTTAATTATGTCCCATGAGATTAGCTCAATTGGTTGGACATATTGAACAAAAGTGCAGTGACCCGGGTTTGAACCAAGGTACACTCACTTGTTACGTATATTGTAATTCAGTGAACTAGTAAAGAAGATGAATACAATGATGGATTGCCGTGATACACTTAGCTTTTGCTCCGTTGATTTTTCATGTTCCTCATCATTTGTACTTCTTCTGTTTTAAAATGAGTATCGTTTTAATTCAAAAAATTTGTTCTAAAATGAATATCACTTTTTAATTTCCAATGCAACATTTATCAATCCTACCTACAAACTACTCTTTTATACATTATTTCCAAGAAAATAAAATAAAATAAAGTTAATTTAATTAAATTATTATTATTTTTAACATAATAATTAAATTCTTTAATATATTTAAAACCACCAAAAATAACACTCATTTCTGACCTTCTTTTGTCCTTGCTATTGACAATATTTGATTTTTAACAAATTTCCACTTTCTCTCCATTTAGAAGGAATCCCACTATCATAAATTTTTCCTTAGGCATAAAGTTATCATAAAATGCATAGAGTTCATCTTTTTCTTCAACTTTTCTTGATAATGTAAAATATTGCAAGAGTGCATATTACCTTTTTATTTTTTTTATTGCTAATTGATTCATATTTGGAGCTGAATGAATTTATTAAAAAGGAGCTAATTAAAACTTAGTACCATATCTATGAGAGTGACCGTCGGTTGTACACCAGTAATTTTTTTTATTCTTATTCTCTCTTCAATCTTAAATATAAATAAAACGTCAAATATACCAAAGAGAGTGTATTTGACGGAATTTGTCGAGTTGGCCATCTAAAGAATAAGGGTGGTATTTTTTGGGGTTTTGATTGTTGGTATTTGTTGCAATTGTAAGTGTGATAACTACAAGGAACCAAACTAGCAAAGCTAAGTATGTCATTATCTCCAAATTTAGTGTATAATAATTTGAATAAACTAGATTTAGTTTGAAGGTAGCTAGCTAGAACTAGTTTTTGTATATATATAGTGACAAACTTTCTATTGATTAGTAGTGAATGGTGCAAGACCGATGTAGAATAGCGTGTGTAGAACGGTAGAAAACGTACAAGACCAATTTGATAAAAGAATGGGTCAATAGACACTTAAATATTACCCACAACACACTCTCTATAGTATATTTTTAAAATGAGCAAATTATTAAATTAATTTCAATTTTGTAAGACACTCCCCTCTCAAATAGATCCATAACTTATAAATATTTTAAAATGTCTCCAACTTTATTAAAAATTATAAAAAGGAGAATATATTAAAAACTAAATTGAAAATAAGTGACTAAACTTAAAGATTAAATTGATAGTAACTTGTAAAATATAGAGATTTAGTTGATAATAAGAGGTTAAATATATATAAACTAACTTGAGAATTCAATAGAGTAAAGAGGTCAAAGACTTTTTTAAAATATATTCTTAAAGTAAGAAATTTATTTGAGCATATTACAAAATCAGAAGCCAATTTGATGATTTTCTCTTTTTTAAATTCACTCCTCCATCGACCCAAAGTTTTGATCCTTTTAACTTTTTAGTTTTGTCCAAAAACTTTGATAACCATTTATCACATGAATATTTTTCTCTTAATAAATTAAGGGTAAAAATAACTTAACTTATCAATCTTTATTACATACAAAGTTCTAAAAGGACCAAGACTTTGAGACGGAGGAACTATCTTTTATTATCCCATATAATTTGATATTTCATATACAATGTTTGATGAACAAAATATTATTTTAGTATTTTAGACAATTTATACTTTAGACAAAAAAATGTATTGTGGTTTAGTAAAGAACAAAAGTTTCAGTTTTTGTCCAGTTCCTTGCCCTAAATTTGTCTCCCCCAATAATAGTTTTAAAATTAAACACGGTACATTTGACGTTGTCCCTTATAAATAGGGACAAAAGGAGTATCTTGAACAATGATTAAAAAATCATAATACAAAAACAGAGATTATAGAAAAAAGGAGAAGGAATCCTTCCATTACAAGGCAAACACTGAAAGTTGAAACCATGACAAATTTTCAATCTGAAATTGCATTCTTTCTTCCTTGCAAATTTTGGCAAAGGAGAAAAGTATAAATGATGAAACAGCATATGATGAGTTCAAACTTACATTCATGATGGTTAATAGAAACTTATATATATTACTGTACATGAAAAGTGCTTAGTCTGAAGTATTCACAATGTCTATATTTGTATTTTCGTTTTGCTTTCGCTGTTGGCATCATATCATCGACGACAAAAAAAACATTTAATCACGAAAGATTAAGTCGTTTCATCGAATAACATCACCTACACCAAAACAAAAAATAAAATAAATAATTTTTGTCATTCATTGAACTCCAACTTGTAGTTCAGCATTTAGCTTAGAATATACACAATGTCATTATCCAATTTCAACCACTAAAGTCATGTTCACCATAGATATATTCAAAATCATTACATTAGAATATTAACATAATATTATAGTTATAAGTGACAGCAAATACATAAAAAATAATATTAGAATCAAGTTAAAGCATAAAATAAAATGCAAGTAGTATGGAAATCAATGATGAGATGTATGGATTGGCTTATTTACACTTTTACTTATAAAAGTGCTTGTAAAACTGTTTGGAAGAACTTATGGAAACTACTTACAGATTCCATAAGTTGTTTTTGGCTTATTTTCATAAACTTTCCAGGATAGCATATGAAAACAGGTTATAACAAATATGAAAACAGTTTGCCTTTAGTTTCTTTTGTTATAGCAAAACTTATACATAGCACTTATATGATAGGCACTTATGCTATAAGTGTTTAATTTAGTTGTTTGTCCAAACAAGACCATATTCATAATCAAGTTCAAGCTGCTCCAACTCATGCATGAAGTATAAGAGAATGCTACTAAAATAAGTTTCAGATAGAGCAACCTTTACATTTCTCTCAGAAAAGCTAGTTCCTAAACATGACAAAACACTACTATAGTCTAGAGAATCAATAGTAATACTAAAAGCAGCGAACTGAATCGCATTAGGACACCGGAGTGATTTTTTTATAGACAAATATTGGTGATTAATATGTTAGGGGGTGAGGGAGTTGGTTAGCAGAAGAGATTGATACTGCTTCAGCAAGAGAGTTCTCAAGAAAGAGGAAAATAGCCAGAAACATAGAGGTTAGAAAACAAGGACTTCATATAGAGAAGTTCTATTAACACAAATTTTGAAACCCTCTTCTCAAAACACTATTATTGTTGGTTTAAAATCATGTTGAATCTCACTTTGGCCCAGAGGCGGACACGCAGGAGGTTTGGGGGCTTCAACTGAATCCCTTGAACTTAAAAATAAATGCAAATATAGCAGATTTCCAATTAAAAAATTGTGACAAATGACAATAACAACGTTGTTAATTGCGGATAGGTTCGGATACCTTGTCAACCTTTATATCGCAGAAAAATGCAGTCGATGCAGTCAAAATTGCGGCTGCAATACCGCTGCGTAAACCTAAAAATCCTCTATACTGCCATCACATTTGCGGTTGCATACCACAATTTTAAACCATAATAACTGGAACTAACTGATCTGAGTTACAGGAAATAACCTAACCAGAGACTTGGTCAGTTTGCTAGTGTTTTAACTGGTTAAACTGAGTAGTTCAACCTGTTACTCAGCTCACTGAATTTTGTGGGCTCAGCACACTATCACGTTTACTGATTTACTACCTATGAACCAAAAGCAATTCAGTGAATAAGAATTTGAAAAGTACAAAGTAAATATTACCTTCCCACAAACAGGACAGCTGTCACTTCTCTCCATCCACTCATATATGCAACCAAGATGGTAATGATGAGAACATTTTGTCACTATCTTCGGATTTTCTTCAGTGTATTCTGCAAGGAAAATATTCACAGAAATATAAGAATCTAATAAAAGGTCTTGTTATCATAATAGTCGGTTTGTTAGCATTAACAACCTTTTTGTTTGCAACAAGGATCAAAAGCAAAATCAGTATTACAAAATTAAATATTGGCCACCATTGATCATGTGCTAAGGTTTTATTATAATTTCTAACAACAATACCAACGTTGAATTAATATTAATATATCATGGCTAGCTACCTTTGACATTAACTAAACGAAGAGTGTGAACCACATTTAGTGCAAAGCAGAAAGTCAGAAACAATGCCGAGGGAAAAACGAAACAGAAAACAGGGATGCAGGGAGAGGCGGCGCAAAACATAGAAGACGTAGGTGGGTTCACAACAGGGAAGGAGATTTGTTTGTAAAATACATAATATGAATGGACAGGGTGTGTCGTGTGTGGAAACCCAAAACGCCTCTGTAGCGGCTCAAAATTAAGGGTGCTTTAGGGTATTCTACTTGACAAACCCAGTGCAATGCAATAGCGCCACATGAAACACGAAATCCATATGCAAACATGACAGCCTCTAATCAATTATAAGATGCTACACCGCATTTGGGGGCGGCCACCGACCACTCAGTTGCCATATCGGTGGTACTAGTCACTATTTGACTAGATAGATCCACAAGTAAACCAAAAAAGTATCCTATGGTTAGGTATTTAGTAGAAAATTAAGTTCAACCATCAAGTGATCTTATAATGAAAATTTGAGTAAAACTTTAAGTAATTTCAAAAATCTCTACCTTCAAGACAAGTTGGACAAACATCCTCCTCTTCTGATGATGCATACACAAGCGCAGCTTCAGTTGTAAACTTTGCTGACGAAAGTCTTACTGTGGACTTAGAAAGGTATTCCTTTGAATCATCTTTTCCAGTGGATTCGTTCCATTTACCACTAGAGCTCAAAGATTCTGGATCTACATCCAAATCACCCCTTAGAGGTTCTGACTCCTCATTCAAATGACTGGAACCCTTTTCACGTCTTGAAACTAGTCCATCATGCTGTGAGCGGAAATGCCTAGGGTCTGCGTCATAAGGCAACGGCCTTGGAGGAGAACGGTATATGTCAGATAGAGAATTATCAAGTGCTGTGGTAGAAGTTATAGATGCTGCCCCCTGTATAGATGTAGGAAGCGGCTGCATTTCCCCTCTCCGGAATATTGATGCATACTGAAATTTGAGGTAGATTGGAAAAATGTTACACTAAATTGTGGAGTATAGTTCGAGACGATAATATGAAGCACGGAATTGTGAAAAATTGCTTTAGGCTAAAATATTCTTCAAAAAGTTGTTTATAAAATATAAACGTAAGTGGCCATTAAAACAATGAATTTACCAAAAGATACTTGAGGTATTTTGATGCATGTTGTAGGACAATATAAAATTATAAATAGAGCAACGCAAGATAAATATTTATGTCATAAGACTATTCTGTTTTGAACAATTTTTATGGATGATGCAAAACTCAAAATAATAATGTGGAACTTAAGACATTATCGGATTTCAATTTCCTGCCAGTCACAATCTCACACATTTACGCAGTCAACACATCAGTGGCCTTCAGATCAAGATTTGACAATTCCTATTTCAAACTTGGTATATTAGAACTAAAAGGATTCAAAATCTGTATTGAAATTTGGACCGCTCGATCAAAATTCAACGGTCACTGACGTGTTGACTGTGTGGATTGCTGACTGCGGACAATCCAAATTTGTTGCATTGGGTCAAAGAAGTTGTCTAAAATTAAAATTTCAAACAATTTTGTCCTATTCAGCCCCTAATGTTTAAGCGAATCCTTAGAAAAAAAAGGAAAACATGGAAGCATTCCTCGATAAAATTATAGGTACAAATTAGCAAACAGACAACAGAGTTCAGAATTAAACACTTACAACACTCAAAAGGTTTTGTAGGACGCAACTGGCGCACACACAGTTCCTATATACATGACTATGCGGATTCACATAATCTTCAATATCATCAACACTCAAACAAGAACAAAAAGAACCCATTGTTTCAACTTCAATATCTTCCCCTTTATAACTTAAAACTCTCGCACTTTTCAGCACATCAGATCACAAAAATATCAATGGTGATACATGCACACCCACACTGAAAAAAAGATCCCCAACAGCGTTAACCAACGACTACGCTTCCAAGAAAAAGGAGAGAGGATTCTAAGCTCGCAGAAGTCTAAATGCCTCCGCAAACCAGTACCCTCCCTCTTTTGTTCAGATGATCGGTAATATGGATAAGCAGATTCTGCCTCTCTTGATCACCTGTAAAATACACCAAAATTGCGTAAACATCACCGATAAAAAAAATCTAAAGTAGATGCTATCAGTCACTCAGTGTGACCGATCCAAACAAAAAATCTAAGGGTTTGTATTAAGTTGACCAATCCAAAGAATGCTAAAGCTCAAAATCAAAAGCAACGCGTATACAGAATATCATTGGCAAAGAAACATTAAAATTAAGATCAAACACTGTTCTTTTCCTTTAAAAGGTAAAAAGATAAGTAATCTTTTTGCCCTGCTGCTCAGGACCTGATAATCCAGAGTTCGGCCGCGAAGTAACTAAAGCTTAACCAAGGATTAATATGTGAAAAAGCATAAGAATAACAAAATAAAATTCAAAAAAGTTGCAAATTTGATTATTATAAGGTAAAGCTATAATTTTTTTCAATGTTCTTTCAAACCATGGAATAAATAATTCTTACTTCACTGTTAAGCTATTGTTACATCAATCAGCAAAAAACATTGATTGCTTCTCTTTTCAGCTAAAAAATCACAATCACTAATTTAACACAACAATCATAAACATAAAAAATTAAAAAAATATATAAAAATTAAAAACATATGCAGATATATTATTATTAAGGTTCAAATAGATAACCTCAAATTTTCAACAAACAACAAAAAAAAAACAGAAAAACAAAAAACAAAATTGATGATCGAAATAACAAATAGAAAAATACCCAGTTGCGATAATCAAATAAAAAGATAAAAAAGGGAATTGGGTAAGCGAGAAAACGAAAAAAGATGGAATTTTGAGGGGAAAAAAGTACCTGAGAAAGTTAAATTGTAACGTGTTGGTGTTGGAGAAAAAGAGAGAGAGAGAGAGAGAGAGAGATGAAGGTGAAGAAGAATATTTGAGATTGAGAATTCTAAAAAAAGGGTTTTTGGAGTTTTCGGTGGAATTTGCTATGAATGAATTCGCCAAATTAGAGAAAGTGTTGCATAATTGGGGTTTTGTTTTTCTATCTCTATTTATATTTTCTTGATGGACACTTTTCCTTTAGTATAAACACTTTTATAGTATCCTTCTTTTTAATTAAAAAAAAATTATTTAAATAAGTGATTTTGACATATATTTGATTTTTTATTTGATTTTGTCGTCTTAGTGTGACATTGTGTTTGTTTGTTGTTTTTTTGCGGTGTTTTATTTTTCGTCTTTGTGTGGTCTTTGTTCAATCCATATTGAAGATTGGATTCAATCAAGGGCATACTTAATCGATGATATTGACATATTCAATATTACAGATTCGGAAATATTTCGAACACTTCAATTTAATTATGAATGTAGGTTTTGTCATATTTATATGCATTATGTTGTTATATGCTTTTGACATGAATAGATTTAGAGGTTACAATTGTTTGAATTCTTGAAGAATTTTAAATTTTTAGTTTTATTTTTATAATATTTTTCCTCAAATGCCTTTATGTTTTTTTTAAGGTCTTCTTTCTATTATTAACTAAGGAGCTTATGACTTATGATTAAACTTTTTTACTAAGTCTGATCCTCACTTAAGTTAAGAGAATAGATGTGAATAAGAAATGTGTAATAACTTTAAATATAAATAGCTAAAGATAGAGAAAACAATAATAATTGTGTACCAATAAAAAAGAAAAAAATAATCATATTTGATGATTATTTTGGAAGAAGAGGAAGAAATAGAATGTGACTTCCTATACCAACAAGGAAAGCTTATAGTTAAACGTGCTTGACTTGGAATAATATATAAATGAGTGATCTCCTGAAAAGTTTACTAAAAAACATGTGATTGAGAATAACATATGTTGAAAAAACTCGTGTTAGTTTGTGGGGTCAGTTGGTCATTCTTAGAGCAGTTTGAGGCGTTACAAATATCTTTCTACATGGTGTAAATTAAAATTAATTTGACTAAAATGACACTAATTTGGACCTTCATGAAATAAAATTAAAAAAATTAGTACAACATTAGGTAAGTTTACCATATTAAATTGTTTAAAAATATTTATTTATGGTGGATTTACTAAATATGAATTTATTTTAAACTATAAAAATTCTAATTGGTAAAATATATTTTCTTAACTATGTTTTGAAAAAAAAAATTCTTAACTATTATAAGAAAAATTATTCAACATCATAAATTTAGAATTTGACTGTGGACTATATCCTTTATATGGCAAAACTTAAATTCTAAACTCTAAATGTTTATCAAATGTTTGACTGTGGACTAATATCATTGACTATGGATTAATTTAGAATATTTTATTTAATCATCTACTGCTACTTAATAGACCTTTGATATTGGTTGTTTTTATATAAACTCTTGGTGTTGCTTCTTACAATAATCAATTTTATTGCTACTATACTATTGCAATCAAAGCTGTTCGAAATGGCAAAGTTTTTCTTCATGCCCATTATCGTCCTTGTCTTTATTTTTTCAGGTATACAAATTTTTATATCATCGTTTAAAAATATAAACATTATGAATCTTAATAATAATATAAACATGATCATGTTAATTCGGTATATTCATTTGAAAGGATTACATTTTTTCCACATTGAATTCTATAGAAATGATAAAATTCCATCGTTCAAAATATACAATATTGATAACCAAACACTTTTAACAAAAAAATTGCAAGTTTTAACCTATTTAATCATTAATAGTTGATTATATATAATAGTTCAAGTATCTCATTTTTTTTCTCACTTTTTACACTTTATTTTATTAATATGTATGCTTTATTTTATTTTTACAGTTATAGCAATCACAAGTTATGCAGACAAGACATGTACAACACCTCGTGAAGGTGCCTGTGACCTTGCTTCATGTCGACAATGGTGCTTTCAAACTTATAATGGTTTTGGACATTGTGCTCCCTATGGCGATCCTGCTAAACCTAACTATAAATGTATTTGTGTACACAAATGTGGCTCAACTTTAGTTTAAATGTAAGAGCATGTCAAAATATTTTTTAATAAAATAGTGCCAATTACATTTACAAAGGTGTGTTTATGTTTTGTTTTTTAATGTTTATTGTGATGGAAAATATTTTTGTAAGTAGTATATATTTCTGTTGAATTAACTTGCTTGACCAAATTGCGATAAAAAAAAAACATAAAACCAAAATTAAGAGATGATTTTTTGTATAGATTACATCGATGCAATATAAATATAAAATCATCAAAAACAAAAGAGATGAAATTACAAACAAACTCATCATAATATTCATGTTAATAACATAAAACAATAAATTACATATATATGTCTTTAAATATGACCGAATTTAAACGATGACTTTTTATAATCTAATTAATGTGATTATATAATATAAGACTCCAATGTAGCTCTCACAACCTCTAACAATTGTCCACTGTCCCATACCCTCCTCTACCCTCAATCAAAACCTTTATTCATTCTCAGATTTAGCTCAAATGGTGGTGATGTGTGATGATTTCTCATTATTTACTTAAATTCTTAATGCAATTTCTTTATAATCAATTTAGTATTAAATTTAAAATTATTTTAAATAAATTGTGATTTTTTAGTTTATTTAATTGGTTCAATTCAACAAATTAATTGGTTGAAGATCTTAAGTTTTATTTTAACATACAAAAATGAGAATTATATAGTTTTTAACAAACCAGCCAATAGGAATCATATTGGCTGGTTGAGATTTCAGATAAGATAATGCTGACGTCGGCAATGATATCAGTGCTATCGAATTTCTATTGGCTGACTTAGATTTCAGATAAGATAACGCTGACGTCATCGCTGACGTTAGCGCTATCATTTTTTTTCAATAAATTTCATGGTGTGTGTATTATTTCTTCCGCACTTCAACAAAACAAAATCACGTTCTCTTTTAAGTTTTTGTTTTCATGGCACTATTGAGAAACCAACATCTTCACAAGTTTGGAGATATTAATGACATGGTAAATAATGTTTGTCTCTAATAACTAGTTTATGTTCATTTTTATGTCAATCTTATAACTTTTTTATGTGTAATATGTGTCTAATTCATGAATCTTATTACTCTTTTTTTGTATGTTCAATAACTAATTTTTCTACCTAATAACTAATACATAACGAGTTTGATTGTCACCACCATTTTAAAATTGAGGAACCAGATCCAATGATAGTTGAATACTTAAATGGCTTAAACGTCATTTTAGTCCCTGTATGTATGCAAAATTTTGGTTTTAGTCCCTGTATGTGATTTTATTGCAAAATAGTCCCTATATCGACCAAAATTTTTGTTTCTGGTCCCTAAAGCAAAAATCTGCAGGAAAATTCGCAGGAAAATCTGCAGGAAACTTGAGAACTTTCCTGCAGATTTTTGCTTTAGGGACCAGAAGCAAAAAATTTGGTCGATACAGGGACTGTTTTGGAGTAAAATCACATACAGGGACTAAAAGCAAAATTTGGTCTACATACAGGGAGTCAGGAACCAAAAAGATGTTTAAGCCTACTTAAATAATGCTGGTTTTTTGAAAGTTGCAACATTAGGAACCCTGTAAAGTTGACCTATCACTTGTGTTAGCAATGGTAGAACGATGTAGAATTGAAACACACACATTTCATATTCCAACAAGGGAGTGTACAATAACTCTTGAAGATATTGCATTACAGTTAGGACTATCGATTAACGGACGTGCAGTAACCTGACCTTCTAATTTCGACTGGGATGAACAAATGTATAATATATTTATAATACATTATACATTTGTGTACACAACTATAGATGTATTTTGTGTACACAAATGTCCTCCTTTAGTTTAAACAAAGATATGACAACGAAAATTTTAAATGTAATAGCATATCAAAATAAGTTTAATAAAAATGCCAGTTGTTATATTTACAAAAAGGTGTATTTAATTTTATTTTTTTATGTTTAATGTGATTGAAAATATTTTTGTAAGTGTTGAAAATACTTGCTTTGACCAAATTATGATAAAAAAACATAAAACCAAAATTAAGTGACTTTTTATAATTTAATTAATGTGATTACATTTGTTCATCCACACACAAGTGAACTCAAAAATTTATTTTTAATGTGAGAGCATGCAATAATAAAATTAATCAAATAGTTCAAGTTACATTTACAAAGGTGTATTTAAGTATGTGGGTTGATCTGCTGCGCCACTATTCCTTTTTAGATTGCGAAACTCATTCACCGTTGCTAATGATATTCACTATTGCTTTCGTTTATGTATTAAATTTGTTTTTGCTTCATATGTCTCAATTTTTTTTATCTAGTCGTTTAATGACAAAAATTTGATCTTATAAGATAAATAAATCAATGTATAAGAATTTGAACTCTGATTTCTTTATATAATATGTAATGTCTTTACCAATTAAATTCAGAAACTAATTCAGAAACTAATTTCTTTATATGTTAAGGAATTAGTGGAGGTCGAGGTTCGAATCCTGGTAAAGGAGAAAAAGATCGACAATATACTAATAATATACTAACAACAATAACATTTACTTTTAAAAAAAGATGTTGAAATATCTTCGTCCAACACATCATTTCTCTAATTTTTATTTTCGACATTATTTATGATTTCTTTTTTAAATTACATGGGATTGGGACAAAATTTCCAACGTTCTTTCTTTTTAAAATTTGTATGGCACACAATTTAGATTCTTCATTTCTACCGAAATCATGATAAAATACATCCATATATCTTTTACGTTTGATGTTTATAACAAGGATAGATTCTTTAACATTTTTAAGTAATAAATAAGTCTTTTAAATTTGTAATCTGAAATATCAAAGACTTTAAATTTTTTAAGTAATAAATTGATCATTTAAGTTTGTAAAATCTAGGTCCTATTTCTAAGTTACCTACAGTGATAGAACCACTTGAACAGACCTAGATGTTACAAATTACAAACTTATTACTCCATCCGTTTCTAAATACTCCCCCGTCTCAAATTATAAAAAAAAAATCTCACTTATTAAGAAAACATAATTATGAGAATTTGGAATATGGTCTTACAGGGTTTTTCTGGAAATAAGTTACATAAAAAGATGTAAAACAATTTTTTATCGGTTCTTGTTTATTGAGAAAAGGAAAGAGAAGGAAAATGGTTTTTGCCGATCTTCTTGTTTACTGGTACTTGTTTATGAGAATAAAGAAAAACACATTCTTAAATATTATTTTTCCCTTATATTTTAGAAAGAAAAAAAAAAAGAATTCTTTATATTTTGAAATGGAGGGAGTAACTATTATTATAGCAAAAAACTCTTCTATCATGATAGTGGAGTTTGTGTGTTGTTTTTTCATTGCTAACCTTATTTAAGTCACACTCTCTCCAATAATAGATTTTATGTTTATGGAAATTGTAAATTTGAGTTGATAAAAAAAAGATTATTTTTGACAACTTATAGCTTTAATTCATCAAATGACATTTTAAAATGAAATAATTTTTTGTGGCTAGAATGACACTTATTTAAGAATAGAAGAAGTACTTAAAAATTTTAAAAGACCTACATATTAAGTGACTCATTTGTTACTTAAAAAATTTATCTATTACAAACGTAAAATTTTATTGATCTGTGAGTGCATTTTACAATCATTTTTATACAAATGAGTTAAAATTAAATTATTTTATCACCTAAATATTTTTTTTCAATACAATTAAATATATTTAAAAAATATCCACAAAAGTTCAACTTAATGTCAAAATTGTTAAACATGTACATGACTATCTCATCAAAATAAAAAGATGCACATGACTCAAAGTTCGAATTTCAATCATTTGTATGTGTGAGTTTCAAATCACTTGTATTTTTTTTCATGACTTGTATTTTTTTTCACTCTCAACTTTCTAGGGGAGGGCGTTATAGTAGTTCAAAGTTTAGGGTGAGTTTTAACATCAAGTGATTTTAGTCATCTTCATAATACAGTTGCAGTAGATCGAATCATTATTCTTTCATCAAGTTCAACGTCAATCACTACTGATTTTTTTTTTTGGTCAAGACCGGGCTATCCACCGCCGAACGCGGTGACTATTCCCTCGCTAGATTGGAGGCACCTCGAAGAGTGGGATAGCTGGCCCAAAGATTTAAAGCTGCTCCATACCCAAGGTGAGGATCGAACTCTCGGCCCTTAATTAAGGGAGGATGAGCCCCATGCCGCTCAACCACACCTCTTGGGTTCAATTACTACTGAATTGATCAAACGATTAATATATAACAAAAAACAAAAATTATATATTTAAGAAATTTGTATGAAATTGACAAAACCAATTATAATTTGAGAATACTATATAATCATGATCCATCTTCTTGTGGTTTACAGAGAGAGAGAGAGAGAGAGAGAGAGAGAGAATGGGCATGGTGGTGAGAAGAGTATCCAAACTTTTGGGATTAACCAACAGCAACAAGATCAGAAGCATCTCTTTCAAATCCTTAGATCCACCATTACCATCACCATCACTCAGCCATGGAATCCATGTCTTCCATTGCCCTGTAAGTCACTCACATTCCACCCTTTTTGCTACTGGAAACTCATAAAGGAATGATTTTTTGACACCCCATTATTGAATTTGAAAATGGGTTTCTTCAATTCAATTATTTGGATATGGAAATTGAATTTGTGTCTTTTTTTGATTTGTGATGTTAATAGGATGCTGTTGGAATTGTTGCTAAGTTATCTGAATGTATTGCTTCTAGAGGTGGAAACATTCTAGCTGCTGATGTTTTTGTTCCTCAAAATAAACATGTCTTTTACTCTAGAAGGTACTATCTTTTATTCATTCTCAATATTCTCTTACTCGGTGTCCAACACCAACACGACACCAGACACTTACAGTTACATTGAATTATATCATATTTTGAAATAAATTATCTGTGTCAGAGTCCGATGTCCGTGCTTTATAGTTTGATAATGTTTTAGGCTCTGTTTGGATAAATAACTTGTTTTTTAAAGGGGTTTGGATAAATAGCTTAATTAAGCACTTATAACATAAACGCTTATCATATAAGTGCTAATGTATAAGATATAAGTTGTTTTCTAAAGTTATTGTGAAGAGCTCAATGAAATAAGTTGAAAACAACTGATGGACATGTTATAATCTGTTTCCATATGCTTTTCCGAATAGTCTTACAAGTTAGTTACAAGTGCTTATGACTTATGAGTTATGGTAGTAGATAAGTTCAAATAAGTCCATCCAAACAGATACTAATCTATGCATGCCTTTTCTTCTATTTCTTGTGTGCGAACATTTACTATGCCTGCTTCTCAACTATTTTTAATCTGATTTAGGATTAGGATAGTTTTAAACATCATGTACTTTGCCTGGATTGGCTTCTAGCTTATACAAGCTTTTCAATTAAAATAAATTTATGATTCTTCAGATACAAAAATGTTCTTTTAAGCTTATAGATGTTAACAAAGAAGTTAAAGATATAGAAACTAATTTCTACTCATACAAGAAGTTGTTGTTTGAAAGTTTGATGATAATTGCCATTTCTTAACATTTTCCCCCATGAGTGTATCTTGGAAGTTAATCTAAACTAGTGTTAGCTACTATTTCTGTATGCTTTAACATGCCCGGGTGTCCAATTTATCTCAGCGTGAGTGCTTGAGCTCAGCTTCATAATCCAATGTATAATTAAAAAAGTTGGATCTGAGTATCTGACTGAACACAAATGCATGCAACTTGCAAGGGGAAACTAGTTAGTGATTTGAACGAGTGTATGGAAACAAAACAATGACTACAGCTGCTGCATTGACTTGTGTTAATCATTGCAGTGATTTTGTTTTTGATCCTGTTAAATGGCCACGGGTGCAGATGGAGGAGGATTTCTTAAAGCTTTCACAGACATTCAATGCAACGAGATCTGTTGTGAGGGTGCCGGTTCTCGATCCTAAATATAAAATAGCCGTTTTGGCATCAAAGCAGGTGTGCATTATCATCAGTTTTTTCATGTTACACAGACATATACGTAGATGGAAACATATTCCTTTCCGTCCGATCTGATTCTGTAGTCGAGATAGTTTAGTATTGATTACAGCGTGTAACTGTATGGTATTATTACTGCAACATATCCATATAAATACATATTTATTGAAGTCTTCTGTCTTTTGCCGCAGGATCACTGCCTGGTTGATTTATTACATGGATGGCAGGACGGTAGACTTCCGGTGGATATCACTTGTGTAATTAGGTGAAACATCATAATTACATCGATAAATTGATTTGTGTCTCTTATATATGCATTTGTTTTTCACTTTTTAATTGTCTTGTATGATGTATTGATCAGTAATCATCATAGAGATTCCAACACCCACGTGATTCGTTTTCTCGAAAGACATGGTATTCCATATCATTGTTTAAGCACGACCAAAGAAAATAAAAGAGAAGGGGAGATGTTGGAGCTGGTTCAGAATACTGATTTTTTAGTACTTGCAAGATATATGCAGGCAAGTTACTCATTACAATTCATGTTTTCCACATGTTATTAATATCTCCGTTCCCTTTTAGTTATCGGTTTAAGGTTATTTATACATAACAAGAAAACCAATAAATTTTGTTACTTTTGATGAAGTTAATTGTTTTTTCTTCTTTCCTATAATACCTTCAATTAACTATTTATTATCTCATTCCACCGATATATATCTCTGCCATAAGTAGTTAACTGTATTATTGGCAAAACAGTCGTTAATGTTGTATTGAACTTCAAAAATGACAAATAAATAGAAACAAAGTTCTTCTATTCTTCTACAACATTTCAATAAAAGAAAAACTCTTCTACAAAAACAACGGTTAAAAAAGAATGGAGGGAGAATAATTTTTAATAATTGAAATTTGAAAGAATGTAATTAAACTTATTCTTAATACTGACGTTTTTTGGAAGAAATGGCTCATCTAGTCTTCTCTGCTTCTACAACTTATTATAATCTGAGAAACTTTTTTATGTATTGTATATCAATGTTAATATTTGATTGTATTGAATCATTGATACTTAACAGCATTGATTTATATGTAAAGATACTATCCGGAAACTTTCTAAGGAGCTACGGGAACGACGTAATTAACATTCACCATGGTTTGTTGCCATCATTCAAAGGTGGTCATCCATCTAAACAGGTTGGTTTTCCCGTACTTTCACAGATTAAATGCGTGTTTGGCCGGATGACAGTGAGTTTGACAGAATCACAGTATACTACTGTAATTTTAGCAAAAGCTACTTCATAGCGTCAGATACACTAAGCTAATGCCATTGCTACTTTTAGTCCTTTGTTATGTGCTCTTTCTGATTCATTTTCCTATTCGTCTATATGCATAATGTGCTGTATTATTTTGGCAGGCCTTTGAGGCTGGTGTTAAATTAATCGGTGCAACAAGTCACTTCGTGACTGAAGAACTTGACGGTGGACCTATAATTGAACAAATGGTGAATACAGTTTTCCATACATGTTTCTCTGTTGCTTACCATATCATTCCAAGTTTCTAAAGATATTGAGTCCTATACTATTTGGTTTATCTTTTGTTATAAAAATAATTTATACCTAAACACTTATTTAACAAGCGTTTATTTTGTAAACACTTAACTAAATTGTTTATCCAGAGTTAACTGAAAGTCTCAATTATAGCTGGATACTATTTATATGATGGTAATGTGGTTGAATCTCTCATTTGCAGGTTGAGAGAGTTTCACACAGAGATAACTTGCAGAGCTTTGTACAGAAATCAGAAAACCTTGAGAAACAATGTCTTTCTAAGGCTATCAGATCTTATTGCGAACTTCGAGTATTACCATATGAAGGCAAGAAGACTGTTGTATTTTAAGGGAAACAACAAATAGTGATGAAACATAATGCACACCAAAATTTGGGGTGCATCTGTATCTACATTCAATCATTTACTTGGAAAATTAAAATAATGTTATATTTTACTTTAGTTCCAAAAAATCAGTATAAAAGAACTTAACTTGATTTATTTGGTTCTTAGCACATTGATAATGTAAAGAATAGAGTAATATACTTTCTCCAAACATATAATCTAATCCTCATGATAAATGTAATTTCAGTAAAATATATAGGTTTAGCTACTATTTCAAAAGAGAGATGTTATTTTGACACACAAAAATTCGACATTGTATTTGACACTTGTAAAAAAATAACCCGCATTGTATGTTTAAAAGGTGTCTGATGTCAAAAGTCTGCGTCAAAATTCCGTACAGAAGATAAATCACTTAGAATTCAATTTTAACGATTACCAATTTTACAAAATAAATTTTACTCAAAAGTACTTTTATAAAACACTCGCCCAAACAAACAAGTAGGCAGGCTAATTCGAGCAAAGTCATTCATTTTATTATCGAGGATAAGCAATGTATCAGACTTTGAAATTGTCTTGCATCTGAACATTATTTTTTGATGATTACAAATCAAATTCGATAATATGAAGTTTACAACATTCACACACCGCGCATCCACCACTTGCACTAGACCACTTATACAATACAACATGACACTAGCTTCTTATTTCCAAAGTATCATTAATATAAGATAATAGAATTAGAAACTTTGAGGAGCTGAAATTCAACTTGTAGCAACTTGAAAAGCTCTCAAGAACACCTCAGGGGCCTGTGAACCACTTAACTTCTGATTTCCATTAATCTGTCAAATGAATAAATGAGTCCATCTGCTAAGTTCTGATCATTATGTTACTAAAATAAAACCATATAATGATTTTGAACACCTACCACATAATATGGAACCCCTGTAATGTTTCCTGAGTGTGCTTTAAGTTCATCCTCCACCTATGTAGAGAGTCATGGAAAGCCAGATCAGCAGTGATGTATTATTATTCAATTTATAAAGCTGAATGCGATAATTTCTTATGATAGTTATTATGGTAGGAGAATTGGATTCTCTGTAGTCACGTAGTTGCAAATTTCGACCGTCAGATAATATCAGACAGTTTGTATTTTGAGATATATTTTTAAAGCTAGTTTTGGCAAAGTAAGATTACAAACCATCTGATCTTCATCTAATAATCAATATACCATGAGTACAGATAATCTATTTCCGGTTGCACAACTGATAAATATTTGTGCGAATGTCTAGCAACTAAAAAGATCATGTTGCCAAGTAGCTAGATATCAAAAGAGGGAGAAGATACATCTAATAATTCAAAATTTCATGCATTAAACATATTTGAGTAATCATATGGATTTAAATAAAGTACAAAGAAGTTCTACTGATATTGAAAAAAATTTACCTCCTTCAGTCCATTGTTGGGATTCTGAAGAAACTCTTCTGCGCCTTCTATACCAACCTTGGCAGCAGCTTCTAGAAGAAACTTTCTGCATCCAAATTGAAAAGGATAAATGCCTATATGTTGCTTTAGGAACTAGATTTTAAGACATTCGGTGCAAAAGACATAAGAATAAAATGTGTGAGGTGTTGTCATAATAGTCATCGATTTTAGTCTATGAAATTACCAACAAAAAATCTACTTGAGAATATTTTCGTAATTTCGATAAAGTTGGAGACTAGCAACAACGCTCGGTCATCCCATTTTCCACGACCTTGATTTCTTATACCTGTTAATATTGATCATTCAATTCCTCTTTTGATTTATTGTACATAACACAAATATTTCAAAGAACCTCCTTATTCAGCTTTAGTAGTTTTCATATTCCCCAAGTTGTGAGTTAAAAAGGATATATATGAAGAAATGAGTAAACTTAAAAAAAATCAACTCTTGAAAAGTGATAATTTAGTATGTTGATCTGTCAAAAAGCAGAACAGTTGAAATATTGAAATCCTTACTAATGGATAGCTATCTATGAAGCACAGACACAAACACCAGACTCGAGCACTGGTAATAATTTTTTGAAAAAATAAAAATTATTATTTCTAATCGCAAGTGTTGGTGTCGGACATGACTTTGATATACAGCTTTGGTCCTCTACACAGATGGCTATAGCTTTTCAAAGGCTTCAGAGCAATGAAGATAAAGTGCCACTCATTGAGCTCACAGCTCATAAAAAATTAGCTTTATAGACAGAACACATCCTCAACATAAAAAAAGGAAAAAGCACTTACTGGTCACCAATGTATTTTCCCTGAGTGAAATAACCAAGGCCAAGTTCTTCAACTAGATCATGTTGCTTATCAAGACCCTGCTGTCTAGAAAAATATATAAGCCTGTGGCTATCTATAGTGTTTCCCCTGTGTGTTATAATTGAAACAGTTTTAGTCGAAATTCAATTAAACGGGACGAGATTCTCTCCTGTGGCATTTTCAGTGGAGTGGAAATCCTCACAACTCAATTTTCTTCTAATGACTTTGACCGCATACGGTTAAGATAAATGAGTGACTGAGATTTCACTGTAGAAATTTTTCACTTGAGAGGATCTATTCCTTAGTTAGAAATACTCCACATTTAAAGTGGTTCATTGCTTGTTATAAAAATTTGTTCATTGATGAATTGTAGAAATCATTCTTAAACTTACGTGAGTCCAGACAAACTATAAGTAAGACCGATCCCCCTGAAGACCTGTCGCGTACCAATTGGAAATAATGAGAGTGATTAACAGTTTGTAGATGTGATGAAATATAAACTTTTTTTTTTCCAATTTACAATAATAATATGGTTAAGAGAGTGAGATTAACAATATCAAAACCTCTATCATTCGAGCTTCTATCTGATCTGATCGGGATCCAAATTTGCTTTTGTAAAACTCCCTCTTGTCAATGCCTTCTTTAGGGGCATTAGGGGTGAGTTGGTAGGGATGCCATATTATCTGCAAATTCAGTTAAACAGAAGTTTAAATGACCATCGTTATCAATCGCGGATAATAGCAGTTAGTTCAAATTCGCTACATTTTAGTGAAAGAGAGACTGTTAGACCTCAAAGTTGTACTTATCCTTAGATGAAGCTATGGCTTTGTCTAGATTCTTTTTGCCAACAAAGCACCATGGACATACAGTATCCGAACTAATGTCAATTCGGACTAGTTTCTTTTCGGATTGAGCAGTAGTGTCAGTCATGTTTCTTGATGTATCTGCAATGTCTCTAAAACACCAATTAATAATAAGTCAATATTTCTATTGCAAGGAACTAGAACAACAACCTATTACCTAACACAAAACATTGCTCATCAGTCATGTATGTTTGTCTCCTCCTTATGTGTTACCCCCCAAATTGCATACATGTATACTTTTGTTCAAACATTAAGGCATATTTTTTAGGAAATAGCTTAATTAAGCACTTATCATATAAGTACTTATATATAAACTATTTATATAACAAAGATAAAAAGTCAAACTCTTTTTCCTAACCAAACATAACACCAAGATAACAAAATTACCATTGTCAACCTTTGTAAAACAAGATATCCAAAAAAAAAAAAAACTTTGTAAACAAGTTATTAATTTTCATAAAGGTAAACAAACAAAAGCTAGAGTGAATCCAAGATTATGAATGATCTAAAACATGCTAGAAAATGAGACACTTTTGTCCCAAAAGAATCAGATGATTCTAAAACAACCCAACAACAATTCATACAAATTTCAATGAAAAAAGAGATCAGAATAGAGCACAATGAACATGAAAAGTGGGCATGAATATAAAGTATACACATATTTGCAATGAGAAAAGTGTAAAAAGGAAACCTGAGAGAGAATTCAGAAACTTTGCCACAAAATTGGATTTGTTGTTGTATGATGTTGAATTTGATATTAGAGCTGAAAAAAGAGAAATATTATTATTATTATTATTCCCTCCGCTTCAAAATAAATAATATATTTGTCAAAAATTGTTTATCCCCAAATAACTGACATTTACTATTTATAAAATTGATTTTTTTTTTGAAAGTTCGGTATCCGAGTTAAAAACCGACTAATTTGAGGGGATCAATCCCACCACCCACGATCCTATTTAAACTCAGAATTTTTGTAGCACCAGTGAGAATCGAACTTGAGACCTTACCCCCTTAAAATAATCCTGAGGTGAGAGAAATTTTTTTTTTTTTGTCGAGACCGGGGTATTCACTGCCGAACGCAGTGACTATTCCCTCGCTAGATTGGATTGGAGGCACCTCGAAGGTGGGATAGCTGGCCCAACGATTTAAAGCTGCTCCATACCCAAAGTAAGGATCGAACTCTCAACCCTTGGTTAAAGGAGGATGAGCCACATGCCTCTCAACCACCCCTCTTGGGTTGATAGAAAATTATTTGATATTCCATCGTATGTTACCGATAAAAAACCAATAAAAAAAACATTTTAATTTACACATTGTTTTTTAATAATAATTAAAAACCAATAAAAAAATATTTTAATAAAATTTATCTTCTCTTTATTTAATTTACACATTGTTTTATAAATGTATGAAATAGTCAACTATATGTTGACTTTATTGTCCTAGCTTGTGTTTCCAAACTGTTGGAAAAAGTCAATGTTTGAGTTTGTTTATCAAAATTGAAAAGTCATCTACTTCTTTTTTATATAAACTTTGTCTGAACATGTCTTACACGTCGCACTACTGAATAAAATTAAATTTGATTTTAAATATAATATCATTTTTTACTACCGTTGGTATATTAATGTACCATTTTGATTATTAATATTTTTAATTATTTGCTTCAAAAAAAATATTTTTAATTATTTAATAGTAAAATTTTAAAAAATTGATATTTTGAAAATATATTTATCAAAACAAATCAAACAAGATTTTATATACTAATATTTACATCTATATATTATTAAAAAAATATTGTCAAAACATGATAAATGAATAATATAATTTAGTCAAACATAGTTTTATATTTAAAAATGAAGGTAGTATAAAAAATATATATTTTACCAAATTTGTATACATCATCCATATAAATTTTAAAAAAAAATTAAAAATCAATTGATATATTAACGAAAAACCCGTGAAAATTAATGATTTATGAATTATTATTAAATACCATTAAATTTGATGGATAAAATGTACACCTCTTATAAGACTTGTGTAGGTTAGACATGTCACTTTTTTTATAATAACTAAACGGTCATTATTTTGAGAAATGAAAAAGTATCTCAGCTATCCACAAATCATAATTTAAACGATATAAAATATCAAAATTACTAGTTCAATCGCTATGATCAGAGTTAGAACTCCATTTCTTCCGTTTATTTGCATGAGTTTATGATGACTTACGAGTCAATTTCTTCTTTTTTTTGTTACCAATATCCAATTGACTGCGCCGACTAATTCAGTTTGGAGTGGATTCTAACATCAATAATTCTAATCTTCTTTCAAAACACAATTGCAAAAATTAAATATTATACTTTTTATGAAATTCAGTTTTAATCACAATAAAACCAAAATGATTCACCTACAAAACAAAAAAGTATATTTTTCTTAGTATATCAAAAAAATAAATTATTCTCGTTATCATAAAAGAGTGGAACAAAACAAAAAAGTATCTAAGTAGATTAAAATAGGTAGATTAATTAAGAAAAGATTCTGTTAAAAAACGAATGTGATGTTCGGTAATCTTTGAAAAGCATTTGACACCGTTCGCTCCTCACTTCACTGCATTCCTTTCCTCCGGTATGCATCTCTCTCTCTCTCTCTCTCTCTCTCTCTCTCTCTCTCTCTCTCAATTGCGTTCAATTTACTCTTTCATTTTCTCTTTATAATCACAATATTCCACTACCAAAATTATTCATTTTTCTTGGGTTTAGGTATGATATCAATAAAAAAATATGTTCTTTTTCCTTTACTTTTTCCATTTCTTTCAATTTTCGAATGATTCAGTAAGCAAAATATCCAATTTGTGATTTTCTTTTTGATTTAATATAGTCATTGTAATGTTATTGGGGTTTGATTTATCATTCTGGGGGGGTTTATTTTCCTATTGTTATTATGCAACTTTTGTTAAAGTTGGTATTTTTATAATCAAGTTTTGAAATTTTGGGGTTCAATTGAACTTATTGAAGCTTTTATCTCAAAGTCAACAATCTATGGATATTAATGCAAATGGATTTTTTTTATTATTGTTATTGGTTGCAATTTAGAGATTTAGCTTATGAACCTTCCTTGCATTTCAATGTTAATAATCTATGAATATTGATGCAATTGGTTTTTTTATTATTATTATTATTATTATTATTAATTGAAATTTAGAATTTGAACTTTTTGAGCTTTGTTTGTATATCAAGGAAAACAAAAAAACTATGAATATTGATGCAATTGGTGTTTTTCTTATTGTTTGAGAAATTGGAGTTAATTAACTTTGCGAATCTCGAGGTCAACAATTTATGGATATTGATTCAAGTGTTGTTTTTATTATCATTGATTGCAGGTAAGAAATTTAACTTATTGGACTCTTATTATCAAGGTCAATAATCTATGGATATTGATGCAATTTTCGGAACCACCAAACCTGTGGCCGCGGATATTCCAAGGAAGAGTGCTATTTATGTATGGGGATATAATCAATCCGGACAGACAGGTAGAAAAGAGAAAGATGATCAGTTGAGGATTCCAAAACAGCTGCCTCCTCAGCTGTTTGGATGTCCGGCTGGTCTCAATACGCGCTGGTTGGATATTGCATGTGGTCGGGAGCATACTGCTGCAATAGCCTCAGATGGCTCACTTTTCACTTGGGGTTTGGACTTCTTTAACTCTTGTCTTTTTTACTCATTGTTCATGTATTCATTCAAAAAGTTTGTTTTATAGTGTTGGAGCTGTTTTTTTTTTTATGATTGTTATTTAGTCAAACTGAATATCAGATGAATAAGTTTCAATGTGAATTATTTATACCTTAACTCCCCAATTTTGTGTACTAGACCCTGCTAGGGTCTAAGGAATGCCTGCCGTTAGTGTGATATGCCCAAGGGATCCCCCACTAGGGGGCTTGGGGAAGGGGAATGTAAGTGGAAAAGTATTCCTTTAGGGCCCCCTACTCGGAAGTTGCAAGCATATTTCTCCTCCGTGTGATCGGCTACATTCTTGGGACTTCCTTACCCAAATTCTAACCAACACTTCCAATCCTATGATTAAAAGTCGCAAGCACCTTTTTTTGAACATGATAAACAACAATGTTGTCAAATAGTGGCTATAGCAGTGTATAGCGTATCAGGATTTGAACAAACTGTTATTGTTCAATGATATGTTATTTAGTACAAAGTGTTGTCAAATAGTGGCTATTGCGGTGCTTCAGCGTATCTGAATTTGAACAAACCACTACTTTCGTGATATGCGATTGACAACATTAGTATATAGTACAGGGTTTAGTAGACATAGTCGACAACTGTCGTATATTTGTTAATGAGAGAATAAAAGCAATTGAATCATTCCAATTAATAACCACAAGTTCCCAAAATTTGGGATTAATTTGGCATTTTAAAATAACTTGTAAAAGCAGAGGTTTAATTTTGGGAGTAGGACATATTTTCACTGAGTAGTGGTTTAATAGGAAGCTATATTTGTAGGATAAACACGGCTCTTTGTAATGCTTCAAATATGGAATGTGCTTTGTGTCAGTACTCAGTAGAGATCATCTTCTGTCTGTAGTTCTTTGCGTGTAATTAAAGTTGATTTCATTTGATAATTTATTACTAGTAGGGAACAGTGAGTATCAATGTTATCTATAGTGCACTATAGCAGCGCTATTGCCTATTACTATAGCAGACAAGTAGAGCGGAGCTGTTTAAAGTAGTGGCTGTCGCTACAGCAGTTGAGGTTGCCGTCTTTCGCGTACTACTTGGTCACGATAGTGGAGTCCAATGACCCTAGCCTTCTCTACAGGACCTGCATTTTGGAGTCACCATGTGATAGTTTCCCACAAACCCACTATCTGTTTCTCGATAGCATAGCGGCATAGGAGTTTCCCCTTTCCATGTTGTTTCGTACCCACACATTGTAATCGTGCTGGGGTTATTAGGGCACACAATTGCTGCTTTGAATTTATAACAAATTGTTTTAGTCCCATCTGTTCAATCATTAAAATAAGTATATTTTATTTTAATAGAAAAAGACAGGTATAATAATTGCAAATGAATACAATAATAAATAAAAATCTTAGTGTCATATAAAGACTTATATCGATGTATATGTAAATAAGTATTAAATATTTAATTTATAAAAGAAATTTAAATAGCAGTGATCCTGCTTTGAGCTATTCCGGTTTAACATATTTGGGGTTGGCCATTACGCGCAGCTATCCGTGATTGGTAACATTTATATGGTCAAGAATTAATCAGCCTTGCTAGAGATTTTTCCATTT
This sequence comes from Trifolium dubium, assembly GCA_951804385.1. NCBI lineage: Eukaryota > Viridiplantae > Streptophyta > Magnoliopsida > Fabales > Fabaceae > Trifolium > Trifolium dubium. Next base: position 2,604,096 of record OX638072.1, on the reverse strand, counting down.
TAATTTACCATTCTAATTTTAAGTTTGTTTGTTTTCGTGATTAATGGTTTTATATTGTGAATGGCTAGAAAACATAAAATTGTCAAGTATCAAAGGCTAATGCATGAATTCCATTTCTCAGGGGCTAATGAGTTTGGTCAACTTGGTGATGGAACTGAGGAGCGAAGGAAACATCCAAAGAAGGTCAAACAATTAGAGTCAGAATTTGTTAAATCCGTAGCCTGTGGTGCACATTGTTCTGCTTGCATTGCAGAACCTCGTGAAAATGATGGTACCGTGTCAACTGGAAGGCTTTGGGTGTGGGGACAAAATCAGGTATTAGCTTCTAAACGGTTATTGTAATGTTCTTAATATGTCATATATGATTTTTCTTCAACTTTATATTTTATTTTCTATTTTCAGGGATCAAATCTTCCTAGATTGTTTTGGGGGGCCTTCGAACCTAACACAGTAAGTATATTGTTTGAGCACATACCACTATACACATGTAACATGTCCTCGTATGTATACATTCTTAGCACGGCACAATTTTCAAACGATGCTATAGTAATAGTAATATTTAATATTTTTCTGTCTATTTATTGATCTCTCACTTTCCATTTTGCCATCATTCATATCATTACTTACAGATCATTAGGCAAGTGTCTTGCGGAGCTGTCCATGTGGTTGCTTTGTCTGAGGAAGGCCTTCTACAAGCTTGGGGTAATTCAGTGATTGCCTTTCTGTATTTACTATTGCCTGTCTAAACATATTATTATTTATACATGATTTGTAAATTTTATATCTATGCTTGCCCTTATGGAGTTGAGTTGAAATCTTATGAATTTACATAGCATTGAATATAGGAAAGTAAACTTGATCGTTTTAAAGAGGGTATTTTGAGACCTACTTATTAGGGTTTTCTTACTGTTTTCATAAACCAGGCTATAATGAGTATGGTCAACTTGGCCGAGGTGTTACATGTGAAGGACTACAGGGAGCTCGCATTATAAATTCTTATGCTAAGTTTCTTGATGAAGCTCCTGAGCTTGTGAAGATTACCAGTGTGTCATGTGGGGAGTACCACACAGCAGCCATTTCTGATAAGGGCGAGGTGTAAGTGACATGAAGGAAATTATAAATGGAGATTTTTATAAATTTAAGCTTGAGAAATGTGGTTTTCCGCATGACACGTTAGGAAATCTCACGTCAGAGACAATACAATGGAAATGCTGCATCTGTTATGCAAGTTTCTATTCCCTTGACCCTTGGCTTGGTTATAACATATAAAACTATAGTTATATATTCCTGGAGCCAAATGTGTCGTTTTTTATTTTAAGCGTTTTTAGTTTTATCTAGGTTTTATTTTTGTGTTATATTCACATACTATCATAGTTTTACTAGGTAGTATTTTTCAAAACAGGCATTGCCATATTACAGAGTGACACTTATTGGAACTAGGTCATTATACATATAGTAGTGTATGTACATTTATGATAAATAGGCATAATTTGTTAGCATTTGATACATGGACACGTACTTGTATTTAACTAGGCTGTGCAAGGAATAATGTGTTCAAGTTATATATTATTTGAGATCCATATTAAAAATGACGAGTTATGGAATTGAGCTTCTGATAATGTTTCATCACTTTAATATTTGTTCCTACTCTATGGACCTTGCAGTTACACATGGGGGCTAGGATATATGGGCCAGCTTGGACATACTTCACTTCAGTATGGGGATAAAGAGTTAATTCCGAGGAGGGTGGTTTCGCTCGATAGTATTTTCATAAAAGACGCGGCATGCGGTGGCGTACATACATGTGCTTTAACTCAGGAAGGAGCACTTTATGCTTGGGGTGGAGGTCAATCTGGTCAGTTAGGCCTTGGCCCCGACACTGGATTATTCTCGTGTGTTGTCAATGATTCTCGGACGTTTTTCCGTAACATTCCAGTTTTAGTTATTCCAAAAGGTGTGCAACTTGTTGCATGTGGACATTCACACACACTTATTTGTATGAGAGATGGCCGAATACACGGATGGGGTTACAATAGTTATGGTCAGGCAGCCAATGAGAAAACTACATATGCTTGGTATCCATCACCAGTTGACTGGTATGTGTTTCTAGCTAAAGCAACTTCTTCATGATTGCAAATGGTTTATGTTCAAGTTTCACAACCCACTTTTTACGGATTATTAAAAAAGTGATTTTTACATTCAATCATTTTAAGATGATTTTTTAGAGATTTATAAGAAAAGCAGAAGCTATTTTGTGTTTGTCTTGTAACAAACCGATGCTCAAAATTACAGGTGTGTTGGGGAGGTTCGGAAACTAGCTGCTGGCGGGGGTCATTCAGCTGTGTTGACTGACGCTTATTCGTTAAAGGAGTTGTGTGAGTTTGTACTTGCAGATAGTATGACCTTATCTAATGCTGCTAAAGTTGAGGATATTGCATATAGAACCGGATCCGATGCTTTAGCCCGCCTTTGCGGAAGACTCAGGTATTTTATATAAATTGCAACTCAATTAGAATATCATTAATTTTTATTGCGATGTGAAAAGATTGTGGTCTGCAATTGATATAAGCTCAAAGCTCTATATATGACTGTAAACAATTAATATTTTGATATAAGCAATTAATTTTTACTCCATCATAACAGTGAATGATTTTTCACCGTCCATTTGATTTGAAATATTTATGATAGTGTGAATATGTTTTGAAAGAATATGCTGGCACAATTACATTTTTTTCAATTGATTTTTCACCTTGTGTTATGGAAACAACTTGATTGCTTGCAGAGAGTACATGCTTGCTAGTGATGCTCATGGACAAGACCAGGAAAAGAACAATAAAATCTAACAGCATTCGAAGTTAGAATTAATCACAATTGTGTGTGTATTCATGAAATGTATGTAATTCTTGTATTCATTCCTGGAACTGTATTATTATTTAAACAGAAAGTAATCATGCAGTGTATATAGTGTTCATTATTAGAAGCTTAGTACCAAATAATGTAAATTAGAATATAAGTACAAAGACAATAATTTGTCTATATATTGAATAAAGAGATCATTGACTCATGTAAGAGGAGTGTTATACCTAATCATCAATCTTCATATGCACAATTCTTGTTATTGAAAGGTTATCCTCTTATTAAGTATGATCTCTACTTAATTACCATTATTTTGGATTACAATTCTTGTTGAAAGAATATGTTCATAAAATCAATGTTATTAAGGTTCCAAACCATTTTCCACTTGCAACTCCTTTTTAATCTAAGGGGTGGGGACGTGGGGTATTCATTAAAAACTTTAACTGAATTTTTATTCAAGAAGTACTTATTGCAAAAGTTATTTTTGAAATTTTTTCAAGTAATTTTTTTTGACATATTATTTTCATAAAAGATGACAAATAAAGTAAACTATGTATAAACTTTGAAACAAATTATAGTAATACAAGTAGATCTTGCTAAACTCTTGCACAAGTGCTAAGCGAACATAAGAAAAACACAACAATAGTCTAAACATATGTTCTGATATAGATATATTAAAAAAGTTCATCTGGTTATAAGCTTGTTTGTTTATAAAATGAAAACATTTAAAACCAAAATAAAGGATTTTCAAATTCTAAAGACATTAATGGTACAGGATCAAATGTTTTAAATCAACAATCTATCATATAGCATAGATATAAACTGCACTCTCATTGATTTAAAATATGAAGGGTATTGCAGAACCCATATATACTAGAAGTTTGAACAGAATATAAAATTCTGATATTGTTGATGCCTTAATAAGGCTTACTCACACATTAATCAAACATATTTAATTTAATATAATATAAGATATATGTCTGTCATCATAGACATATATAAATAGATACATATCAATCTAGTTGGTGAGATGTTGTAGCATCCATGCTGGTATGAGACTATTGTTGCTTCTAGGAACAGTTTGAGCTTCACCTGTTTCTTCCATTTCCAATGACCCTCTTGCTTGTAAAGTCCCACTGCATTCATCCATACATCATTATCACTCATTTTATCATAAAACAACAATACACATAGCTAGTGTCGATTCCACAACCTATGTGGTATCGACACTTCAGATTCAAAGTGTGTCTAATGTCTGACACCAACATGACACTGACACATGTTATTAATGTCTACATTTTAATGTCGATGTCCTAAATCATACTAGGATGTTCATCTTAAGTTTGACAATGATAGATGTTATTTGTTTATAATACTACATTCTCAGAAGATAGAAAAAATACCTTAGATTTAGAGAAGGAACCAGTCTTTGTGGTGGTGGCACCTCTGGTTGAAAAGTTAAGTTGAGATTGGACGAGCATTGCCCTATTCCTATGGTTTTTTGGCCTCTCTGTGGAAGTTCAGTCACTGTCTTCTCTTTCTCCTTCGTCTAAAGACAATTAATCATAAATTTAAAAAAACATTAGTCTTTTTTTCCATCCTTTTTTGGCTATAAGGTTATAAATAACAGTCACAATAACAGTTGTGGCTGTGTTGTGATTCTTGATATCACGAAGAATCGTAACAAATATGACCGATGAAGCCTAAATCACGGCTGCATTACGGTATCAATAACATAAAAAATCATATGTTTGAAACCTTATTAGATAATAGATATGTTAAGAGAGAAATGCGGCTTCTACCTTTGCTAGCTTGCTGTTTTGCTCCTGCAATGATCTTGCCTGCCAAATACACAAAAAAATTATATTTACATTTATCTCTGCTGTTTTAATGTGGAAATCTTACTAGCTAGTTTTGATTCACAACCAGAACTTCAAGTTAATATCTTTTATATAACGAGATTCAAATCATATGACAGATTTTAATCTTGTTATATACTTATATCAAAGATATTCTGTCAACATGTCATTGCAATTTGCATATGAAATTCATTTTCAAATTTGTATATGAAATATATTCTGTTATTAGTCAATTTTGTGTGATTCAATGTAAATGTAAGCATCTAATTTTACAAGCTATGCATCTCTTACCCTTTTATGCAGCTCTGAGATGGATTGATTCATAACTTGGTTCTGCGAAAAATCATATTAATAATCAGTCAATCGAGCCGAATATCAAAATGTTATATGTACTAATGATAATTCTTTAATTTGAAATGTTATAAGCATTATTCACCTTTCTTGTTCGGATGCGCTTTAGCGATGTGTCAAGCTGTTGCTCCAAACTTTGAAGCTCTTTCACACTCAAAGGATCCAGATCATGTCCCACAAAGTTCCTATATTGAAGATAATCATATAAGGTACATATCATTTCATAACGTTATTGATGAATACTATTAGCAAATGAATTGTAGCTTGTAAAAAAGAACACAGTTTAGCTAAATAATATGCAATGTTATTCTTATGCTAGCACTTATTAGTTTGCATTTATTAATAATTGGCTTTGAAAATCAAAAATGATGTGTGGAAATAGTTAACTACTTCAAAATTGTGTTGTTTGTGAAATGAAGAGAGCAAAAGGATTGTCAAACTCATATTGAGTGTGTTGCATTTCGGTCTTCTAGAGCATGCTACATTGTGCAGTAGATTGTAAGGCCGTTAGATCTGAATCCAAGACAAACTGCATTCAGATCCAACGGTCCTACATTTTGCTATATGGTGCACTGGTGCAGTAGGAGATCCGAATGCACGTGGCATAATTCAGATCCTCTATAGCCCGCTGCACCGTGCAAATATCATATGACATGAAGTGATTTTAGAACATTCTCAAAAGCTAAAAGTAATTGTTATTACTTATTATAGATAGATAGATTTATAGGGTTTGTCTATGTAAACTCAAAAAAAAAAATGTTCCAAAGATGCCCTTACAATTTTTACTCTAAAATAATTTATAATAATAAAAAATGACAACAGATATAATATTCTATGAAAATATACTAAAAATAGAAAGATCCTCCTTTGAACCAGGTTTAGATTAAACTCCCCATTATTATAAATCTTACAATTAAAATCTAAAAGAAAGTACCTTAAGTTCCTCTCCAAGACTTGAACTTTAGCAGTGAGCTTCATGTATTCAAAAGACCAGTTTCCCTACAATCAAATTATCTCAATCACTATAATGTGACATGCATAATATATACATGTATTTATTTATTTTTATGCTAGTTTAAGCATGTTGATATATTGTATTTCTTTGAAATTAATGTGGCAATGGAAATTATGTTTCAATGAAGTATGTATACCTGTGTTTCAGTGGTAGCTCCAGTAAGCTCAGTATGGTTTTGTCTCTCATATCTTTCCAATACATCTTCCATGCTGTTCCATAAGTCAAAATCAGAAATTTTCAAACATAAACTCTTAGAATTTTTTTTTTTTACTCTCTTTGTTTTAGCTAAAAAATTATGGAGAAATTGGTTAGGAAATTACATACATTCAGCATAGAATAAACATCAAATCATCATGCAAGATTAGTAACTCATTTCAAGAAATGTTCCAACTTTGGTCTCTATAACTAACTCTATAATTATTACAAAAAAAAAAATCCTTGCTTGCAACCACCAACACATGTAACATTTAGAAGCATAAGTACAAATAAAATTCAGAGTGGCTAAAAACATAAATAATCATATATAGCATAAATAATCTTACATGGGGGACTTTTTTTAAGGAAAGATGATCTATGCATGTTAATATTAATTTATTTATTGATAAAAAGAAGAAAACAAAATGATGGAAACACACACAAAAATAAATTTTAATCATTTAAATTGTACTCTTTCACAAGTTAGACTTCTGAGATTTAGATATAATAACTATGAGACTCAAATATTAGTAAAAAAACCACAATTAATTAATATAGAATACAATGGATATCACCAATTTTGGTCAATGGATATACATATCTTCTAATTTATATGACTAGCAAACAAACCAACTAATATTAGTCCAAAAAAACAAGACCAAAATCTTTAGCCTCCCTTAAAATAAACCAACTCCAAGATAATGTTTTAATATGTGAGATGACATAGCTAATTTGCAACCCCTCCATAAAAAATATATTTTGTTACTCAAGACCCATAACAGGACAATATGTGTTACCTTTTGCACCACTTTCCTCCCAATAAAGCTCAATATGAAGTAAAAATATGACCAATCTATTAAGTATCATTTGCTTTATAAAAAACACACATATATATAAGAAGGGTTGTTAGTGCTATGCATTTTTATCTCAATGTTCTAGTATTTTTCAGGCAATGAAAGTTACAATGAAATTAAGACTATTTGAAAAGATTATAACATATCATCAATGAGTGTGTAATCTTTAATCCTAATAGTTAGCTTCACACATGACTTTAAATGTTGAAAACTGGAAAATTTAGAGTTCAAATTTTATTCCCTATGTGTTTTCAACTTACAAAGTTAGAGTAGTTGGCTCAAAACAAAATTTAGAAGTTATGTCATTGGAATAACATAACATGGTATACGTGTCAATGACACCATATTGTGAATTTTATATAATAACAACCTAGGAAATATAATATTCTAGGAATAGTCATAACATTTTGTTATTATTTTTTCTTACTAACATTTTGTTATTATATATATATTATTGAACTATTTGTCATATGTATAATATATATAATCTAATGTTATCAAAGAATGATATTTTTTAATAAAATATGAAAAAATGGCATTTTTGTTGAAACAAAAAACCCTTAAACCACATGTCATATGGTTTGTTTGTTCTTTTTCTATACGAACCAGGAATCCTGAAAACCTTTTTTACTTCAGTTTTCCTCTGACTACTACTTTTGTACTATACTACAATTTAGGCAACATATTTTGTTGCACCACCTTGTCTTTCCAACACTTTTTATTAATATTTATATAAATTTGGGAATATTTTTTTGTATGTATGTATGTATATATTCTTGGTAAGGTCATAGCCTTGTTTAGGTTATATATAGTTTCTTACTCGCGGTGGTGTATCTATAGGTTTGTTTTAAAACCTAGATTAGGCTATAGCTTCTTCTCTTCTAATATTTCATAGCTCTAGGGTGAGACTTATACAGCTGTTTTTTGATATGTAGATTTAATTTAATTCTATATAGTCTTAATTGTTTTGATTAGTTCTCCATATATATATATATATATATACAAAAACAACTATGTGAATGACTATGTATAAAAAAAAGAAGTATGTGAATGACTTTTTTTAATAAGTAAAATAAATAATAGAGAATCTTAGTACAATATTTTAATCTATTTTAGGATTATAATAGTTCATTTTGCAGGGACATCTTCGGTAAATATAAATTTAGAATTCTCATCTAAAAAACAGGCGCGTCTAATATGAATCTGGTCTAAAGGCGTAATATGAATTTTATCTAATATTAATTTTAATAAATGTAAATAAAATATTTAATCTATTATCTAACTATTATTATTATTAAAATTATTTTTTTATTATTATTAAAAACGGTAAGAGTCCACCCTCACACCAATTTTGAGAGACATTCATGTTAGACCAAGAATATTTTTTTTAAAATTTTATCCAAGTTATATCTCCTACTAGCTACTTCTTTAAGAATGGATTTTTCAGATAAATGTTAACATTCTATAAGAATGGATTTTTCAGATAATTGTTAACATAACGATTATATTTATTGGATTGAGATTTCGAGTGATTATTTTGACAAAAAAAAATCTTGAAGATTTTAAAAGACTTCGTGGGCTTTTGTGATATTTTGAGAGACTTTTATTAATTGAATACCACAAAATTTGCTTACATTTTATAAAAGTCTTGATTGAATAACACAAGACTTTTTTTATCACAAAAAAGTCTTTTAAAATCCATTGAAATCCCTCAAAATCTCAATCCAATAACCCCATTTAGTATTTTCTTGTTCAGATTTTAACTTCTTATCTTATAACTTTTAGTTCAAATTAGTTGATCTACCCAATCCTTTCTTTAATCAATAGCTGTTCACAAAAATATTTCTTACTATCGTTGGAGGTTGTATCATTAAGAGTAAATATAATTTATTAAAGCGACCACAAGTGGTACTTCAACCCTTACAACAAAAAGTTATTTAGACGGAAGTCACGGAACAATATAGCGGGAGAAATCTACCCACCTTCTATGAAGGGTTGAAGAGCTCCAACCAAATCATATGTTAAGAAGTCAGGCACAAAATTTAGACCAACAATCCTTACAATTAAATTCATGTACATCCTTAACCACCGAATTTGGGAATTTAAACTCCAATCTTTAACTATTAACTTAAACCAATTGATTTACCTAAGCACCATGGATGTAGAACTAAGTGAATCTCACTTGATCTTTGTTTTTTGTGTATATATATTTGCACATCCATAATTTTGCATTCTTTTGTTGTGTGTTTATATATTTATATATATATGGCTAATTAAAAAAACATATAGTTATATTAAAAGAGGAAAAAAATTCTTCACCTCCCCAACAAATAGACACGTATATCTACATATACATATGACACTATATAGTACTGAATTTGAAGAATGCATTGTCATATCTATGAATGATATGAATTGTACGGAAACACACATATAGTAAGGAAACAAACTCTTTGGAAAAGTAACAAAGAAATCTTTCAGCAAAGTATGGCTTCTCTTGAGATATAGTAAAAGGGTTGGATAGTGATACACGATTATGTGACCACACCCCAAAATAGAGAAGCAAAGTACAATCAAACACAGCAACTTCAAGTACTCATCATGAGTAGCAAAGTGTGCTGGATATATTTAATTTTGAAATAAATTTGAAGCTATTTTAGTTGGGTAAGAATGTCATAAAACATAAAAAAAAAAACAAAACAAAAAAACCTAAGATGAACACAAGAGCAATGATGATATGAAACAAAAGTTATCTATATCTATATCTATATTAATTAAATTCTACTTGCTTAAAAAAACCCTTAAAAAAAGTTATCTATACAAAATCCCAAGATATACAAAAAAATTGTACTATCTATATTAATTAAATCCTTCTTGCTTAAAAAAACATTAAAATTTTATTTTTTTGAACAATATTTAAAAAAGTTATCTATAAAAAAATGTACCAAAAATGTACCAAAAGTTTAAACCTAAGATATACAAAAAAATGTACTGTCTATAGTAATTAAATTATTCTTTTGCTTAAGAAAATAGTTTATAGACATACATCATATATGGCACAACTACAACAAGTAATTAATTAATTAATTAGGAAGTATATATTATTTTTTTCTAATAAAAAAACAAAAGTTTCCTTAACTAGATGTTTGATGATGATAGGAAAAACAATGGATCCAAAACAACCAAAAGCATATATAGATATATATAAAATTAATTAATAGTGAGTGTTGAACTTCATCCACTATTTCATCTCAAAATAATTAAAACATAAATAGAAATTCATAACTCTTAAAAACGAAAGGAAAAAAATTATGGAAATATATTGATATATTATATATACAAGTGAAGCAATTATTGATAAAAATATATATAACTGAAGAAATTTGTTGATTAACTAACCTTGGTGCAGAGGAATACTCAAAAAGTTTTCCTTTGGTAGAGAACATAATCAAAGCAACTTGAGCATCACAAAGAACAGAAATTTCATTAGCTTTTTTGAGAAGTCCAGTTCTTCTTTTGAAAAATGTCACTTGTTGGCTTGTTTTGTTCTCGATCCGTTTCAGCTGAACCTTACCTCTTCCCATGATGTTGATGATGAATTTTGTTAAACCTAGTTAGCAAAAATTAAATTCTTGTTCTTCTATTTTCTGGTAAGAAATTAAGAAGGAATAATCAAAATAAGCAAAGAGATAAGATAGGCTAAAAAAATTAAGACAAAGGGTTACATATAAAGAAAGATGGATAAAGAAGGAAACCCTAGTAAGAATAGATAGAGAGTATATAGTATTGTTCACCTGAAGGAAAATTGAAGAGTTAGTTGAGTAGAAATATTGTATGGTGTCTAATTAATACTAGTGTATATGTAGGATGGGGCCAGACCTTTTCTATTTTTGCTATTGTACATTCAATTTTAAGAAATAAATTATAACTTAGAGCATCTCCGATAGGAGTATTTAAAAGAGTTTCAAAGACTATTAATAAGTACTATTTTTTTTTAATTATTGAAGCAATGATGATGTGACATTGATGATATCATAAAAATGATTCAAGTACCTTATTTAAGATATTGTATCATCAATATAATGTTTGTTTTTTGTTTGGTATATGTAATTAAACTCATTTGATATATATAAAAAAAGAGTTAAATATATTTTTAGTCTCTATAAACATATGAACTTTCTACTTTTAGTCCCTCTAAACTTTTTCGACACTTCTTGGTCCCTATAAAATTATTATGCATGTAAATTTAGTCCCTATTGTTAAACCAATTTGTATTTTTTAATGATTTTTTCGTAGACATATTTAGAACATTGTAAAAAGTTCCTCGGAAAAAAAGAACTTAAAAATTTGATTTCTAAATCAAAATTTCGGTTACTTTTATCGTTAACTATTAAAATTTGAAAAAAATTATATTAAATTATTTTCATTTTAAAAAATTCTAATTTTTTTTTTAAGAAACTTGTTATAGTATTCTAAACATGGTTGGAAAAAAATTATTTAAAAATTTATAAGTTTAATGATGATTAAACAATTTTCAAAATTTTGAAAATTAATAGGGACTAAAATGGCATTGATAAAAACTTTGTAGGGACCAAAACATGTCACTTTTTTTTATAGGGACTAAAAACAAATTTTTTTAACTTTATAAGGACCAAAAACATATTCAACCCATAAAAAAAATATGAGTATCTTGGAGTTGCATAATTTTACACCATTGGAGCAAAACATGTATAAGTTGCATAAATATTACATGACATTGTAGGGACCACTTATTAGTAATATATGATACTCATGATGGCATCACCATTGAAGATGCTCTTAGAAAAACAAAAATTGTTATTAATAATCAAACGGTCGTACCAAAAGAAGACAAAATATTAGTTGGTTCAATGTTGATAGGTATTGAATTTGATAGGAATGATCACAATTTGATCAATGTAACTGCGTTTGAAAGGAGATTAAAATAACTTAATGGTCAAATGGGTCAGATAATAGCGGTGAAAACAAAAAATGAAATTATTAATAATAATCATTTTAATTAATAGTCATTCTACAATTGTTTTGGATAAGATTTGAACTTCGTTGTGTTATGCGTCTAGATAAACAAATATTTTGGTGTTTTAAGGGTTAGTTTAGAGTAAAATAGAAATTCTTAAGGATTAATTTAAGATAAAACTAAAATTTTATTTTTAAAACTGAAAATTTTCATTGCAAAACTACATTTTTTGTTTAAATTTGATATTTTGCTCGGGTTTTATAAATTTTCTGCCTCCGCCACTATGTATAGTATTATAAACTTCAAAGTGTTTAGTTCGATTCCAAATGTTAAAAAGAATAATAGAACTTGCTAAATTTTATATGATTATTTAAAAGTTCAATTATTTAATTGTATGAAAAAGATAAAATTATGTATAAATTATTTTAAATGAAGATAAAATAGGAAGCTAGGCAAAATCTTGATATTTGAAATAAATAATTAATATAACAAGTTATTTTGTTGGCCAAAAAATAATAAATTGTAATTAAATAATTTAAATGAAGGATGTAACAAAAGAACACTATTGTGTAAAAAAAAAAGAAAAGAACAATACACGAAAACCTCTATAATCATCAATAAATTGATATTATACTGAACCTATCAAGTTAAATTCCATAATATTCCTCGTGTTTTCTTTTTTTGTTAATTTTATTTTGAGGAGAAAGAGTCTTGGCCGTTTAAAAAAAAAAAAGGAGAAAGAGTCTTGATAATCAAGATTTTTTTTTCTTCAAGTAGTCTTGTAGTTAGAATTAGAATTTGGTTGAGAGCGAGGTAAATAAAATCCTAACAATTTTTATTTTTTTAAAAAAAATTGAACTTAGATTAAGATTCTTCAAAAATATTTTTTTATGAAGAGTTTATTAAACATTTGAGTTTAATCATTTGATTATCTTATCTTCCATTCAAACTTCGTTTGGTTTGGGTGTTTTGGAGGAGATGAGAGGTGATGTAATATTTTAATTTTTTATATTTGGTTCAACTTTTTAACGAGGAAGGGAGGATAATTAATTTATTTTTTTACTCTTAATCTTATAAATTGAAAATAAGGAGTAAATTATAATTAATATATAACGTCAAGAAAAATATAATGGATATATATTTAATGGATATATATTTTACCTCATCTCCATCCCTTAAAAATCCTCCTCTCACCTCCCATCCCCCTCGGTTGAACCAAACCGACTAGATGAATTAGAATTGTTTAGAGACTATTTATTATTACAGTTATCCCTAATTGCTTTATAATATTTTTTGGGTTACATTTAAAAAAAATGGTTACAATTTGTTTTAGAAATTTATGTTTCTTTTTATAGAATTTTATTTAAAAGTGAATAATTTAAAATAAAATTTGAATGTTTAATAAATTATTATACAATTTAATTTTTTTCCATATTTAATTTTAAAAAAATTCACTATTTTTTTAAAATGAAATACGTAGTATAATTTAATGTTAAATATTTTCAAATCCCTTTTTTAATAAATATTATATTTTAACATTTTTTACTATGAGTTTGAAATCCTTGTTCCTTAATTACGTGACTCGTGAGTAGTAAAAATTTACAGTCACTATTAATTATCAATAATGAGTAATGAAAAATCTATATAGAGATAGGTGTTGAGTTGATATATAGAGAGAGGGGATAGTGGTCACTCATAGTCTCATTACTCATACATTACATAGGACACTAAAGTGAGAATAACTTTGAAACGAATGGAAGAGAAAATGAGTGAGAAACTAGGATTAGAAATGGTACAAACGTTGTCTAGTTGTGATTGGTTGAAAATGTTTTAGTACTATGTGTTGTCTAGTTGTTATTGGTTGAAAGTGAGAGAGTTTGGTTGATGGTCTAGTCTTGACATGGCATGGTGTTGAGGGGACATAACCGTACTATATATGATATGATGTGGGTGGCATTGATATTGATATATGTTACACTATGTTTTTTGTTTGTTTTTTCACAACAGCAACAACAATTTGATCATAAATACAATACAATACAATACAATATATAATTAATTACTACATGTTATGTTGTTATACGCATACACAATATTATAATGATTTTAGTGAAACGGGAAATCGGTTTGTTTTGTTTGTGTTGTGACACTCACACTTTGCTTCTAATTGGTTGACGGCGCCTCTCACACTCACTCACTGTTCCCCTCTATATATATAGGTTTTCAGTGCTTGCTTGGCGTTTTCATCTTTCAAAAGAGGACAACAAATGTTGATGAAACTTGAAAGAAAAATAAAAGTTACATAATGTTTTGACCTAAGTTAATTAAGGCGATAAGAAATAAAAAATAAAAGTTACATAATGTTTTGACCTAAGTTACGTTATGAGTAATGACTTTATACATTTTCATAAAAAATCTATAAATATTTACTATTTATTAGGTTTAAAAAGAATACCGCGGGTAAAGTTGCTCAAAGTATGGTTGTTAGTCGTGATAAAAGTATCATTGAGGGGTAACTATTAATAGAACTGTCAGAACTATTGAGTTAATGTATATCTTCTTCCCCAGTTAAGGGATCTAAAGAGTGAACTTTTTCTACTTCAACGACCTCACCAAACTTTTTGTCGATATAAGGACGTGTCAACCACTTCATATGAAGGGGAAACTTTTTTTTTTGATGAAGTGTTGTGAGGTGCAGTTGAAGATACTCTGGTTCAGTGGCGGAGTTAGAATTTTTTTTTTAAGTTTGAGCAAAATTTTAGGCTAACAAAAAAAATCTCATATTTGTATAAATTAACCCTTAAAAATTTCAATTTATTTTAGTTTCGCATAAAAGGTTTCAGTTTTACTCTAAATTAAACCTTTAAAAGTCTTAGTTTATCTCGGTTTTGAACAAAAAGTATCAATTTTGCCTTAAATTATACTCTTAAATTATCAATTTATATCAATTTTATCCTAAACTAAGTTCTAAAAATCTCAATTTTGTCTTAAACTAATCATAAAAATATCAATTTTGCTCATTCTAATTTCATTTTTTCTAAACAAAAAATAATAATAATTTTGGGGCAGCCCCCCCGAGCATGTCTGGCGGTAAAACTGCCCCTGCTCTGGTTGGTCCTTTTTTAAGGGACCATCAATCGAGGGTGGCTTCTTTACCGATTAAGACTAGAGGGTTAGGTTATATTTAGTAGTAGAGGTCACTTCATACACTTTTGTAGTTTTTGAGGCTTAGTCTTGGGTGTTGCAAGCTTATATACTAAGAGACTATAAAACATGTGGTATCAACTATGATTTTGATATATTATTTATGTTCTGTGTGATATGATTCGTAATATTGGCTTAAGTGTAGTTTTAGTAATAAGGACACTGTCCCCCTAAAATAAAACATGTTTTGACGAGTGGTCTTTTTAGTAAAATTCTTGAGGACATGAAAATCAACTTCGACATGACAACAAAATAGAAAACAATTTTTTAGTGTTTGAGTTCGTATTATCCTCATATTTCGCCTCATGATTCCCCTACTTTCTTCTAATAAGGCTTACCGGGTTTGTTGTAAGGTCTATTTGGATACATTTAGAGATCGCGCAGTGCATTGTAGGGAGCTTTTAAGCTTCAAAATATCGATATGACTTTGTGAGGAATGCCCTTTTTGACGTTTTTAGACATGCAAGATTATCGGTGAAGAAAGAGGCAATTGTAAACTTCTTGACTAACCCACATGATTGATCGAGAAGAGATTGACAATTAGGCCCACAAATGTTTTGGTGTATGGAAGAGTACGTAGGAGGAAAACATGCATGTATGGACTTGACTGAAATTTTTCCACCTATGAGATTGAGAACTGATGATTTCAATGTTGGACATGCGGCCCTTAAAGCCATTTCAAGCAAATGAAAAACATGTTATGTTAATCAATGGTCCTAAAATTTGAACATTGTTTTTGTCGAGACTATGATACACTAAGTTGGCAATCTCAACTAACAAAGCCTCATGATCAAAACAACATGCTTGAGACTACTTTCTTCCACCAGGGAGGTAATTTCTTATAACTTGGCATAGAATTTGATAGAAATGAGCTTAGTGTTGCTCTTTTCACGAGCAAATGGCCTTTAATTAATTAATTTCTTCACAACGCGCACCTCAAAGTGCATCATAATCGCCTATTAATTTATTCACTCTTTAGTCGTCATACAAATGCAAGTTTTTGTCAAAAAAAATTCCTACAAATGTAAAACAAGTATAATTAAAATGATACTAATTAATAAGTACAAAATGATATTATCAATCATTAAGTGTTCTTATTTCACATTATATTTCTGAGAAAAATTAACACTTGTTTTTTGAGCTTTAACTAGTTTACATCTCATGTCACTGAGGTGTTGTAAAAAGTTATTTATTGTAAATCAAATCTCCTAGTTTGAGACAAAGGAATCCTTAATTGTATATTGTAAACTCCTAACAGACGGCACCACAGAACATTGGCGCTATAGGGACGGGGCATATGTTATATGCCTCTAGTCTCTTAATCTTGACTGAGGCAACTGTTCCAGTATATTCAAAAGGCTCACATTGATAGAGAATCGAGACAAATTGTTGTTTATATATAACACCTTTACGGTTCAACTCAACGAAACATTTTTTACAAAAGATAAAACAGAGTTCATATGCGGCTCAAATGAAACCCTTCAAGTATGAATATGAAGAAACTAAACAACTCCAAATTGTGGAGAACATGAATATATCTTTATTATCTTTAATGTACTTCTTCCTTCCTTACTTCTTCTTTACCTTCTACATTTTACTGTTGAGCTTTAAAAGGTTTTTAAAAATCAAAAACATAATTCAAATCCTCCTCTTTCTTGCATTTTTTTTTTACCTTAAAAAAAAGGAAGTGAAAAAAAGTTATTTGTATACAAAATATATACAAACACATGGACATGGTATATTAATTAATTATGAGAAAAATGAATAAGGGAAACACAACCATAGAAAAGTTTCTTTCAAATTTGCAATGAATTAAGGAAGTAACTATTGAAGAATTGTATTTTTTTTTATACATCAAAAAGATAAATGGCTCCTGCAATGATTTGATATATGGATCTCCCACTATCCAATCTACATGTTCTTCAGTTCTTACCACTTGAGCTATCATACAGTGACTGTGACTGAAGAATTGTATTTAGAACATATAGAAGGATTGGACTATATGTCAAAAAAACAGTAAATGCTTATCACAATATTAATGTTGGGATGCATAAAGATTAAGTAAATTCTTTGGTATTGTCAAAGAAGAGTAAATGCTTTGGTACCAAAACGATGAAAATTTAAACTTTAAAATTGCAATTGAATCAAAAAGCTATTAACCCGTATAATACTAAATTGAATAGAAATTTGAAGTCAAGATGTACAAAAACAGGCATAATCTATGAAATATGTTACCTTCTTGTTATGACAACAAAGTATGTGCCCTTGTGGTCCAAGATTACAACAAAAACAACAAATAATTCCATCTTTATATATATATATATATTAAAAGAATACAGCAAGATATGTGGTCCTATTCCTTTTGTTAGTATTGATTTTTTTGCACTAGTTTGGTCCCCTCCTTTCTAATTTTAACCAAAGTATTATTACTTTACTTTGCTCCTTTTGATTCTATTGAAAGAAAAAATTATAGGGCTCGTACAAAGCATTATTGTTTGTATGGGACCATCACATGAAATTGAATGGTCATAATTAATAGATCCTTAAGACACGATTTGTTTGGGATTAAGGTAAACTAAAATCTTTAAGGTTTCAAATATGTGTAAACAAAGACAATACTTTAGGACAAATTTTTGCACCTTAGCTTCTTCAAGAAAACTAAAAACTTTAAGGTTGTTAACTTGTTTGGGCATGAATCAAACCACGATTTTGAGTTGTCCCAAACATGTTAATAGAGTTTATTGATTAGAGAGTCCAGAATGACTCATCAATATATGAACCTTACCTAATATATAAAGCATAATATTTTCTCTA
The DNA here is from genome assembly GCA_951804385.1 of Trifolium dubium. Taxonomy (NCBI): domain Eukaryota; kingdom Viridiplantae; phylum Streptophyta; class Magnoliopsida; order Fabales; family Fabaceae; genus Trifolium; species Trifolium dubium. The sequence goes on along the minus strand of OX638072.1, from coordinate 2,585,952 downwards.
TTGTTTTTTTATTTTTTCTTTTCAAATAACCGGTTAAAAGTTTACTCTTAAGATGAACAACTGAATAATTTTTAGATTTGAATTTCGACCACTATGTATTATAATTTCAACTAAATAAACTATACTCACGGAAACAGATTAGATAAAAGTTTTATCTAACAAACACAAGTGAGTTATATCTTTCACCATGCAAAAGTTTGCTTTCGCCATTTCACAAATAAATTAAATCTCATCATTAAATTAATATGTCATATCACATCTCATTTAATTCAATGGTTAGACTTATCGATAAAATAGTGAAAATAAATTTATACATAATAAAAGTATTGTCTCATTTATTTATACACCATGCATAAACTTCACCTTAAATAAATATATAATTAGTTATACTATGTGAGCACGACCTTTCACCCAAAATTTGTTTCCCTTAAATGAAGGCACTTTGGCATGATGATATTAAATTTCCCAACACTTTTTTCAATCTGCCAGCCAATATTTTTGACAGAATTTTGTATCAACGCCCTATTAAAGAAATAACACAAATGGATATTAAACTTTTAGACCATCACCTAGGCGAACAAATAATATTTGATCAACTCAAATATTATATATACCTTAGTATTTGGATTTTTTTTTTTACTCTATATGTAATTTGAGTTTTCTAATTAATTCAACCTTAAATATGGCCTATATCGAGGTGTTGTGAAGGATGGGGGTAAGACTCTCCAATAATGTGTTAACTATAGAAGAGTGTCAACAACAGAGTTTTTTGGTGAAGTGTTTTGCTGCGGATTCGAAGGATGTGAGTTGGGGGAAAGAAGAGAAGAGAAAAAGAAGAGAAGTGAAAAGTTTTTTCTAGAATAATTTTTTTTAAGAAATAAATAATTATTGTCGGCTTAGGCCGCCACTACATGATATTGGCGGCCTAACTTAACATTTTTTGAATTTTTTTAATGGTTAAAACAACTTGATTAACGGAAGGAAAGTTAAAAGACCAATTCAAAATAAAAAATAGTTAGAGGATTAAAATGAATCTTGAAAATAGTTAAAGGACTAAAATGTACTTAAGTCTATTATTTTACATATATAAATTTACATATTAGGTCAAGGACCACATATTTAAGAGACTAACATATAGTCTGTAAATAGAAGGTTTCAATTTTAGCTTTTTCAGAGGCAGTGCTTTTTGTTTGGGCCGTTATTGGTTGTAATGCTTTTGGGCCTTTCTTATATTGACTTATTTTAGTCGACCAAACAAAATGCTTGTGCTTTTATGTCTTCTTAACTTAATCATTCCAACTTATCTAGTTTAATAAACCTGATCTAAAAATAAAATACTGCTTATTATGTTATTTGTTAGATACACCTTGTTTATCTTCATGAATGTTTTCTAAAAAATTAATTAATAATTAAAGGTTTTAATTACTATATAAAAAATACGATTCTTTTATCACATGATTCTTTGTGGTCCTCTCCGATTTGAGAGCTTAATTTTTATAATTGCGTACATAAGATATTAGATTTACACCAATTTTTTTTTTTAAAAATTAGAAACTTATTATAGGTAGGAATTAAACTCTTAGAACTTTAGTCAAGTTCTCATGAGATATGATGCAATTAAAATCATGGGTGTGTATTTGTTTCAAGTTTAGGAATCACATTCTTAGAAACTTATTATAGGTAGGAATTGATTATTCTCATGTTTGTTAATTACAAGATTGAAAAAATTATTCTGGATATGTAAAATTGTAGGAATAAAATAACTTTATATATTCCCCCACATTTAATTTCAAGAGAGGTGTAAAAGTGAATTCTCATGAGGAGGTGTAGGAATAAAAAGTCATGAGGTGTAAAAGTGAATTTTCATAACTACATTATTATTCCTTCATAAAATTATAAAAAAAAATAGTTATTTAAAAAAAAACATTAATAGAAGCAAAGTAAAATAAGCAAAACCATTAATTTAATCAAAATGGTTATAAAAAATAGTTATTTCAAAAAAATGACTAATATCATTTTTTCTATCTACTAAAAATAAAATAAGGAAAATATTAATTTAATCAAAATGCTCAATATTATAAATTTCTTGAATGCCATATATGTATATGGCTAAAGGTTTAGAAACAGCAGCTTCAAGTAAGTTATATAGCTGCTTTATACCTTAAAATGAAAAACAATAGAAGCAAATTAAGTAGCATCATCATCATCATCATCATTTACACATTGCATTGCCACCATATATATATAAAAGCATTATTAATTAAAGAATCCATCCAGGAACAAATCCATTCACTTGTTGTTGACCTTGACTTGTTGAAGCTATCTGATCTGAAGCTACATTGTTGTACCTATAATCAGAACTGAATCAAAAGGACACAAGTTATTAATTACGGTATAACTTATGTACAAAGTTAGAACACTGAAAACAATGTTTTAAAAACCGTACTGAATTGGTCGGTTAAATTGGTTGAACCGAGAACCAACAAGTTTACTAGTTGGTTTGATCGGGTTACAATGCAGTTTGAACCTAATTAAGTTTAACCGTCTCAACTTAACCGTGGATGGTTCATTAAAGTAATTATCTTTGTTTAAATTAAATATATTTTTGCATTTTTTAATATCATTATTTATGTGTCATCTAATTCAACTGTGGTTAAATCGATTGAACAGTGCCCCGAAGGTCTCACTATTTCAATCTCCACTTCGATTTTATAACATCAACGGTAAGAATATTTATGTATGAGGTTCAGAGTTCGATCTTTAAACTACTAACAATCCCTACCTCCGAGAAATCAATTACTAATAATCCAAAAGGGACAAAAGAAAGTGGTATATATTCAAAGATAAACAAGATATATGAGTTTATAATATATTACCCAATCTGCAATGTTGGATTGCAATCCAACTGCTGGAAGAAGCTCTGAGAGTGAGGATTCTGTGGACCACCATATTGCATGCTTTGTTCACCAGCCGCCCATGATTGTCTGTAGTGATTTCTGGAATTGATTTCGTCCAACTGAAATAACAGGAGGATACTCGGTTTACACAAGAAAATTGGTTGCTTATGCACGAAAAAGTAGTTTGATACACTAAGTTTAAGTAGTGTATCATTAGAAAGAATCAGTAATGTATTCATCATAGCATATCAGGATTCATCATAAAAAATTGAAAAATCGAATAAATTCAATTTAGTATCAAATTGATATACGATTCACATGTAAGTATAATCACGTCTATGTATTGTATTGTAAGATACTGATAACCATATGATGGGATCATGTTTTTACCTTAATTGACAAGGATCTGTTTGCTTCTACCAACATATGTTCCTGCAACAAAATAATAGCTTGAAAAATGTTACGTACCTCAAAAAGTTGCTTAATCAATTTCTTTTTGATATGTACTTAATTAAGTCATGTACCTTATTTTGAAGATCAGCTAATTGGTCCAGCATGAATTGTGTCTGCAAATTCATATTCCAAACAGTTCATATATGGTGAATGACGCATCAGACACAAGCAAAACAATAGTATTACTTAAGAAATATGAATAATATGAGGCAGCCAAAATATGAAAATTAACACTATATGCCTTAATAGATACAAACTAGAGATAACTCAAGATAAAAATCAAATGAAGAAACTACAGCAAGCTAATAAGCTACTCCTTCTGTTCCTTTTTAACCGTCACAGCTGACCAACGCATGTATATCATTGACCACTAATATCTTTAATTATATATTATAAAAAAGTTATGAGAAATGTTAGGTCACACTCTCTAATAGACTCCAATTAAAATTAGCCACATCACCCATTTTTCTTATTCATTTACGTATTAATAATAAAATAAATAAATACACAAAGGTGAAACCGGTAGCAAAAGTTACAAGCATAAAAGAAGTGAGATGATGTGACTAATTTTAATTAAAGTGTGTTAGAAGAGTGTAACCATATCATTTATCTAAAGTATAAATTGAACAATATTTTATATACTAATATTTGTTTTTATATATTAATAAAAATGTATGGTCAAACATTGTAGTGGTTAACTGTAAGTTATAAAGGAACGGAGGGTGTATATATATTGCAAATGGTTATCAAATCAAGATTAATTGGAAGGGATGGGGTTGCCAACAGAAGTTGATGTTCAGATCCAAATTTAAAACTAAGTATATAGTTATTATTGATTCAATTTTTTCTAATATTTAATATGGTAGTAATAAACTTTATCTATAAGGACTTTTGAAAAATTAGCTTAATTTTAGACATAAATTAAATACCTTAGTAGACCTCACTTGCTTCAAAGATGAATCCAATTGCCTTTCAAGCTGCTCAAGATCTTTAGAACTCAATGGCCCCAAGTCTTCCCCTAATAGATTTCTGAAATATTGGAGACAAATACATACATAATTTTTAGTCAATTTTTTTTTAATGTTGTTGATATTATTAACTATGAAAAATTAATGTTGAAATTCACCTTTGGGTTCTTTGAAGATTTTCAAATCTTTGTTTCAGCTTCAAGTATTCCCGGTAACTGCTCTGCTTCAAACAAAACAAAACAAATGAATAAAAGTAGTAAAAAGATTTACAATTCTGCAACAAATGTCATGTTTTATTTTTAAACAAAAATTGCTACTATTACTATTGAATTTTGTAAGATAAGTTGTAAGTAATACTACTACTATTGTATTATACACTAATAATGATACTCACTTTTGATCATGGTATTTAGTTAATCGTGTAAAAAAATGACGAATTCAGTTGAATAGATGATTAATTCATTTAATGATAATGGAGCGATTAAACTTAAGTGATTAATAAGTTTCACTTAAAGAATGAACTGTTTAAAAGAATATGAGTTTGATTGGTCAAATCTTATGGTTACTTTTTTATTGAACTCTTAATTACCAAAACCCCCTTTATCCCGGAATTAGATGGTTAATACCAAAAATATTTAAGTACATGGTCATAATCATGGTTGATTCAGGCAGATGAATTAATATCAAATTTCAACATGAATTGAATTAACTATCTACTCAACTGATTTAACAACATTTTTGCATATGATTAAGCAAATCTCTACTACCTCAAGTTCTTTGGCAGGTTTGCTAACTTCAACAGCACCATAACTGCACTTTTGGTACCTATCAAGAGTTTTGAGCATGCTGTTTTGAAGAGATAGAAAAAGAACAAAAAAAAAAACGGTTAAATTGATAGATTGTTTCTTGTAAGATTTAATTTCATCAAGCAAACAAAAATTGATCTAACTTCATATCTCTCATGAGAGTAAACTCATCCAAGCAATGAAAAATGAAGGAAAAATAGAAATCAATGAATAATTCTTCTATGTGTAACTTTATTTATTAAAATTTATATAACAAAAGGCATTTACATTTATTTGATTGATAATTATAAAAATATAAAACTTTATTTTTTATTTCAAAAAAAGAAATTTATAAAAAAACAAACAAGTTAATGTTTTGTAAATTGGTAGAACAATATGAAATCTTTAAAAATTAAAATTATAAAGTGACATCTTGGTCAAAATAAATTTGTAGATACACTGTTACATTCAGATGATAGATATAATAATCTTATAGACCCTTCCCACCCTTTCTGCAAAAAGCTCCTCAAGAACAAAAGATACAAATAAAATAAAATGCATTAATTTGTCTCTTGATTCAAAGGAATATTTGTGTAATGACTACAAGTAGTTAGTATTATCCAGAAATATATGCAACAATCACCCTAACTATAACTATAGGCATTCAAAGAAAAGAAGGAAAAAGCACAATAGTACTAATTAAATTCATTTTTATTAGTTTTAGAAGAAAACATCAACAAAAAATCTTGATCTAAAAAAAATTATTCATAAAGTTTCTATGAAAAATGTTAAAACCTAAAATCAAAGAACATAAAAAATAAAAAATAGTTAGAAAAAACAAAGACAGTCAACAATAATCTAAACATAAAAGTAACCGTACAAAGGACATAAACATACTCCTATTAGATTTTCATCAGATCATGTACAATCTTACTAGATCTGAAAAATCTTCCATCATTTTGTCACAATATTACACACAAAAAATCAAATCAAAACTCATCTTTGATTTTACTTCACACTCAAAGAAAACATCAAATCTTCAATAAATAAATAAATAAATAAAAACAAAATGGAAAACCCCACAAAATTCACATGGATGAAAATATTATAAATAAATTAAAAAATAGATTAAAAAAATAAAAAAATTGTAATTAATAATAGTTTAACAAGATCCTATAAATTTGTCTTGCACTATATTAAAATCAATTGAAATAAATTAAAATAGTGAATCAAGTAGTTCTAGATCTAATAGGTCAAACAAAGAAAAGAAAAAAAAAAGTACTTTAACAATTAGAAAAAAAAAATGAATGGAGAAAAAATATAGCTAGAGATAGAGAAATTGGTTGCATACTTAGAAGTGCTACAAAATTCATAAAGCTTGCCACGAGTAGAGAAAATGATAAGAGCAACTTCAGCATCACAAAGAACAGAAAGTTCATAAGCTTTCTTAAGAAGACCATTTCTTCTTTTTGCAAATGTAACTTGTCTATTAATTTTGTTCTCTATTCTCTTCAGTTCAACTCTTCCTCTTCCCATTCTTCTTATGTTTATATTCACACTCTTTTTTCTTCACTCTTGTTCTAAAAATATTTCCTCTTTTTTTTTTACTTCTATTTTTGAACAATTATTACCTCTTTCTACACTTTTCTTGTTTTTTCTTCTCCTCTTTGGTACCTTATGATGATACTTCTTTTCTGGGTCAGTACCCTATTACAACTATATTTGTGAAAACATTAGAAAGTTTAATACTTCATGTTGAAATGAAACAAACTTAAAGCCCTAGAAAGAGCAAACATGAAATAAAACTAAGAGAGAAAAGAGATATTTTATAGAGGAAAGAAAAAAGTCATGTTTTTTAATTTGTGTTATTGTACCCTCTAAACTTTCCTTTTATTATCCTTTGGATTTTTTTTTCTTTCTATATTACTTTATTATAAATTTTCTAATGGCTAGAATTTCACATTTTTTAATGCGTAGATGAAATAACAAATTATTATAAATTTATATCTCTGTATGATATTTCAAATGGTAAGAGTTAATGGACATATGAGTTGAGTAAGAGGAGGTCCATGGATCAATTCTTGGTGAAAGTAGTTTATTATCTTTTCGATATACCAAAATAAATCATTGTAAACTTATACATACAAAGTGGAGGGACCAGATTGAAATCCTGTTCATGTATGTCTAGGATAATAATTTTGATATTTTTTGTCAGATAAACTCAAACTTTTTAGACAAAATTCTACATTTTTAAAGTGTATACATAAATATATCAGAGTTTAAAACTCAATTTCTATATACTACATATAATATCTCTATCAACTGAATTATACTTAAAAAATAAAAATTCAATTGAACTACTATTTCTATAGATGCACCTACTATTTTTATTTTTAATCTCCACCATAAATAATATCGAAGTGAACCTAGCTTAGGGTTTCTAGTTTCATGTAACTTTCTTTTTCCCATGCTTTTCTATGTTATGGTATTTATAGTAATGATACATGTTACCCAGCTGCATATTCAGCGCGTGTACTACACGTAACGCGTTTTCCCACTTAGATTGGAATCTAAGTGGTGGACAAAGGCGCGTGGTGACAGCTGTATAATGTGTAAGATTTATAACTAATTAAGAAAAATAAAATTTGTGTCATTTTCTTCACTGTATTTAACAGAGATAGTATAGCTAGTGTATCAGAACGTCGTCACATACCTTAAAATGGATTCCACACGTGTCAATTAATTATTGGGTTTTATGAACTATAAATCTATAATCATGCAAGTAATTAATTTATTTTATGAAATGTATGGAAAACAATGAGAAAAGTGCAGTGAAGCCAAGCTACCAAATTAAATTACTACCAATTAGGCATTGCATTGCACTCACTTCTTTCAAACTTCTAAATTATTAGAAATGGTAACAAACTAACAAAAAAATCATAGATCAATGTATATGATAATGTAATTTTGTTTCACAATATATGGTAATAATTGGGTTTTGTTCCTTTATTTTACCATTTTCAAAGGTAGACTATAAATTAGTATTGAAAACCCATAAAAAAATATGAAGGAATTGAGATTTAAACTCTGATCATTGACGTCAAACCTAATAATTTTACTATCTTTTGATAGTTGAATTAAGATTTGTGGATCTTTTATTTTCCCTTCTATTATATGTCAAGGCATCTTACTCAATATGTTGTTTGATCAAAATTCATAACAATTAAGGAAACAACAAAATGTTTAGCAAAAATAAAGTGATCAATGACTTCTTTACCAAAAAAAAGTGATCAATGACTTCTTTACCAAAAAAAAGTGATCAATGACTTTCATTTTTTTATTAATAAAGTTGCAAGTGGTTAATAAGAAATATATGTTAAATGTTAAAGTAGTGGTTAACATACATTTTATAGTTACTAAAATTGATTAATAACATAATTTTTATGTTTTGTAAAAAAAAAAACATAATTTTTACGTTACAAAAAACTTTATCTGTATTAATGTTAACCACAAAGAAGATGAAGAAAAATCGTGAAACTTCAATTGAGAATCCAGAGCTTCAAATTGGACAATTTTCAAAGTTAGAATGAGTGATTTTCATCAAATACTATGCGCATATTTCAATTGAGAATCTAGAGCTTCATATTATTAATGTATAATGTTCACCTTTGGTGTTCAAAAAAATATGGTGGATAGATGAAGTCTTGGTTTAATATCAAAGTAGATATATTAAAATTATGGTGGATCAACGTGGTTTTGTTACGAATGCGTACAGTCAGATATAGTGCCGGCCCCGAGTTATTAGAGGTCTAAGGCGAATAATAAAAATGGACCCCTAATAAAAATAATAATGGATCCGTAATAAAAATATATTTTTTTTATAAAATCAACATCATAATAAAAAAAGAACATTGTATATTTAAATTATAGGAAATATAATAAACAATATCAAAAGTAATCAAAAAAAAATTCAAAAGTAGTCACTATAACATCTATAATATCAAAAAATAGTTTATTTATAATTTTTTGAAATATAAATTTTATTTTCAAAGAAATAATTTTATGACAGAAAACAGTTTTTTTGTTTTTTTTAAAGAATTACCACTACTAATATAACTAACTCGTACAAATGTACGGGTTAAAATTCAAAATTATATTAATATATATAATTAATGTTAAAGTAGATTAGTTTAAATATTAATTTTTGTAATTTAATTTAATTTTTTATATCTTATTTTTAATTAATGAATTTTTTGTCATATAATTTATGTTTTTCTAATTACTTATGAAATTGATTTAATATTTATATTATTTAATTATAAAAAATAATTATATATTTAGGGATTTTAAATGGATAGAACATGGTGGAGAATGATATTTCACTCCCCGTTATGGTATTTTCTTTTTCTCCCCATAAAAATTACAAAAATAATAGGATCTGTTTTAATATATAAGTATAAATATTGTCTTGTATAAATTACAAACTAAAAATACACTCATATTAACATGAGTGTAAATATAATTCATAGCTGGAGAATGATCTCCCACTTTTCGTTCTCAACAATGTGATATTTTTTCTCCCATCGCCGTAGCAATTTAAAAAAATATAGGACCTTATTTTGATATGTGAATATAAAGTCTCATTTTTTAAATAAAAAAAATAAGCTCTTGCATTAATATATGATTATTAATATTGATCCCGTCTATATTATAAAGACATGCACTGATATTAATATAAGTGTAAATATAAGTAATGATAAAAATTACAAAAAATGGGTTTATTCTATTAATATAGGAATAAAAATATATTCTTAATAAAATACAAATAAAACATAAATAATAAGTATGATTTATATTTGATACAACTTAGTAATAAAAAAAATGATCGATAGAAATGAGTTAAGTTTTGCATGTAAATAAAAGTTAAAAATTAAATTAATAAAATATACTTTTATTTGAGAAATTATGAATTTTTTTTATCATAATAATAGTTATGTAATAGTATATATTAATTCATACAACTTTATTTTTAAAAAATAGATACATATAATTGTTTGGGTACTTATATTTATATAATTGTATTTCAACATTTGAATCAATTAATTTTTTTATGATATATCATTAGTTACGATGATTAAAAAAAAAATTATGGAAACGTTATTAAGAAAAAATTTCTTTAAAAGTATTAATCTTAAACAATTATTGTTATTTGTTAGAAATTGGCTTGATTTACTTATCTTTATCCAAAATTTTTGTTTGTTTTTGTCTATAAGTGACTATTAATCTTAGTTATATAGAATATGTGTTTCAAAAGTATCTTTTAAAAAATGTCTCATAATTAAAAATGTGTCACGAGTGAAAATCAAAAAATGATACATTAAAGAATTCTAAAAAATAAAATAAAATGTCATGAGCGGGAATCAAAGAATGGCATATGTGGTAATAAAATGCCACATGAGAGACATCTGTAAATATATTATATAAAATGTCAACAGGAAGAGTTGAACACGCTCACCCCCCGTAACTAGCAAATTTCGCGCGCTTACCCTACCAATACACCAACCTGAATTTCATGTTATACAGCCTGTGCAAACTATATTTAACTTTATTTTCATTGTTGGTTCAGAAAAAAAAATATTGAGGCCCTGATATTTTCGAGGCCCAAAGCTGTAGTACAGCTTGCACAACCCGTGGGCCGGCCCTGGTCAGATACTACGATCATAGCAAGCATGCAAGAATGCTCCTATTTGCGCAACAAATGCTTTCTACATTCTATATATAGTGCGTGCAGTGCTACGACCATAACATCTAAAAAAATTGAAATTTCATCGACTTTATCTCTTTATTTCATGCATTCATGTATTTAATCTGTAATAATTTCCTAGTGGCTACTGAGTTGCACAAAATTTAGGATCTCTAGGCTAAATGTTCTAACTCATGAGTATTCTTTTAACTCTTTAGCCTTGTAGTATTTTCTAAACTACCTTTCAAGGCTCAAAGCATGTTAATTTCTAGTTCCTCTCCAAACTCCTTGTGTATTCTTTTCTCTAAGCCATATTTTGTTAGGTTTCAAATGTAAGTGATTAAGACTCACATCAATTTTGAATTAACAAAATGTTGGATATATAAAAGAGATGTCGAATATAGCTAATGTCATAAGGTTTTAATTGGTTTGATTGTCGATGGGAGATCAAACGTGGATCTTGTTATTGGATCAATTATAAGATATGTGAATTTCAAGTGTGATTCATCAAGTCTCACATTGATTATAAATGGGTAAAATTTTGGACATACAAAAGAGGTAACCCATATACCTAAAATCTTAAGGGTTTTAGATGGAGATACGTGGCTCTTCATATCTTGTGTTTTTGGAACATTGGTTTGTTGTTGCTTCCCAGCGCTCACCTAGACTCCATAATAAGTAATATTAGAGCTCTAGTTCAGTTTGGTGGAGAAGCATGGGTAGATCCTGGTATTGAGTTTCAAGTGTGAGTGGTTAAGTTCTACATTAACTATGCATGAATAAAATGATGGAAATATAAAAGAGGTAACTCATACTTAATGTCTTCAATTTTTGAATAGACAAGTGGAGTTATCATCTCTTGTAGTCTTGGAGCATTGTTTGGTTGTTTCTCGCAGCGCTCTTTGAGTTGGTGGGGAGCGGGAGTGAAATCCTGGTGTTAGATCAAGTCTAGGAGGTGGGAACTTAGACTTGGGAACTTTTTAGATTTCAAATATGAGCAGCTAAATTTCACATCACCTATGAGTTACTTATTTTATATTTCCATCATTTTGTTCATTCATAGTTAATGTGGAACTCAAGAGAGGATCACCTATTGAGCTGGTAAAATGTTGGATATATAAGAGAGGTGATACATATACCTTTTTTTACAAAGGTGATCCATATACCTAATAAGTGCTAAAAACATTTATTTTACTTATATATTAATTTTAAGCACTCAATACTTTGTTTTATAAATATAAGTTTTTATTAGTAAATCAATCATCTGACTTAATTCAAAACATTTTTGTAGGATTTTGGAGCTTAATGAATTTTAAGAAATATTTCGAGTCTTAGTTGGTGGCTGAGTGACAACAAAGCGATGCAAGTCAAAAAGTGAAGAATATGGTGTCACCAAGGTTGACCGACTAGCTACTGTTAAGTGACTAAGTAGGAACCGAGGTAGATTAAATGAGCAGGCGCAAAGACTTCAAAGTGAAGAAATCTTTGTTGCTGAGCGACAAATCAAATGTTGAGCAACTACGGTTTAGATGAGTTGACAAGTACTTTAGAATGAAAAAATATTCATCACTTAGCGAGCCACTTCGTCGCTGAGCAAAAATCAACTTTTCTAAGTGCTATTCAAGTACATTCATAACTCATTTTTATTCATTCCATCCAGGGGCGGATTTACCACCCGGGCTGCTAGAGCTGCAGCCTGAGCTCGGTCGAAATATTTTTTTATTTTAGTGGTAAATTTAGGGTAAAATTGATATTTTTAGGAATTAATTTAGAGTGAAATTGAAGTTTTTTTATTCAAAACTTAGATTTTTCACCACAAAATAATTTGTTTGGTGTTTTAGGAGTTAACTTAAAGTAAAATTGAGATTCGAGGGAATTAATTTAGGGTAAAATTAAGTTTTTTTTTAAATTTGAAAATTTTCAATGTAAAATTAAAATTTTTGTTTAAATTTTAAATTTTGTCCGGACTTTATATGTTTTCTAGCTCCGCCACTGACTCCATCACTTTCCAACATTGAAAAACAGAGGAAAAACACCGATAGAGAGTGATTAAGGAAGAGGGAGGAATCACCTTCATCGTCTTTTCTTCTCTCTTCTAGCTATAAATTGTAAGGTTATAATATGTAACTACTTTTCTCTAGTATGTTTAGTTAATTATTATTTTCACATTTATTAATATCCAATGGGTAATGTCTTATTCCGTAAAAAAAAACGGCTAATGTCTTAAAGTTTTTAGTAAAAATATGACTTCTCTCTTTATTAGGACTGGCCCAACAAGTCTAAAACAAATTTTATAATGAGTTCTTAAAAAAATAATACTAAGTCTGAAAAAATGAAATAAATTTTGTTGACTATGAGATTTGAACCTAATTCTCTTTGTAAACGAGGAATTTATCTTTATCAAATGTGTTAGAATATGCATAACATTATATATTAACTAAATTAAAAAATATGGAGTTTTTTTATGGCTCAAAAGTTTAAAGATAAAGTCTTTGTTTGGATCGTTTGACTATTAAATCGCCCTACCATTTGTTGCGCTTTTAAAATATTAACCCATTATTGTTGCTCCTCCGACTCTCCAACATTATGTGGGCCGGATTGGGTTGGGTTTGGTCAAAACTAAAACCGAAACCACTTAGAATAATGTGGATTGAATTCAGTAAAATAACCATTCACTTTACCATTGGGTTGTATTGGATACACCCACTAATTTTTGGATCAAGTTGGGGGGGATCTAATTGTCCAATTCAATCCACTTTTTTAAGTTGAATTAAGTGAGTTTGACCAAATCGAGTGAGTTTGTCCAACCCATATTGCACACCGTGCATGAGACCCTATTAGAGTACTTCATTGATTATCATTGCTTGACACGTAATTACAATCAGGTTGTTTAAGTTTATCCAACACATTCTAATAACTCTCAGTCAAAGAGGATACAAAAACATTGAGCTATAAGCAGCATGAGCTACTGCACAAGGTCTCTAAAAATGAGGGCCTCAAACAAAACAAAAATTAGTAGAAGTATTAGTATATAAGGGGGTGTAAATTGTAAAAAAATATCACTAATGTCTAAGTTAAATGGTCCAAACAGGCAAAGCCCAATATCAATGATCCAACAAAAAAATTATGTGTTTATAGACAATTCATGTACTTATATAAAATTCATTTATTAATTATTTTTTTACTTTTATGTACCGGTTAAATTTTACTAATTATCTCTTGAAAAATATTTAATATGAAGACTTGGTCGAATAATTTTTTCAAAAAATGCTACGACAATTTTTTGTTTTAGGTAAGTCAAAAGCTATTATGTTGTTATTGATTATAATATAAATCTTTTTGCTATTGTTTATAATTTAAATTAAAATTAATTTTTCTTTATATTTTTTTGCACTTTTATATTAAGAGCCCTATTTTAAATTTTGAACAAGGCCTCCAAATACCTTAGGCCGGCTCAGAAAATATATAAATTTCATCGAAAGTATAAAATTCCTATATTTAGTTTATGTATACATGATTTGAATTGTGGTACAATAATTTATAATATGATTATTCTCAACAAGAGAGGATTTAACAACAATTAATTATAAATTAATACACCCAATGCATAATATTCTTTCTAGTTAAAGGGAAAAAAACCATGTTATATATTGTGGTAATAATGTATTTATATTCTGTAACATTGTTTTAGATTGTTGTTGGACATAAAACGCCCAAACTTTTGAACAAATCTGAGAAATTTAAAATTTCCACTTTTGTATATATAGACTTCACATTTCAAATACGTACACAACAAACAATAATATATGTATAAAATGTGATCATATATAGTTCATATCATATATACATGGAAATTGACTAGCCAAGACTAGGTATATACTTTTTATGTAGAATCAAAAGAAGCTACCAAAGTAGAGGAAGCAAATATTTATCTCTTGAAGTTAGTAAAGACATGTCCATGTGAATAAAATTTTGGGCAATTATTATCAATTTGAAGCTAGACAAAAAAAAAAAGCATTATTGGTTAGGTATAATCTAATCTTAGATTTTGACCTCTCACTGATCATAAGAAAATGCCAATATAATCAACATCCTGCTCCATTGTGCCAAGTACTTATAAAAAATAAATAAAACAATAGTGTAAGTTAGAATTTTATGATTATCGTGTTAATTCATGATAATGAAATGTTCAATTCAAATTAGTTGAACCGAGAGCCTATAATACTATTTGAAATTTCTTCATGATAATGAAATGATCAATTCAAATTAGTTGAACGAAAGGTGTCTATATCCGGAGAAATTAAATTACACTGATATAACATTTGGATAATGTTTTAACAAAAATAATTTTTTTTAGATTTATCGTTAAATTAAAAGTTTATATTATATAAATAATTTTTGTGAAATTTTCCTCAAATTTAAAATCGTTTGATATGTTATTGAAACCCACAAACATTAATGATTTATGTATTTTTATTGAATAATGTTAATTTTGATGAGTCTGAATAACTTCAAACGATTTTATATTTGTGTAAAATTTTATATGATATAAATTTTTAATCCAACGATAAATTTTAAAAAATTTGTATTCGTTAAAACGTTATTGAGCAGTATAACATTACTCAGATATGACATTAGTGTAATATGATTTGATATGACATATTAAGTGAGGGCATGTAATAGTGTGAGAGATGAGAGGACTAATTAATAATAACCACCCCACTTTGATCTCTGGACATGTTTTAATTTTTGTTGTCGTAGTAGTTTTTGACGATCACATGCATGAAAACAATCTATTAGTCGTATTAATTAATCTCTGATCTTTGGTAAAAAAAAAAAAGTGATATACGACATACATATTTTGAGCACTTCTTACCTTAGTTAACAAGTAAGTTGAAATAAAAACCCAACTTTTTTGTAAATATTAAGCTTTCATAATTAGTATTACTCAATTCAACAACTTGAACCTATTTTCCTTCACTTTTTATGTAGTATTTGTGAGGTTAGTAAAAGATCTTAAAAAGAGTAAAGATTATGAGTTTGAGTAGGTTTGCTAAGCGAGGTCAAAGCAAAACAAGTCAAAAACTGGAGAAATTTACATCGCCATATTAGAAAAACCAGTTTTAGCATCGGCCTAAAACCCACTCTAAAGGGCTACAAAACGACGCTAACATGCATTAGCGTCGGAGACGGCTTTGTCTAAAACAGTCGAAGCTAAATGATAGCGTCGGCTCTGTCATCCACTCTAAAATGGGAAAATGAATTTTAGACTTGACCAAGAGCATTGAATCCTCCTCCTTTCATCATTTGCTTAAACTCCTTATAATTAACCATACCATCACCATCAACATCCACCTTCATAATCATCTTCTTACATTCCTCAACGGTTCTTCCTTGTTTAAGACCAAGAGATGACAAAACAACTCTTAGTTCCTCAACGATTATGAAACCGTCACCATTTTGATCAAAGACATTGAAAGCCTCCCTCATGTCCTCTTCGTCTTTTTCGTGCATGATGTATTGATATAACTCGCCAAACTCGTCTAAATCCACACAACCATCTCCGTTGACATCGATCTTTTCAATCATTTGTGATAACCCCTTGTCATGTATGAAGATTCTTAAATTCTCCAATGAATCTGCTAGGTCCTTCTTTGTTATTCTACCGTCCCCATTCCTATCGAACATTTGAAACACGCATTTTAGCTCGTTGGGGTACATTTTTTTTGTGATTGATTATTTTGATTTATTGAAATTGATGAACAATGTGAAGGAGGAAAGAGTTGTGGTGATTTGGTTTGGTTGGAAGAGGAGGATTTCAGCTTGTTTGGGACAACACCAAACAAGACAAAACAAATGAGAAATAAAAACTACAAGGTTGTAATGTAAACAAAACAATGAATATTATTGATCCTAAAAAAGATAGCTGGCATTTGTGGTGTTTGTTGCGTTATATTTTTTCTTGCTATGCCTTGGACTTTGGGAGAGATTTTTGGGATGACATTAAATAAAGGAAATACATGAGATAAGGGGGTTAATCCAAAAGTAGTGGATAATTTGAAAAACAAAAAAAAGGCAAGGTTTTACTTAAACTAAGTTATTTTATTTTTGTGTAAGTATTCTATTATCTTTAACAATATTTGTACGGTTAAACTAACTTTTACTTTTAGTCCATTTCTATTATTCTTTTGTGTTTTATATTTTTGATTACGACTATTGAATGATGCACTATGAAAATGTTTCAAAGCTAATATCACAATTAGATATCTCATTTACAACAATAATGTCACAATCTTATAGAAAGATTTTTTTTATCTTGGAATGATAGTATTATTTTTGATAAATATTATAAAGTTGGATCGTCTCTCATCTTCTTGTCAAAAGGAAAAAAAATTGAATTCATCTTTTAACGTTTATCGATGCATGTTTAGTGGACGCGGCCTAATTATCAACTAAGTATGTGTTTGGTTTGGCGGCGGATAGAATTGATTTTGACAGAATTGAGTTTGATAGAATTGATTTTGGTCAAAAGTGAGTTGAACATAATTGATTTATGTTTGGATAGATTAATGTAAAAGTGATTCTTAACATTTCATGTTGTTTGGATAGTTTGAATTAAATTGATTTTGGATGTATAATTACCAAAATAGACATACCCATGTACTTAAAATTTGATTTGATTTAATATTTGTATAATCATTTAAATCATGGGATTTTTTTTTTTGACGAATTAAATCATGGGATTTAAAATTTTGGATGTATAATCACCAAAATATAAATAGGATTTTTGTCATTTAAACCATGGACTTTTTTTATTTAAAAAAATTTGTCATTTAAACCATGGACTTTTGTAAGAAAATAAATGGATATTTGGACTTTGGAGCCCAATAACTTCATCTCTAACCTAAGGAATGGAAGAGTTATGCAGCCGCCTCAAACCAGAGGGAGAGCAAACAGGGAGAATTTCAACATTGCTATTATATTTGAATTTTGAAAGGGCAGATTTGACCAAAAGCACATACACACTACAGAATCGATTTCAGTTAACGCAAAAGCTAGGAATATCAGCTTCTCCTAGAATTGCGTTTGGGACCTTGAATCGATTTTACTTTTATAAAGCCAAACATCACAAAATTCGTTTAACTCGCGTTTATCATTGGCTGCCGCACGATTGAGGACCAAAACGCAGAACCAAACAGGTCCTAAACTATTGTGTTGAAAATTAGTTAAAGATGGTTTTACTAATTTTCTTAACATGGAAAAGGTACGATTGTTGCTCTCACGGGAGAGGCAAGTTTGGAAGAGTTATTTTTTCATTATGGAAAAGATACAATTGTAATTGTTGCCCTTTACCTCAGTTTCCTTGCATCAACCTAAGGATTTTCTAGTCGCTTTGGACACTATGATGCTATCCAAAACTTTATATTTGGTTTATGAATCGTCTTACTTATAAAATGTTTAATTTTCACTTTTCTATACAATTTGAAACTTAACACATTTCCCGTTCGACATATCAGAAAACTCATTACTCACTTTGGATGATTTATTCGAAGATTCTTATTATTATTATGGTAAAAATGAAATTTATTTTTGAAAGGAATTCAAGATGTGAATGCAAATATAAAAGTAGGATGTAGGAGCACAAGTTGTTGGTAAACCTAGGTTGGTAGTGTCTTTTTTATGTTTGATATTGAACGGGGATAGCGTGTATGCAATGAAAGTCATCGTCCTTCTTTAATACTCTTTTTAGTCGAAACTCGGAATAAAAGAAAGTGAGAATGAAAAAAAATACAAAAATTGATAAATGAATTTAGATTAAAAATCTTAGTCTAAATACAT
This sequence comes from Trifolium dubium, assembly GCA_951804385.1. NCBI lineage: Eukaryota > Viridiplantae > Streptophyta > Magnoliopsida > Fabales > Fabaceae > Trifolium > Trifolium dubium. Next base: position 2,567,267 of record OX638072.1, on the reverse strand, counting down.
TCCTTAAGATTAGGGGTGGCAAAACGGACCGAGCATGTCGGGCCTGCCCATTTAACCCGCAACTTTTTGTGGGTTGGGCTAAGGTTTTCGGGCTACCCTCTTAAGTTGACCCGCCACCGATTTAGCCCGCCTAAAAACGGGACAGGGTAGCCCGGAGACTTTTAATATTTTTTTGTTGTAAGTTTTTTTATTTTGTATGAACAGTTTCATCTCATATATATATATATATATATATATATATATATATATATATATATTCCTATTTTATCTGTATAAAATTAACGTTTCTTTCATAGAAGTGTTGAACACTTGAACCAAGTGAGATATTTTGGTGTTTTAGTGTTTTTGTTTTTATTTTTTTAATGTTGTTGTTAAGTTGTTATGTTTATGTTGAAGATTATGACATTGACATTTTTATATTATGCACTGTTAAAAAATATCATTTGTCGGCATTATTTTTTGGTATATCGAAAAGATAAATACTTTCACTGAGATTTGAACGCTAGACCTCCCCCTTCTCAATTCATGTCCCCTAGCTCTTATCAATTGAACTATCCTATGAGGACGTCGGCATCACTGTTAATGACAAATAATCAATAATTTTATAGTAAATCAAATTGTAAAAAAGAAAAAAAGTTTTGCCGGCCGGCTCGCTAACCACTAACTCGCCGATATATGGGGTGAACTTGAGTTTTGAACTCGAACGTCTAAATATATCCGTCCCGCCCCATTTATGGACGGGCTTAAACAAGTCGGATGTAAACAGAGCAGACAACCTGTTTTGCCACCCCTAAATTTAAGATGTTTTCTTTTCATCTTTTTCACTTTCTTTCCTTTCAACCAAAAAGACCCTATGCATAAGCAAAAAAAGTGGTGGAGTAAATAATAAATAAATGAATTTATTTTCCGTACTACATAACATAACCCCGTTGTTGCACTTGTTGAGGGGAATCAAATCACTCAGTCACCGGGTTTTCAAAATTTCAACTCAGAACCGTCTTAGATTTTACTTCTAAATCATTATTAATTTCGTACTAATTTGAGAAACTGACATAATTCAATGTAACCACATGTGTCAATGTTGGACACAAACACCCCTAATTTGAGTAGTGTCTGTCTGTGCTTCGTAGCTCAACACACTTTCACACTTCTAAATATAGAGAAGCCTATGTACTATTGCTATTAATTAAATTTTAATTGATTTGTTTTATTTTCAAATTATACTATAATCTGTTAGTATATAAATTACTCTAAATTAAAATTTTTATGTATTTTTAAAAAATTTCAGATAATATTGAAAAGCTAAAAGAATAAATATCTATAATATATGAATTGAACAGAACATATTGCTCTAGTTACTTACTATACATTACGCGCATAAGGCAAGTATTAGATGTAAATATTAGTCACTTCTGATTATGGGCTATACAAGTCTTATTTTTTTTTAGTAATACAGTGGCTAAAAAACAAAATACAAAGAAAAGAAAAAAAAAACTAGCCCCTAGCAAACAGAACGCGGGACGCGTCCGCTTGAAGAAGCGGTAAAATTGTAGTAGGTGGTTCTCGGAACTCGATCCATGTCTCTGTGCCTGATGCTCCTGCCTTAGCCAAAAAATCAGCAACTGAGTTTGCCTCCCTCTTGGTATGCTTGAAACTAATAGTCCAATTCTTATTAACCGATTCTTGGATGTTAGATAAAATGGCTGCATAATGATGCCATTTATTAATCTCTCTTTCAATCAGTTGCAACGCAAGTGTAGAATCGGAATAACAAATTATGTCTCTATACCTTTGGTCCCAAGCCAATTGCACACCATGATAAATAGCCAACAATTCAACATGCAAGATTGTCGATATACGAGTATTATTTGTACTTCAAGTAATAACAATTCTCTTCTCTCATTATTGATCGTGATAGACAGGTCAAATCTTCCTCCTCAAGGTTGAAACTGACCAAAGACATTTATCTGAAATCTTTATTGTGCTGTAAATTGCAAAAATTTATCTGTCATAGTGGTGCTAACTAATGTAATAAAAATAAATTACACTAAAACAAATTGCCCTCACGCAGGATCGAACTGCGGACCTTCAGTTTACAAGACTGACGCTCTACCACTGAGCTATAAGGGCAAGTTGATGATATATTTTGTAATCAAGAATATCTATTCTATTCCGTTGAAAAATGTTCCCAGGGCTTCTTTTGAAATACTTTTTTTGGTTATGAGAAATGAGGGAGTAATAATTATTAAGATGTTTAAAAAGAAGTGGAATGTCATACTTTGACTTTAATAGGCATGCATTGTCGGTGTAATTTACTTTTACACATAACTCTATACTCTTTAGTACTAGTACCATTCTGTCCTACACTTTCACTCTTAAGTCTTAACCAAATGGTGAATCAACTTTTCCAAATTGCTAATTTGAAGTACCATCAGGTTATTATGTTAGCTAAGAATCTTAATATCTTAGTGTCATAGATTATGGCCAAAAAGGAAATATTATATATCTTGCTCTTTACAGGTCATAATTATTCCATTATTCACAAGACATCTTGTGAATATGTTGTAAATAATTTATGTAATATATTGTAATGTTGGGTTGGGAAAATATCCTCTGCATATTTCCTACAGGTCAGGGAAAGTCAATCAGCAGTTCCCTTATTTATGTAATATATTGGTAAATGGTAATGTTGGGTTGCTCCATCTTCAACCTACTCCAATGCAACTTCAGGAGGATTTGGAACAGCTTAAAGTCCTTAAGAATAGTTATAAGATGAAGGTACTCTCAGTTTTGTATGTATTCCTTGGTAAAACTTAAGGTTTTTACTTTATTATTCAGTTTACTTGATTTTTGAGAGGAACTTGTCTTGAACGTGTGTGTCATGAAACTGTCTGATAATTAGCTATTATTAGCAGGAAAATTAAGTCACAAGGATGGCTTGTGTTTTCTTTTTGGTGTTAAATTTCTCTTGTTGCTTTTGATAGATTATAAGTAAAGTGTTATATTTTAATTTATATTGTTTACCCTTTACGATGGTCAGAAGAACTAGATTTTCATGTCAAAAACAAGTATATCCTCCGAGAATGAAAATTTTATTTATACATATTTATATTCACATGATTCATTATCATTAGAAAAATGTCAGTGATTCATCCTTGGACGATATTATGATCCTTGACAGATAAAAATTTGAAAAAGCGACACAATTCAATATAACCATAAGTGTCGGTGTGGTGTCATGTCTGACAATGGGACAAATCTAATTTGAAGAGTTTTTGTGCTTCATAGTTTTGTTTTTGACAATGACAAATTCAACTCATTTCATTAATAATAATGTTTTGAATACAACAAGGAATAAAATAAAAAAACATTGCGTCTAGTCTACGACATGGCCACTCTTGCTAAAGAGTGAGCTTCCATGTTCGCTTGCTGGTTAATAAGTTTGACCTCAAAGCTAGTTATTCACCCACAATTTTACAATTTCCTTCAGGGCATGTTTTTTATGTACTATTTGGTTTAGTTTGGTTTACTTAAGGTAACTGTTAACAGTATATAATTAACCTATAATCTTTAGTGATGGGAATTTGTTAAGATAACAAATGTCGATTCTTAAACTGGTGGACATGTTTAGACATTCATGATGAATCTTGATTTTGCATTTTAGTAAAATATACTTATTTTGTTGAATCTTGATCATCATCGGAACCCAACATGTCGCCCTCTTCAGAATCTGATTCATTCATTGACAAGTTCCTATTTTCAAAGTTATCTTCTTCTGATAGCTCCGTCTCTGAGGAATCAGATTCTATATCTGAAAGATAATAGCTACTTGAATCATGGTTCTTTTCATCGTGATTCGTTTTTTCCATTGAGCTTATACTTGGACCGTCGAGCATAGACAAGGGATTGCGGTTACTAGGGTCGCCATAAAGTGCAACATGTCTGTGATATAGCTCCAATTCTTTCTCCGCAATAGCAATGAAGCGCCTCACTGACTCGAGTGATTACTCATACTTAGATTTTTCAAGTGCCTGCAGGAAAGAAAAAAAAATCAAAAAGAAAGTTATTTGACTCATCTGAAAACTCATATCATTGAAAAGGCATGTCCCTTGTCGTCAATCGTGAAAAATAGGGGTTTATTCAAATTCTGCCACTCAACAATGTTACATATAACTCCAACTCCACAGTAATCTACATATAACTCCCTACATTTGTATTGATAATAATATTAAAGAATCTCACTATTTGTTCAAAACTGACACTATATATGAGACATACTTTTGATTGTTTGCAAATGATAAAGTTAAAACAAAGTTAAAGGAGAATGATTATTTCAAGTTTTGAAGATTTTTGGAAGTTAACCAAATATGTACCATAACTCCCCACTTATCTACACATGACTCCCTGTGTGGCTGTATTGTTAATAATTTCAAAGTATCTCACTATTTGGTCAAGAGGGTCTCCCTGAGACTTAACCTGTTTAAAACTAGTAAAAATGACTTGTATGTTAACTTTTTTTGGAGTATATAGATGAAAATTTTAAAGTGAGTTGAATTGAAGAACAATACCCAACGTATTTAAAGTGTTAAAAAGTTGCGTCTATGTACCCAAAAAAAAGTTAACATAGAAGTCATGGGGAGTTGCAGTACATATTTGGTTAACTGCTAAAAATCTTGTAAACTTGAAATAATGATCCACCTTTAGCTTTGTTTAAACTTTATCATCTAAAAACAATTAAATGTGTGTTGATCTCATATACATGTTAGTTTTGAATAAGTGCTTATGATATAAGCAATTAATTTAGTTGTTAATCCAAATAGGGCCTAAGTCTACTAGAACAAAACAAACCAGGACTCATGTAAACACAGCATGTGACATGATATTTACCGAAATGTGGTTCAAGTCAAAAAATGGAGTTACACTCTTCTTTGTAGCTTCCTTCCGATCCCACTGTGAACTTAAAAATGGAGTCCACAATTAGGATTGCAATGCTTATCTTATGATGTTGAACTTTGTTCTATGTGAAATAATGTCATGTTTTCCTTTTAGAAAATTTTATCCTTGTTAAATTCCTCAAGGTTACAAAATACAAATTATCGTAAGTTTGAACCATTTTGCTTTTGTTGCCCTGAATTTAGAAACATAGCATACTAGCAAACTAATCGGTTAATACTTGAAGTCATGTGCACAAACTAATAGGTTGATTCAAATGCTTATGTTTTCATGTTGAATTTTTGTTCTATGTGAAGGTACTGGTGCTCATTTGGCCCAGAAAATTATGGGGAGGGTGGTGGTATACTACCTAGTCAAAGATATCGACTAAATACTCGAAATCGTGCTGGTAGACCTCAATCAATGCGGGGTTGTACCTGTCACTTTGTTGTCAAACGTCTCTATGCCCGTCCTTCACTTGCGCTTATTGTATACAACGTGAGGCGTCATGTCAACGCATCTGGTTGTATCTGCCATGGACCACTTGATAGAGATGCTATTGGCCCAGCTGCCAAAAAAATTCCATATATAGGCAATGAAATTCAGCAGCAAACAATGTCCATGATATATCTCGGCATTCCAGAAGAGAATATCTTAGAGAAACACATTGAAGGAATCGAACGGTATTGTGGTTCAAATGCAAAAGTCAATAGCCTTGCTTCTCGGTATGTTCACAAGCTAGGCATGATTATCAAAAGGTCTAGTCATGAACTGGATCTGGATGATCAAGCTAGCATCCGCATGTGGGTTGAACGCAATAGAAAATCTGTGTTTTACCATCAGGATACTTCAGAGTCAGACCCTTTTATCTTAGGGATCAAAACAGAATAGCAGCTACAGCAAATGGTTCGATTTGGTCATCGTAGTGTTGTTGCAGCAGACTCATCCTTTGGTGTAAAGAGACTTAAAGTAATTAGTAATTACTTTTCATTCACATATTTTCAGTTACATTAGATTTAATAGAATCATAGTTATCTCTTTTCGAATTGCTGTATATTTTCAATCAACCTGAGTTAAGTATCTTTTACTGTTGGCAGTATCCCTTGTTCACGCTCCTTGTTTTTGATTCAAGACAACATGCACTTCCAGTCGCATGGATTGTTACACGTAGCTTTGCAAAGCCTGATGTGTATAAGTGGCTGGAAGCTTTAATTGATCGAGCTCGTAGTGTTGAGCCTGGATGGATAGTCCGCGGATTTATAATTGACGATGCTGCAGCTGATATTGATCTTTTTGAGGCAAGATTTTTATTTATTTGAAATGAGTTTGGTTAAATTTCTATAGTTGATTTTAATTGTCTTACTTCCGTTGTTTGCTTTTACAGAAATATATTTGGTTGTCCTGTCCTATTTTCACTTTGGCCTATTCGTAGATCTTGGCTAAGGAATATTGTTAGTCGTATCGTATCATATATTGAATTTTAAACATTTCTTGTATCTGATTCATATGGCACTGATTTCGGTACTACATGCATATTCTGGCTTCACCATATATTGCAACTGAAATGTTTTCTTCGTTTTGCTTCAAATGTTTCAGGTGTAGTCAATTAGTCAATGATTATGTTAACTTACTGTGTCCTTAACCTTACTTTCCTCTGTTGTGCAGAAATGTGGCTTTCGACGATGAGAAATTTTCCACTGGCAAGCCAGGAAGCTTCAGGAGCATTAGAAGCCTACCATGTTAAACTGAAAGCCAAACTTTTTGATGATTCACATCTCGGAGCGCTGCAAAGAGTAGATTGGTTAGTCCACAAGTTAACAACCGAGTTGCATTCAAGCAACTGGCTTGATCGTTTCGCCGATGAAAGTGATTCTTTCCAGTATGTGAAAGAGGGATATATTGCAAGGCAACCTTTGCAAGCATGTCATTAAAGTAAACATGATTTGTGAAAATCTTCAAGGTTGTCAACCGTCAATGAGTTTTCGGTCGTTTGAAGAGGTTTTGATGGATCTATCTAGAAAGCCAGTGGATGAATCTTTTGCGTTGGACGTGTCATTCGCTTGGACCGACCAAATGCTGGATCAAATGCAAAAACTTGTTCAACTAAATAACTCTACTGATATAGGTACTGTAGTTAATTAACCACATGCCTCTGAAATGGGTTTCAAAGAAAGGTAGAACCTACATTGGCAAAAGATCTTCACTTTCTGCTACTCCTTCTGGTAACCATAACACAAAAAGCATTGTTAAGCATAAGAAGAATCGGAAACGAAAAAGATTATCACGACTAAGATGACCAGTTCCGTTCGTGATGTTTAATCCATGAAAACTATATTATTACATTTTATCACCATCGAACGAAGTTTCTATATTGAATCTTCTATAGACTATAGTTTCTATATTGTACCATATCCATTGTTCTAATTTGAAGTACTTTGAATTCCTTAGTTCACTGAGGTTTTGATCTTTCCATGGATCATTTCTTTTTGTTTTTGGCTTTGATGTTCTTGTTCTTGAATTTACTTGTCATGTACATATAAAAATTGTTGGCATACTACTTTTAATAAGGTGCTAGTAACTTATACATTTATTGGTGTCCCGTGAGCGTAGCTCAGTTGGTAGGACATTGCATTTTATATGCAGGGGACCGGGGTTCGAACCCTGGTCATCCCACTTATCCACATTATTGGTGGATTTTCTAGCCACTAGGCTACTTGACCAAAAAAAAAAAAAAAAAACTTATACATTTATTGGTGAATAATCTTCAATTCTAATTTTTAACTTTCATAGTCTTTTACAAAATTTCGGTCTTCACATTCATTCCTCAAAACACCTTTTGAAATTTTTTCTTAACCATATTTCAATAAAATTCATCTCTTGCTATAATTGGTAATTGTGTCTACTCGCTGAAAATTGTCTCTAGTAGCATAATAAATTAACAAAATAGTTATGACAAATTTCTTGGCTGACAACCTTCTCTTTTAAGTGAATTCGTGATTAAGGATGTTTTACTCAACATTGATTTATACTACCACAATCGATAAACTATATGTTTAAAGTCATCATTGATTGAACAATTAAATTAAATCGAGTTTCAAATGTTGTGATTAATAATCAATTTTCACTTGTAATCAATTCATATATTCGTCAACATATAATAAACATGACGAACAAATTTAACTTAATAAAACTAATAATCATATTCTTAATAGAGAATAATTCCAAAGATGAATCAGTCAATATGGGTCGACTCAGTTAAAACATGTGACTTGATCTTTTTCATAATTTGAATCCGATCTTTTTTAGGGTGTTTTAGTCCAGCCAAAACAATAGTTAAAAAATGGGTTAGCCATTATGGGGATATGGGTCGTGAGTAGTCCACATGCCTCGTTAAAAACATTATTTGAAAAATCTAATTGAAAAAATATCATAGTGAAAAAGAGTGTAGGGAAAGATAAATGAAATCTAAAGAAAGGAAGTTCATTCTTATTTCCTTGAAAAATCATCCCTAATATGATTAGGGATTATTTGATATATAATTTAGACGACCCATAGAGATTAATGATTTAAAGTATTATTATTGAATATATTTTTAATAGTTAAAATGGTAATATATCAATAAATCTACATTCTCGCACAAGAAGTGAAAAAAAAAAGGCAATAAAATTTTCCTAAACATTATAAAAGAATATATTTAGTAATCAACAAATCTTTGTGGGATCGATAGTCTTATTATGTGATAGAACAATGCACTTCCAGTTAATACTCCCAAAATTAAAAAAAATTCTAATCAAATCTTTAAACTAATATCAACACACACAAAAAAAAACTAATATTTTCTTTTGTAAATAGGTCCTTTTGTTACTTTTTTTTTTTTGAACGGCATCATCATTTTGTGTTACTATTTGACTAGCAATTGACAATTGTAATTATAATGTAATGGAAGGACATATATACAATTGTATTAGTTTAACTTTTCAAATAGTTTAGTAACTAAAAAGTAATCAAACCTTAATTAAAACAATACAATAATAAAATTTAGTTAAAAAAGAATGAATTCTTAAGTGTGATAAAAAGACAAATACAACCAATGGATCCAATTGAGAGACATCTAATTTTACTTTTACTTTTATCAAATTCCATTTAAAAATTATTTAATTCTTTTTTGAAAGAGTTTGAGCATGAATTTTATACACTATAAAGAGATGGCTAAAGAAATACTACAAAGAGATCAAACCATTTTCTATTTTTTACATGCAAATATGGTAAAGTATTATGGCTATCTAAATTTTATTTATGCTATGATTATATTTATCCTTTTTTTATCCTTGGAAGTTGCCGCCTTGGCAGATGATGGTTAGCCATTTATTTTCTTATCCTTTTTGAATTTTCTTTTTTACTTTATACATAATATTTTATGTCTTTTTAATTACCTTGTTTTTTTCTCTCTTCTTTTAACAGGGAGTGTTGAATGTGAAAAAAATGTTGATTGCCCACAAATTTTTATGCTACCTTTTGTTATGAAATGTATTCTTTATCGTTGTGTAATACGTGTTATCGGTGAAGATTCTATTTCTATGTACCAAACCTAAGATAGTACAAGCCTACAATGCCTGTGTAATCTATCTTACTTCAGAATATTCTATGATATATCATTTAATTAGTTATTGTGTTAGTATTCAATAATTTTATAGTTTTGTTTATATTTCTTTTCCGAATTTCGTAGACATTGCAATTATAACTTTGTATTTTAAGATGATGGTAATAAATTTAAGGTTTTTTCTTGCGTACCCTATAAAATTTTGGGGTATTTATCTCTAACAACTTAAATTTTTTTAACCGATATAAATTTTTGTAAAATACACTATTGGATTAAAAGTTTATATCATATAGATTATTTGTGTAAAATTTCAGACAAATTTAAAAGCATTTGATATGTTATTTAGACGCATCAAAATTAACAGTTTTTGTGATTTTTTAAACACCGTTAATATTTATGTGTCTCAATAACATATCAAATGATTTTAAATTTGTCTGAAATTTTATACAAATGATCTATATGATATAAATTTTCAATCCAACGATGTATTTTATAAAAAAATGTATCGCTCAAAACTTTTTATAATAGGTGAGGATAAATACCTCCAAATCTTATGGGGTACACAAGTTAGCACTTAAATTTAAATACGACAATAAAATATTATTTAAAATGTCATATTCTCTTTTAATTTTGAATATATCCATATGTCTTTAAATTCGAGAATATCACATTTTCTTTTTTAATTTCACTCGTCATTAGGGTGTTAAAATGGGTTGGACTCGTCAAAAAATCATTTGAAAAAATTCTTCTGAATTAATCACTTTTTCAATTTGGAAATGAGAGAAAATTCTCATGAAGAATCATATTGAAAAATTATTTAAAATGTATACAAAGTGCTCGTGCTCTACGTTGGAACAATTTCTGGGGGTTTGCTGCAAATACTTGAACATAAAGATGAAGATGATGATGACTGCACATAAATTCCAAAGCGTGTAGGAACACTAACCTTTAGGTTCGATTCGCCCCCACCAATTTATGCAAACCGGATGCAAAAGAGATAACCGGCGAATCACCATCAAGATACTATTGGAATCCTTGATATGAATTGCACACTCATATCAAGCGTATTGTCAATGATAGTTTACAGAATAAAGTTCATTTGATTCCTCTCGTGTAATAGAGAAAAAAATGAATGATTTAGATATTTAAGGATAATTTATTCATACAAGTATGATAATAGTTTTCTTGATTCTCTAGTTTATGCCTATAAATGTCTCTATTTATAGAGAAACTTATGTCAATTGGTGATGAAACACAACTCTTAAAAAGTTTTAGCAATGTTGATTAGTAATTCAACTAACCAGTGCAACATTTCCAATATATTTTGAAAATTCTCTCACACTCTATATATGTATAGAGAAAGTTAAGGATTAACCTATAAACTATTTAGCAAATACTTAAAAAATCTTTATTTTCACTTCTTTCTTTTCTATAAGTTTTCTTTCATCTTGTAGCTTTCCTTAAACCCAAACATGGCGTTGAATAAAATTTCAATTCTTCTTCTTCTGCCCCTCATTTCTTTAATTTCCTCCAAAATATCAAATTACTTTTCAGTTTGGGACGTAAAATCTGAAGTAAGGCTCAAGATTTAAAATCTGAAATAAAGTTCGGAATCTAGATTCCGAAATGTTGCCCACACCTCCCAAAACCGTGCACACTTCACAAAGTTTCGGGATCAAATACCAAACTTTACTTTGGATTCTACGTCCTGAATTCTTTGTAAAGACCTCCAATTCATATCTAAGGACAAAAATGGTAATTAAGGAGAAAAAGAAAATGTAGGAAAGGGAGATGAGAAATTTTCGGTATTGAAGAGATTTCACTTATTCTAGTGGGCTAACTAATGCAATAATCTTGGCCTTAATTATTTTTTTGATCTCTTAATTTATTTTTTGGTTTTGTGTTGGCTTCGTAATTATTAAAAATTTCACTTTGGTCTTTTAACTTTTTTTTTAATTTCATTTTGGGTCCCTTAATTATTAAAAGTTTCATTTTGATCTTTTAACTTATTTTTTTTGTTTTATTTTGGTCCCTTAACGGAGAAATAGTTAAGGGACCAAAATGAAACCAAAAATTAAGTTAAGGGGCCAAAATGAAACTTTTAATAGATAAAGTTAAGAGACCAAAAACAAAACTTTAATAGTTTTTTTTTGAAGCAACTAAAAGAATTTTATTAATAAAAGCTAGACAAGCACAAGGTGTGTCTAATCTAGAAACCAAGTCAACAATTCAACAACAAAATGATGAGAACGACATAAAGTTACATCAAAATAAAGCCCCCTACTAGACATATCAAGTCCCCCGCCACCCTAAACAAGTCAATGGTTGTGAATACCACAAACTAAAATCAAGAGTCATACTAGGACGTTTTGCCTTTATCCACCACAAAGTTTGGATTTTAATCTTATCTGTCACCTGAGTCACATGAAAGACCTTGTTCTGAAAAATACCTTCATTTCGGGCATTCCAAATCCACCAAACTGTTGCTAACTACAGAACTTGAAAAAAGTTTTTTGGAAGTAGCGGCTGAATTTGAAGACCAATAAACTAGAGAGCATGAGAAACCGCTTCCACCGGCAACACACAATGAAAACCCAACCAATGTAACACGCCACTCCAAATCATATATGAGGTAGAACAACTAAAAAACAAATGAGATAAAGTTTCCAATGAAGAACATCTGATACTACATAACTGCGACCCATGCTGGAGAATTCCACGGCGACATAAATTATCTCTAGTCGGAAGGCGATTTTGCAATAGCCGCCACGCGAACACAGATACCTTCAGAGGAACAAGATTGTGCCACGGTAAAGAAACACCACTATCTGGAGCAACCACATCAAATGAGCTAGTCATAGTCTGATATGCCTCCTTTATAGTATAAATATCCGAAGATGCACCATGCCAACGCCACCTATCAGAAATTAAAGGCTGCAAGACAACATTTTGTACCATATCACAACACCCTGTCAACAACTCTTCCTCCAAGGAAAACAAAGATCGCCGCCACAACCAACCCCCTTCGCCCACTTCCCAACCCTCCTGCACATATCACCCACCGTCACCTGAGAATCCATACAAAGTCCTGCCAAACGCGGATACAATTGATGTAAAACAAGTCCCTATCCCAACCATGGATCATTCCAAAAGGACGTCGTCACCCATCCCCTACCTGACTGGATAGAAAACTATCAAACCAACTAATCATCCCATTAATAGTGCCCCGTCTAATATCCAAAATATCCCGCCACCAACTAGACGCCCTATGACCCCCATCTTAAATTTCGCCACCGACCACACCATACTTACACGCCAAAACCCAGCGCCACATGCCCCGCTCCTCCGTTTTAATCCTCCAACACCACTTCCCCGTTAAAGCCGAATTGAACTCCCTAACCTTTCTAACCCCAAGGCCCCCTTGACTCCTGTCACAACACACCTTATCCCAGTGAACCCGATAGACCTTACGCGCCTCCCCATCCTCACCCTACAAGAAATACTTAAAAATAGATTCAATAAGAGAGATAATACCTGAGTCTTGAAAAAAGAAAGGAAGTATGGCAGAAGGGAGGACAAGACAGCTTTAAGCAGCACCAGACGACCACCCATCGAAAGATTACAACACTTTCATAACGACAAACGGGCTTTGATTTTCTCAACATCAAGATTCCAAAAAGATAGTCTTCTAGAATTACCACTGACAGGAAGGCCCAAATATACAAACGGAATTGATCCCACTCGGCAACTTAATATAGAAGCCGCCTCATTCAACCACGACGCTATCACATTCACCCTAAGCAACATGCTCTTGTGAAAGTTAACCTTCAGGCCAGACATCAACTCAAAAAGTAACAACACTGCTTTAATAGCACGAATATTTGCCAAGCTCTTAACACCAAACAACAGTGTATCATCAGTGAACTACAAATGAGAAACCACCAGAGGATCAACCGACCTGACAGAATAACCAGAAAAAAGACCAGCATCACTTGAAGCTGACATCATCACACTAAGCCCTTCCACCGCAATAAGAAAAAGAAAATGAGACAAAGGATCCCCTGACGTAGTCCACGCTCAAAACATAATTCATCAGTGGGACTCCTATTCACCAACACCGAGGCAGAAGCAGTCCTCACACATTCTGAGATCCACCGGCACCACTTAGCGGGAAAATTCATTTTAGCCATTACCGAAAACAAATACCCCCAGTCCACCGAGTCATATGCCTTTTCAAAATTGACTTAAACATGATCATCTCCTGCCTCCTTTTTTTTTTTGCATCATCAAACAATTCATTAGCAATTAATATACCATTTAATATTTGTCGACTCTTAACAAACCAAATTTTCAATATTCAGCTCCTCAACTACTATGATGTCAGCATGTAACTGTAGTCCCAATTGGATTGTGTGACTTTTATGTTGATTTTTTTTTACGGAAGAAACTTATAGCATTTCATTAATAATCATATTCTAGATATATGAAGGAATATCAGTAAAAAACTGAAAACTAACTAAATATAAGACCGCCCTTAGAGCATCTTTATCTCTAGATGCTTAAATTGAGGTTCTTAACACTATTCACGCGGGCCCTATTGTGCCACATAGGATTAACCAACTCTTAAGCAACTTAGACAAATTTTGCTTTATCCATAGATTCTTATTTTGGGGTACTTAACACTATTCAGTAGGTCCCACAATACTACATATATTATTTGTTTCCACTTAATTTGATTAAAATTTAAATATTAATTCCTTTATAATATAGTTAATATTTAAATGAATATACTATAATTAAAATTGAAGCAAATAAATGAAAAAAAAAACAATATATTTAAATACTAGTTTGTGTGTGTCATAGGTAAAAGGAGAAATTAGTTGAATTAATTACTAGTATGTTGCTATGTTTTAGGCATAGAAAATGATCATTAATAAATGAAAGGAAAATGAACCGTCCAACAACCCATTTATTGTTTAATTTGGAATTAATTATACTTCTCTGTGTTTTCAATCTACCAACTTGAAAAACCAGAAAAGAAAAACAGATCTGGGCAAAATCATCTCCTTTCATCCACCTGGTTTTATGTTTCATTCACCACAACTGCCGCCGCGTGTCCGCAACCCTACACCAGATGTTTCGGTCAGTAATTTTCAGTTTTTCATTTCTCCTTTGATCTTCACGATCGTCTCTCTGTTTCAGATTTTCACAAAGTTTCAATTTTTTGTTAATGGATTTATCATTATTTTTTTGTTGGTTGCAATTATGTTAATTTTCCCTCTATTTTCTGGTTGTTTTTGATGATGAATGAAAGAGAAAGAATGGTTATTTTAATCTAAGTATCAAAATGGGAAAGATACTTAAGTAAGGATCTATGCTTAAAAATAAGAACTAAGCTCTGCCAGCAAAGCATGCTCCAGCGCTATCAAAATCTAAGGATTCAGTTCTTACACTTAAAAAGAGGCTAAGAAACTAGCGATAATGTTGCTCTTACTAACTCATGAGCAATCTCATTGAATTGTTTCATAGGAAACTTAACATAGGAGTTTGTGAAAAAAAAAGTAAAATACATTTTTACAATCTTTGAATTGTTGACATTCACTAACATATTTATATTTATATTATGTAGGAGAGATTAATATAATTAGCTCGAGTCTTTGGTTGTTTTAGAAATTGTAATTCTATCATTTTTATTTGTAATAAGGGTGATATTAATTTATTAATTTTGGTTTTAAATATTTATAGTTATGTTATAACTGTCTAAGATTTAAACTTTATTTCGTTATATATATATATTGTAATACCCGAGGCTAACGAGGGCGGGGAGTGAACGCCGGTGCACAAGACATGACAATTTGCGGCTCCTGGCAGCTTCTAGGCAATAGCCCGAATTCACATCGGAATGAGAGGATCTTGAGGTTGTGGAGGTATGGGACTGCATGGTTGAAGGATGGTTTATAAGGATTGATAGGTACTACCTATACCAACAAGGTGCATCTTCTTTTCGGGAGCCCAACAAATAAGAACTTCATAGTTAAGCGTGCTTGACTTGGAGTAATGTTTGGATGGGTGACCTTTTGGGAAGTTTCCTAGAATGCATGTGAGTGAGGACAAAACATGCTGAAAAAATTCGAGTTGGTTTGTGGGGTCAGTTGGTCATCCCGAAGGTTGTCTGGGATGTTACATATATTTACCTTGAAAGTGGCCGGTCCTAAATTCTTAGAGAGATAAGCTCCTCCTTCACTTTAAATTTTTCTCATCTTTCATAAAAAAATTGGGTGGTTTAAGATCTTTCATTGACATGAAATCACCACTATTCATCTTTTTTCTTCTCCTTTAATCTTAAATAAGTGGCTTTCAACATAGATTTGGTTTTTTCTTTTCATGATTTTGTCGCCTCAGTGCGAAATTCATTTATTTTCCCGTCTTTCAATCAATGACCAAGATCGTCAATGATACAGATTCAGAACTATAGGTATTCCAGTTGCTTTGGTTATATCACATTAGTTGTAAGCGCACGAGTATGCCGTCGTATGCTATTAACTCGGATGTTGTGAGTTTGTTCGCAAATTTATCCCTTTTATTTTTAGCGATGTTGAAATTGTACTTAAATCCAATGTGCATACTCTACCAGTTTGAATTTTTTTTTTGATGAGCTGCCATTTTGAATTAATGAATAATATTTTATTTTTATCAAAAACAATTGTTATATATATACAATGTCACACTATCACCATTGAATTGAGATTGTAATTTATGGGCTGATTCCCATCTAAGAAAATGATTTTACATTAGGTTAAATAAGATTTTTATCCTTATATATATATATATATATATTTGAAATTTTAAGTTTTAATTTCTAAAAACTTTTTTGACTTCACATTTTGTAATGAGGTTGTATTTGTATATTTTTGGAACATTATGTTTTTAATATTATAAGAATATTTTCCACAAAATTCATATATTTTTGACAAGAGATGAATTAAATATGAATTTATAATTTTTAGGTTTTGTTAATTTGTTTTAAGGGCCCTCTCTCTCCTGTTCTTCCTTTTCTTGTACCAATTTATTTCTTTTTGAATATTCTTTTATCAATATATTTCGGGCTTACTTCTTTAGTGAGCTTCTGTTGTTCTAAAAAAAAAGTAATCTAATTTTTTGGTATGAGAAAAAAAAGTAATCTAATAATTCATAATATTGAGGTTTGTAAAATAGTAAATTTTTTAATCTCTAAAAATAGCTGATAGAAAATGTTAGTAGAGTCTTTTTTTTTGTACATCTGAAATTTAAAATGTTAGTTGAGTTTAATTAAAAGTGAATATTTTTTTTTGAATAAAACCTGAAAGCTCGTAATTTTCTATGTACCAAATAAACATATTTAACCATAAAATTTACAAAACTATATACTCATGAGTCATATAAAAAGCAATGATTGAAAGTCGTGACGGTAAATACTTGAGGTAGCAAAAAGTATCAGTTTTTTTTTTGAAAAAGTAAAATTTAATTATTTTAAATACTTATATTGACCAAAAACTTATTTCACCTTTTAAAATGTTAATAAATAATGGTTTGATCAAATTATTGTTCTACATTTACATAATAATTTAGTAAATTGGAGATGATGGGTGTGGTGGCCATTAATGATAATTTTAGTAGACTCGTGTAAGTCAAATGTGCTTGTTTGTATATGTATTATATATTATATATTTTTCTTTGGTCAAATAGTTTAATTGCAAGAATTTCATTCTTTTAAAATAAATAAGTGATTGTATCGTCATATCAAAGATCGAATCATTGTTCGTGCATATTACATTACGTATGTACAATATCTCAACGATTTGAACTAAGCTCACATGGAGGATTTATACTTGTATTGTTGTAATAATAATATGGTGTCAAAAATATAATACTATTTGTAAAAATAAAATAAAATTATAATACTATTGTAAGCTTCCCAACATGTACCTTTCATATATATTATCATATTTATTATTAAGTAATAGGTCACGACTTTAATATTATATAGTGTCCAAATCTTCATTTGATAAGACATAATTTTAATGTTTCTATGCATAATGGAATATATATAAAGATAAACTTTATGACTTTCCCGATATATATAAACTAACATAGAAAACACATTTAGATAGAGACACATTCAGGGAACCTAGGCATTAAGAACATGGATAACATTCTTGTATCTAGCTGGTTTCATCTTCATTCCACGGTGCCTATATCTTATGTTCAGTCGCCGGAAAATAGACCCGGCACAATTTCTGTAATATCTGGCAAGACGATTCCGGTGGTGGATCTTGAGGGTCATGGTCATGCTGAAATATTAATGCACATCTTAAGAGCTTCCGAGGAGTATGGATTTTTCCAGGTTTGTACTATAAAGATATTTTAAAAACCTTATGGTTGTCCAATTAATATTTTCCTTTAGATGGTAGTTTAAATTAATTACACGAGTTTCATTATTTGCTAAATTGAATATATATCAATGAATATATGTGTGTCCTAATTGTGCTCCATATAATTGTAACTACAATATACAGAGCTTTTTTTAATGAGAAGCATCACTTAAAAGGGTATTTTGTTCATGCAAATTTAAGTTTGAGCACTGATGAACAAATTTTGATTTTATTTTTTTAAAGCTAAAAAGAAAATTATTAAGTAATTAAAAAAGGGAAAACAAAAAATTGGGGGACAAATATTTAAGTCCAAAATGAACAAAGAATAAAAAAAAGAGCTCATATCTAATTAGTGAGTTTTTTACCTTTGAACGAGTATTATGAAAGTGATGAACTATTTCGTTTGTATTTATGTAAGTCCCGTGAGCATAACTCAGTTGACAAGGACATTGCTTATTATATGCAAAATTAATATTCAAATTCTGATACATTTACTTATTCAATTTTAAAAGGTGAAATTCATAACCACATATACTAAACTACAACCAATAAAAAAAAATTGTAAAATGTTCCTCATTTTGCAGTAGAATTATTCTATAAATAATAATTGCTGCTTTCTCTTCCTCTTCCAACAAATCATAACTTTAACTAAATTTTATTTGTCTTTCGCTTGAACTTTGTATTATAGTCTATTTGAGCGTTATACATCACGATATGGTTGAATAAATTCAATTTTTTGTGTAATACAAAGATTTGACGCATCATAACGAGAACCGCAATTTTGTAGTATGTCTATATGCATCTGGTTAATTAACTAATATGAAAAACTTATGGATTTATATAAGGTTATCAACCATGGAGTTTCAAAGGAGTTGATGGATGATACAATGAATATTTTCAAGGAATTTCATGCCATGCCAGAAATAGAAAAGATTAGTGAAAGTTCAAAGGACCCAAATGGAAGTTGTAAGCTCTATACAAGCCGTGAGATTAATAACAAAGATTGCATTCAGTATTGGAGAGATACATTAAGACATTTTTGTCCACCTTCTGGTGAATTCATTGAATTTTGGCCACAAAAGCCTACAAGATATCGGTAAAATATTACACTACTTTTTCTTTTATTTCACTTCTATTTCAAAGTATTTTTACCAAAAAAAAAGTCTCAAAATATATTAAATTAATTTAATTTAATTTTTTTTAATAAATTTAATTAATTAACTTTAGTATTGACCGAAAATGTTAAATTAAAAAGAAAATCAATTACAATAACTTAATAAATTATTTTATATCTTAAATATTCCTGCAGAAATTTAAGTAAAAAAATTAATAATTTTATTAAAATATTATTATTAAATTTAAAACATTTCAACTTATCTACTACCTCCGTTCCTTTTTACTTGTCGTTTTAGAAAAAAAGACCAAAATAAGAGGGGTATATTTTTGCACCTTATTTTCCTAGTATGCCCTTTTTTAAAACATACCATATTTTTAATCCACCAATAAATTCCTTCTTTTTCACAAACATTATCTATTTTCAAAAAAATTGTAACAAACTTTATTTAAAAACAAACAAAATTTGTATACAATAACTTTTTTTTTATCGTTTCAACAAAAACAGTTATACACAATTTAGTCAATAAAATAAAATAAAAAGGAAGATATAATAGGAAAAATATAACCGAAATTGCTGAAACGACAAGTAAAAAGGAACAAATATTTTTTTTAAAACGACAAGTAAAAAGGAACGGAGGTAGTAATTTTTTTTTATAAAATAATATTATTGTATGAAAGTCTAATTAGGTAACCAAATTTAATAGTTATATTTATTTATTTATTTTGTCAACAAAAATATAAATTTAATTATACACCTAAATTTAAATATAAAATATGAATGAGAAATAGAGATATAAAATTTCTTCCTAGAACGTTAATTTAATCATGAATATTAGTTTGTTAATAATGTTATTCAATTCCAACAGTTTACATTTTTTCATCCTTGAGGTCCTCTTTTTTTTTTTTTTTTGAGTTATATATATATATGGTCTTTACTCCCTACAACATAAACGAGTTTTAGTTTACTCTCCATAATATATTCTATTTGATTACTTCGTATAATGTTAAGATTTGTTTACCTCATCATCAATACATTTTTTGTTAATGTGGCAATGACTTTTTAATGATATGGCAGTAAATTTTTTGTCTGTCAAATCAGCAAAAAGTTTAAATATGATTAAGATCTTAATATGAGATAATAAAAAATAAAAATATTATTGATTAAACCAAAACTCAATCATATTATAGGAGATAAACACCTAATAACTTTTTTTTAATAATAATTCTTGAGGTCTTATCTGCAGCTAAATTATTTAATTATTGGAACCCTTGACAATGATCAAGATAATAATAAAAAATTCAATTCGAGTCAGAGAGATGCTTTAATAATGGAAGTTGATGTGTTCTTGGTTGATAAATACCACCTCTTTAATTTCCTTATAATAAGATAATTGATTGTCTGTGTTTCCTTAAAGTTGATTATGAATGTTAGGTCACAATCAAAAGTTGATTCCATCATTCTTTGTAACATAATTTTGCTAGAATATAAATGTTACTTCAAAATATTGCTAGAATATAATTTTGAAATTTCTAAACTTTCTATCCTACATGGTTTCAATTAATCGTATAGAACTAGAAAGAAGTCTTAAAAGATTTTAACACACTTGTTTAAAGTGTACCTCTCATAAAATTTTAGATTTGATTTTATCTGATACCAATTTTGATAAATTAGTCTATACAAAACAAAAACATTAGTTTTAAATAAAATCCGCAAGTGAATGGTAACATTGTATTTTTACAAATGATAAACTAAAATTTATCTACATTGTAGAAATAAAAGCCGATTAACTTTAATTTTTTTAATTGAGAAAGGAATACTTTTTTTTTTTCCACAATTTTTTTTTATTAATGAAAGTGATATTAATATTCATTTTGTGTAAACACTATTAGCACCACCACCTACCATCACTATACTGTTGCATCCAACAAATTAACACTGACGTCGCTATCTATACTTCTTCATATACACGTACAAATAATCAAGATCAATCTGCAAGTAAAAATGATCAATAATTATTGAGCATAGAATCTAACTAACTACCTGCCCAATTTAAGAAAGAAAAAAAAAAGATGAACTCAGTTTGCAAAGTTTTGTTTTCAAATTCTTATTATATTTTTAAAATATTATCTAGAAAAAGTCAGTCTATTTTTTTTATATAAATAAAGATAAGGATATATTACGCTATTGCTTTTTTTTTTTAAAAATAACCAGTGATTAAGTTTACATATATTTTAAATGTAGATTGAGAAGTAGAGAATAATTTAAAATTTGAATTTCAACTTCACCTTTCAACAATGTTCCTGATAAATATCAATTGAACTATATTTATAGACACTACAATATTGTCTTAGCACCTTTTATCATTTGACTCATGTCAAGAAATTAAATTAGATGATAGTGGATTAAATTTTTCTATTTTATGTGTTGATGTTCCAAAGTTTTCATTATTTACTTAATGTTTTAGTACTTAAACAATAACGTTAAAAAAATATCTGATTTACATTAAAAAAAAACTAATATATCTTACTTATACTTATCAGTCAAGTAGTTGAAAAGTACACACAAGAACTAAGAGCTTTGGGTCTCAAAATTTTGGAGCTAATATGTGAAGGATTAGGGCTTGACCCAAAATATTGTAGTGGTGGACTTAGTGAAAGTCCTTTATTACTATCTCATCACTATCCACCTTGTCCAGAACCAAGTTTAACTTTGGGAACACCTAAACATCGAGACCCTAACCTTGTTACAATTTTATATCAAGAAAAAGATGCAAATGGTCTACAAGTCTTTAAGGATGGGGAATGGATTGTTGTTGAGCCAATACCCTATGCTTTTGTGGTTAACATTGGACTTCTTTTGCAGGTATATGATCATATCTCTTGCTATCTAATAAATTTTCAACTATATATATGTAAATCATATTTTCCATCATATGGTAACGCTCATTTAATTTATTACTTTTTTTAAATAGGATTAAGTGTAGTGTATTTTTACTCCTTATAAAAATAAGGTTAAATATTTTTTGTAGCCTTACAAATATTTGAAATTTCTAGCTTCTCTTCTTTAAAAAAATTTGACATTTTTTACTCTTTTAAATATTTTCCGTCTCTATAAAAAAATAATATTTTTTATTTAGATCTTAAAAAATTATGCTTCAATAGGTTTCAATGTTTGTTGTCAATTTAACATTTTTTTAATTTGAAATTGCATTTTTTTGAATGATTTTTTTTTGCAAGAATATTTATAACATTATAAACACTTCTGCCACAAATTTTTTAACCTAATTATAATATATTAATTTTAGCATGAAATGAATTAAATATATATTTTTTCATTAATTTAAACTAAAAAGTTCAAGATTAAAATAATGAAAAATATAGACCAACAAATTAAATTGATTTAATTTTTTATCAAAAAGCTTTTTTTAATGTTCTAATTAATTAATACGCCAACAAATTATCAAAAAAGTTAATACGCCAACAAAAAACAATTAAAAATATAAAAACTTTTAAATACTAAGTGATACTACCACTGGTTTTTTTTTTATAAGAACATTTGACTTTTTAAATTCATTAAATAATTAATGTAACATGTTTATATTATTAACTAGATACATCAATATCGTATCGTTTCAAATCTATTACATTTGAATTGAAATTTTCTCCATCACTATTATTCTGAAAAAAAACATTTACAATAATTAGTTTTGGACAATTTATTTGTGAAAATATATGTAAAGTTCAAATAAAAAATGGACCACACCAACTCCAAATTAAAATTTAATTACAGTTAAATAAGTTTCTAAAATATTCTAAATCTAGTCCCCTAACAATAAAAAAAAAATTAGTGCCCTATATTTTTCTTACAAGTTTTGGTTCCAAAATATATTTTTCATAAGACCATAACGACTTTCAATCTCTATTTTTAAATAAACTCATGTATTTTTTATATTTAATTCATCTTTTGTTTAAAAAATTGTGGGATAGATTCTTATTTTATTATAAACATGAATATACAAAACCTCGTTCAAAAATGTAAAAAATACACTTGACTTAACTTAAAAGTAAAGACTAAAATCTGTTTCGGAAATCAGTTGAATCGAGAACAAATATGCTAAACTTTTATAAAGGATAAAAATTAATCTTGTCCAATTGAGTGGAGTGTTTGAGATTCAAACTTCGGCCCTTACATATAAATGTGATGCCCCTGCCAACTGAATTAATAAGTTCACGAGATTGTAAAATATTATTAATAGAACGTAAAACAATCTCTCTTTGATTGAAAATTGTTTTAGACCTCATTTAATATTGAATCGGCACGTGCATTAAGAACTAAATTTTTTATGAAAGAAGAGAAGAGGGAGAACTAAATTTTGTTGACTCAGTTATGTCTTATAAAATGGACATAAATATTAATAGTACTAGTTAATCGATCCATTATGCATCAAAAAAAGTTAATCGATCCATAGGTTAATTGATAATTAAAAAAGCATTCATGCTGAGGTTATGCATATATTTAATGGTGACAACTCGTGTATTTTTTTAAGATTTAGGAGTATTTATCTCTATATTATTTAATAATATTTTGATCGATATAAATTTTATAAAATACATCATTGAATTAAAAATTTATATCATATAGACCATTTGTGTTAAGTTATAGATAAATTTAAAATTATTTAATATGTTATTGAGATACATAAAGATTGAGGTGTTTAAAAAATCTAACGGTATATTTTATAAAAATATATATCGGTTAAAATATATTATCCAGGTTATTGAGTGGTTGAGGAAGTAAATACCTCCAAATCTTGAAGGGGTAGATTAAAAAAAACCATATTTAATGAAATTTAACTTAATTTATTTTTCTCTAATGCATAGATCATTAGTAATGGAAGGGTGCTAGGAGCAGAACACCGTGTTGTGACAAATTCAGGAACAGCAAGGACAACTATTGCTTACTTCATTCGTCCAACAAATGAAAACATCATAGAACCAGCAAAGCCTTTGTCATGTTCTGCTGCTTCTGATCCCATATACAAGTCCATCACATTTCAAGATTTTTTGAAAATTTTCATGACCAAAGGTCCTGATATTGAACCATATTTGCTATTATAATCTTCTAACAAATTAAAGGAGCTAGCTAGCACTTTCTATCAGGAGGTATTTAATTTTAAAGTCTATATGGGTTGTAAAATAAGTATTGAGATTTATCATATTTACAAAGACTCATATGATATTAAAATCATTCAACAATTAATATTATATTACAACTATATTTTGTTAAAGATTTTACAGCTATATGTTATTTTCTCAGATATTTTATGTTTTATTTAAATAATAATCTGGACTATCTTATTACCTTTTTGTTTATTTTATAATAATAGGTTGAGTATGGCTTATGTAAAAGATAATGGAAGAAATTGATGACAAATGAGGCTCTTAATTAAGAGTCACTTATTTTATCTAATGTTTTGAAGTAATTTTAAGTGACTTAGTAGACTTTAATGAGCATTTTATGGAGCTTAAAAAGAAAGAGAAAGTTGTGAAAACGGACCAGTCAAGGTCACACGTCCGTGCTATCACAACCACGCCAGTGTGGAGCAAATAAAATGTAAATAAAATTTGTGTCACGAGCCTGCCACGACCCGTGTCAATCTGGTCACGGTCATGGTAGAGCAACAAAGTGGTTTTTATTTTTTTATTGTAGCATAGTGGCCAAAATTCCTCCTTTTAAAGAGGGGAATAACATGCTTACAACTTACATGATAGTTTATATTCATAAACTAGGATACGCATTACTCGTACAAGTAAAACTTACAAGTAAAATTATTCTAAGATGATTACATTAATTTTTTAAGCGGAATTCTGGTTCAAAAAAAATTCTGTAGGCTAATTAATGATTGCAAATATGGTTTTTTCTCCATTAACTCCTTAGCAAAAAAAGTTCAAGAACCATATTTGCAATCATTAATTAGTCTACAGAATTTTTTTTGAACCAGAATTCCGCTTAAAAAATTAATGTAATCATCTTAGAATATTGTTTTTCCAGCTCAAAAAGTTTTTCCTGCTCATTAAAGGTTGCAAATTTATACAAAAAAAATTTGTTTTTTTTTGTAATACAATAAAAATTATTTTTACATCTTTTTATGACGCTTATTTCACAATAATACAAAAAATACTCTAAATTATTTTTTTTCTCTAATAAATATGATTTTATTGTTTTTTACATAATTATTTATGGAGGAAATACTAATAGTCTAAATTATTATGTATTATTTTTTTTCAAAATCATTGGAACACAAGATAATATATTTATTTTACCGATATTGTTCTGGTTTCTTCGGCCAATATTGAATAAATTCTCCTGAAGGCGGATAAGGATGTTTGAACGAATCTTTCCAATACTTGGCAACATTTGTTCCACTACTTGTGTAGAGTTTGCAGCTTCCATTAGGGTCCTTAGAACTTTCACTCACTTTTTCATTGTAAGGCATGGCATGAAATTCTTTGAATATCCTTAATGTTGCCTCCATTAACTCCTTAGCAACTCCATGATTCACAACCTACATCACATCAAATTAAGGAAATATATTAACATAATTAATTTGTGTATGACCAATTATTCAATCAATTTTTTGTAAACTACTGTATATATATCTTTGACATATGACCAAATACTAATCTCTCAAGATCGATATACATGCAAAATTTGTTTTTAATGTTATTGTTAGAGACGTCAAATTTGATACAAGAAAATATCATAGTTTTTTTTTCAATTTCCTTTAATTTCATTTTTTTCAAATATGTGATTTTCGTATAAAAAATTTAGATGCAAAATTTGTCTTGAACTTCATTTTTTTATCTATAATATTTGTTGTTTTTAATATTATAATTTTTTTTTAAATAATTAATACATGTATAATTGAGCAGGAAAAACAAAAATTTAGTAGGCTAATTAATGAAAAATTTAAACCTGGAAAAATCCAAATTCCTCGGAGGATTTAATGATGTTTTTTATGATGTCATCACGATCATGTCCTCCAAGATCAATCACTGGAATTTTCTTGTTAGTTGACAAAATAGCATTGCAAGGTCTTCTTTCTAGTGGTTGCACATAAGATTGTGGAACTGAAGAATGATGATTTAAATATTATTATTGAATATCTTTTTTTTATAATAGTTAAAATGGTAATATATCAATAAATCTACATTCTCGCACAAGAAGTGCAAAAGAAATAAGCAACTAAATTATAAAAGTTCACGAGACAAACGAAAAAGTCTCAAACTAATACACCAATGAAAGGTTGCAAAATATTTAACTAACCACGACATTTAGGAAGACTAGTGCTAGTGCACCATATACATAAAAAGGATAATAAAAAAAATTTAGATTTAACTCTAAAACACCACCACACTTGATTGTTAATATGTTCAATCACAGACTCAACGCAAAAAAATTCATGTTAAAGACAATTATAAGGTTGTAAATGACGAACTTGTATTATGTAAGCCACAAATCTACAATGCGTGCGCGTGTGATAAAGTAAAACACTCTGCACACTTAACCAACGCAAAAACAACACCCCACATTCGAAGAACAGATGCACTAAATATTCATTAACACCACAACTATTATTAGAACATATAATTGTTGAGCAAGTTGTAAAATTCCTCTGATAAATAATTGATTTTTTGTCGGAAGACAATTTGCGAATATCTGCCACAAGAAAAGAGAAATCTTCTTTAGAACCATTTTTTTCAAAGACTTCATATATTATTGAATATCGTTGATTTTGACAAATCTTAGTAACACAACAAAAGAATTTTATCTTTATTAAATCTTTCATAGAAGATCTATATAATATAAAATTTAAATCCAACAGTAATTAATTTTATAAAATTTATATTCGTTATTAATTGATATAACATTACTGCATCCGTATAATTTAATCCACCAATAAATTTTTCGTCCCTTTTAACATGAAACTTTTGTAATAATTTTATTGGTTGTAATCTCTTCATGCACCTAGTCAAAGTTGACGTGACCGAGTTATACATGTTGTGCATTTGATGTACATTGACAAAAATTGTTAGAAAATTTTCAAGTCTATCATCAATCTAGTAACAAAACAAGAGAATAATCTAATAAAAAAACAATTAAATAGTTATATAATTGTCGTGAATAACTGTGGTACCCTATTGGCAAGATTTTGAGTCATTCTTTGCATATCTTCGTTTAAAAAAATAGACAAAAACATGATGCTAGCCCATGGTTTTTGCTACAAGTCAAATATTTAATTTTAATTTTGACATTTGTAACACAAAGTTAGCTATTAGCCCATTGTAAAGGTTTTTCCAGCATGCCAAGTCCTCAAATTAGTCATCAAAATTCTATCTTATCAACTACTAT
Organism: Trifolium dubium; assembly: GCA_951804385.1. Lineage (NCBI taxonomy): Eukaryota > Viridiplantae > Streptophyta > Magnoliopsida > Fabales > Fabaceae > Trifolium > Trifolium dubium. Next base: position 2,539,795 of record OX638072.1, on the reverse strand, counting down.
ATATAGAAATAGCACATAGAATTCTATGTCATTCAGAAAAATAAAGATCAAATAATTTTTTGTAGAAATAGCAAAACACAACTTTTTAAGAAGCCAAGAACACTCTTATAAAAGTAAACACTTTTCCAAATTAATGGGGCGTTGGATGAAACCAGAGGTACCATATAATTTAAAGTGCTTTGTTAATCATTAAACCCATGTTTAATTATTAATTAAGTTTATTTTTTGAATTTTTTTTAAATATAATTAATCATTATTAATTAGTAATTGTAATTTATGTATGATACTTTAATTAATATTACTTTTATATATATAGGTTTACCCTCTATTGGGTGCAATGACCTTTGTGACAAGCATGTGTGTCTTCCAGCTCACAAGAAACTTGCTCCAGAATCCTGATGTTAGGTACAATTCAAATACCGAAAAATAAAATTGTCAACGGAATTTACAAAAAAAAATAAAATCAATTGCATGCCTCTCTAAAATATTTTATTTTAGAGAGGGATTTTAATTTATAAATTTTAACTCAACTGATAAAATGTTTTAATTATTAGATCATACTCATAATTGGGGTTGGTCTTTTTTTTTTATGGTGATCGGGGTTGGTCTAGTGGTGAAAGCTTGAGACTTTCATGCAGTCCAAATATAAATATATTACATGTGTTTTTTTGGTACAAAAGCTAAAGCAGGGAAAAAACGGAAACACAAGAAAAAAAATTAAGCTGTAGGGAGACCACCCTTATATTGCATGTGTTTGATTTCACAGTAAAAGTGTCAGAATCACGATCCCTATTTTCCCACTTTATGCTTTATCGACTATAATTCAAACCTCTTATCTTAGGGAAAAAAAGGACGTAAGTTAATAGCAAGTGATGGCTAAAAATATGTTAAATCTTATACATAAACCCAATAGTGCACGTTGCTAATTAACATACTCCTTCATAAAAACTAGTTGGTGTATGATATTTAGATTTATTAAATTTTGCTCATTTGGTTTGAAAATTTGTTTCCTATAGGATTAACAAACGACATCGCAAAATGGCAGTATTGGATAACAAAGAAGAAGGAGAGAAATATGCTGAGCATGGTTTGAGGAAATTCCTTCGTACTAGACCACCAGAAGTTATGCCAGCCATCAATCATTTCTTTAGTGAACAAAAATGAAGGAGTTTGTTACATATATATGTAAAATACAATATGAAATAATCAAAGTAATAGAAATCAAATTAAAGTGTTTTTTAACGGTAAAATCAAAGGGTTTATTTGTCATGTATATTGTTTGCTTGCATTATAATTTTGTCTTATCATGTGTTATTGATTTGGTGTTTAGTTTAGCATCATGTAATTGTAATACCAAACAAAAAATAAAGACATGTTTTTTTATCTTGATTTACTAGATTATATAATATAAGTAACATGTGTTTTATATTGAAAATATATATGTGAGATGAGATCAGTTAGATTGATGTAAAATTAAATTTTGAGACACCAAATTGCACTTTGGTACATAGTTTCCGAAACAGTTTGGAATGTAAATTCCAAACCATATTGTTATAGGGTTTGAAACATTGATTGTTCCAATTCATTTCGAATTAAAAGAAATGGTTTGAAACTACTATACGAATCAGTTTAAAATAGATCAAAATGTAGTTCATAATACATCACTTTCAATCTAAAATTAAAGATATCTCTCAATCAAAATGCATATTCAACTAGACCTTAAAATTAAATGCAAATGGATTATGTTGACCAAAATGCATAAAAATTCACATATAAACCAAAATTGTGATGTATTTTTGGATCATTTAAATTTTAAAATTTGATGTGTAACTTTTTATGCGTTTTGTAGTTAATATAACCAATTTGTATTTGATTTTGAGCTCTGGTTTGCATATGTGTAATTGATTTTTTAGGTATTTCTAATTTTGGACAGAAGGTATGCTTCTATTTTACATTTTGATATGTTTTTAATGGGTTCGGAATCTCCGTTCCAAACATTATAATTAGTTCGGATAGTACATTCCAAACTTTTTCTTTAACTCAAATTCGTTTGCAGTGTATGTTCCAAACCATATAACCACCTAGTTTGGAATCTACAATCCCAAACATATAACTATCTGGTTTGGAATATGTTTTGAACGGGAAGAACTAGACAGCTCCGGCAGGAAAATACGTGGTGAGTGATGACAGTCAATTATATAGTATTCTAGCATAGATTTTAGAATAGTTTTATTATTATTTGTAACATTTCAAGAGTCAATTCATGTAAAAAGTCATAAAAAAGGAGCTACTTAGGAAGAAGACTACCAAAATCAAGAAACAGATAGAAAAGAGGAAAACGGTTAAAATGAAAAAAGGAGCAGGAGCAAAACAACAACAAATAAGGCATAAACCGCCTTCATCGTGCTACGATGACTTCCACGTGCCACGATACCCACCAGGTGAACAAGATCCACTAGATGGAGCAAATGACACATCGTGCCATGATGACATGCATCATACCACGATGGAGCGCATTTTAGCCTTGCTAAAATTCTATAAAAGAGCATTTCAACCACACTTTCAAATCATCTCTCAGCTCCCAAACTCTCTTAGATAAGAGCTCAATAAGGAAAGACTCAAGATCAATTCAAGAAGGAGCTGAAGAAGAAAGAGAATAGTTCTCTCATTAGGAACTAACTACCTTCCGTGCTAATTGAGGTTATTTATTCTGTATAATTCTCTAGTTGTCTTTTTATAATTATGCATATTAGTAGCTAAATCCCTTAGGTTGGGGTGCTGAGATGAATTTCTCTATGAATATTTGCTATATGAAATTGGTTTGAGAATGTTATAAAAGTCATATCTAAAGTATTTCTCTGCGTTATTTTTGCTTTAAGATATATTTGTGATGCTGTCATATTATAAATATATTATATTAGGAGGTATCGTAACAAACCTTTAATTAACTCCCGAACTGAAATAACCACTCTAGTATATGATCTTAAATAGGAGACTAGGAGCCATAAGGATTCTCCGAAAGTAGTAAAGTTTATGTAACTTATATTGGTGAATTTTCTGATATAAACGTTATATAAAGGGTGGGTTTGTAGTGACAGTACGACTTGTTAAATAGTTAATCGCTAGATAAAACTCAAATTGTAGAAAGTAAAGCAATTAGGAATAAAGAAGGGATTTTAGGGAACCCAACTACTCTCTTAAACCTTGAATTTAAACAAATGCTTAACTAAACCCAACATAAAGTGAGAGCAATCTATTAAGTTATTTCCTGAAAAGACACTAGTTGAATTGTCATGATCTTTGTGGAGAAGATATCTTTTATACTATAACTAGACAAGAAGTGGTGTACTTGCTAGAACTCAGTCAATGGGTTAATAGTGGTGAGGTTCTGGCGGCTGCCTCATCTCAAGGGGGAGGTGCCTGCAATAAAGGTTAGCACTTTCACGTCTAAGTTAGTATTTGCTTGAGAAAAATATATAAAATGTATAAGAGTGTGTGTACCTTGAGAGTTAGGATTTCAAGGGTATATATAGGACAAATGAGAGTATCCTTTAATTTGTATGGGAATGACGATTCCACTACCGAGAACACACTACCTCTATAGTCGATAAGTCAGTACCATTCCAATGTGGGTGGATATACCATAAATTTCGATAAAAGTGAACAGTACTATTATATCAATTTATACCTTAACTTTGTGGTGAACTGAACTTTTGCTTGTTGGATTAAATTTTAGTCCGGTCCATAACAGAATCGACGTTCCAAATTTCAAACTAGTTCGAAAATTATCTTCTAAACATAAGTTTTGGTTATATTGTATATTCTGAATTGTATTTTTTTTCTCTTTCCAAAATTGAAATGCAAAATTATTATTTTAGTGGGCCTAGTGGTGTTATGGGGAGTCTAAAGAGAAATTCTCAGTAAAATAGGGGCAACATTGTTTTACCAGGCCCAATGTTTATTTCCATCATATCTCTTTTGGACCAAAAAACCAAAAACTCTACTCTATATATTCAATAAAAAAATCATAATCAAAATTAATACTCTATCTAAGACTAAAATAGAATTAAAACTCAAAAAATGATGGCTTTGATGATATCAAATAAAGTTCCACGTGCAAATGAGAACTTGCTAGGAAAGAACTCAAGAAAATTAAAGTACATATAAAGAGATGAATTGAAAATATTTCGAATCTTCATTGTTTATGTTTGTGTTTATGAGATAATATTGAGATGCTTATCAATTATAGCTTAAGATACATTGTTATGGTTCTCCCATGTTTGGTTGTATGAATAATGGGTTACAACTTAAGAATGATTTAAAGCAAAAGCTTTTATGTACATATCCATTTCCTTAATTCATTCCCAACACCATTTGCTGGCAATGTGCATTAATTTGCATACTTATGACCCTACAAATAAGTTTATTAGTTTTTAATGTAAAACAACATCAATGGATATGCTTTTTGTGGCTCAAATTGATTACAACTTAGTTGTATTTCACCATCCAAATCTAAGGTTTTTAGTGTTCTCATATTAGTTTAGTTCGATCCTTTTTAGTGTGTCTTTCTGTTTTTTTTTTAATTAATTCTAAAATATATTGACAGCACTATGATCAAAAGAATTATTTTATACCCAATAACATTTGAATGAAGATAATAATTGTCTCTTATAGCTTAATCAAAGGTTCTAAGTTCAAATTTAGTTGAGTATGAAATACTGTTAAATTTCTTGAGAAAAAGTTTTGTCTATTCTAATCTTATCTCGCACAATATATATTTTACAAAAATAAAATAAAATTATTTTGTATCAAAAGCGGATAATAAATTTGAATTCGATGATATGATATTGTCTCTTGTCACGTACTAATAAAAATGAGCTCAATATTAGTGAATAATGTTGAGTTTGAAACAATTTCTTTTTTGTCAAACTTTATTTACTTTATCTTTTAGTCAAACTTCAAATTACTACTCGTAAAATCAGAATATTAAGAACAAAAAAAATTGCACTACAATTGCATTTTCATTACATATTAAACATTGGATGAAATAAACACTTTTCCATAAACTTCTTTTATAAAAACAACTCATGCTAGCTTTGGTTGAAACAAGTGTGATCCTCTCCAAAAGAAAAATGAAACAGGCTATCAATTGCATGTGAAATATAGCTTTCATTGAGGGATCATTTTCTACTTTAGATCAATCATTCATGACTATAGTAAGTTATACATGATCATTTGATTGAAGAAAAAAGAATGAGTTGATAGTACATGACTTTTCAATATTTTCATATCACAATTTGGGGACCAATATTGAACACTTATTTTAGGTACAACTCGATTTAAGTTAATTGAATAGGATAGGATGTGCATGCAATTGAGAAAACGAGAATAGCCAAAATTTATTAGGTCCACCCCTTCAAAAATTTTTAACTAGGACATGTGATACTTTGGAATAGTCATTTATCATTCTTTCATAATGTTAGAATGGGTTGAAAATGTATCCACCAATAGAAATTTAGTGAATCAGGGTCAAAGAGAACTATTAAGATTTTGAGAAGCATAAGTCAACCAACTTGTGCACTTACACTCATTCAAACACACATTTCAATGTTTATGACCTTGATTTTTCGTTTAAATAAGGGTTATAATAATATTACTCCGTCATAAAATATAAAAGAAAATTGATCAATTAAATTTAATATATTTAATCAAAATTTTTAATCAAATATAGTAATTTTTTTGACTATTTTTTTCTTATATTTTGATACAGAGAGAGTAGGTTACTACCTTAGTCCCTAAATTTAAAACTATGTTTGATCACCGCACGTACATCAATGCATAATTTTAACCACTACTCTCTTCGGTCCTTAATATAAGACACAAATTGTTTTTTAGGTTCATTGTATTTTTAATGTATTTAGACTATATTTTAGATTAGATTCATCAAATTCTCAATGTATCTAAAAAGAGAATCTTTTCTTATATATAGGACCAGAGAGAGTAATATATTTAATTAACTAGCAATAAAAATTTGATATTTTGAAAATATTCATAAAAAAATCAAACAAGATCTTAATTACGAGTATATGCTAATATTTACATTAATATTTATATATTATTAAAAAAATATGGTCAATTTAGTTGGCCCGCTGGTATATTGGCTTGAAACCTGGGAGTTTGCTCCTCTTCGAGGTCTAATGTTCGATTCTCTTCAATGACAATTTAGTTTGACTAGTTTAGTTTCTTCACAAAAAAAAAATACAGTCAAAACATAATAGATAAATAATACAATTTAGTCAAACATTATTTCATACTTAAGAACAGAGGTATATATGTTAAGCATACTTCAAATAGTAATATATCTTGAATAAAATAATTTGACTTTTAAAAAAATAAATGCACAATTTAATTTTGAATTTAAAATTATCTATAATATGTTAAGAAGTGCCTTAAAGGCACAACTTGTGTACCCCATGAGATTTGGAGGAATTTACCACGACCACTAAAAGTTTCGAGTGATATAATTTTTTATAAAATATATTATTGGATTGAAAATTTATATTATATAGATCATTTTGTGTAAAATTTCAGACAAATCTAAAATTATTTAATATGTTATCGAGACGCATCAAAATTAATTGTATCACTTAAAACTTTTTATAATGATGGAGATAAATACCCTTAAATTTTATGGTGATACACAAAAAAAAACCGTCTTTTTAATGTGTGCTTTAAGAGGCATGTTAAGAAATTTCAAATTAAATTTATTGCATTGAAAAATAAAACAATTTAACTTTTAAAAATTAAATTAATAACTTTTGAAAGAATATTTTTACATTAAGTTATTTATCATGCACCTAATTCTTAAGATACATTTCAATTGGTAATTACAAAGACGTTGATTTGCAGCGATTGAGTTTAAGCTCATAAATTCAAACTTATTCACATTTAAAATATGGCAGTTTATCTATTAGAGTGTTGGACCAATGAAAAATCTGATTCTGAGACAATCTCACTTGTATCAATGTAATTTTTTTGTTAATTAAGTGTTGGGTCGTGATGAGAGGAGTATGAAGCATAATTCACATTGAATCACTGTCAAAAAAAAAAATCACATTGAATCAAGCACAACCATAAAAGTGAGTTAGATACTACATTCGCATGTGCATGGTTGTCTACTATTATGCTTTTGATCGAACTATCTATTATTTATATTTGCGCCGCAATTTCAATAGTGCTGGGCGCAAGAAAATGTGTTAAAAAGTCCTACATCGGTTGCGAGATGGCCTCGATATATGTTTATATAATAGAGACAACCCTCATCTTAGAAGTCGATTTTATGAGATTGAGTTAAGCCCAATATTCAATTATAAGAATATTTTTACCTAAAATCTTATTTAAGCGTTAGATTTACGAGTCTTCTCATTTATAAAATGTTCAACTTCCACTCTTCTAAGTAATGTTCAACAATCTCTTCCTCAAGTGTGAGTGATTCAATTAATTATGTTACCCCTCAAGCAAAAAAGTTATCTTCAATACAAAGAGTTAATTGAATCATTGACTTTGTGATGGCTATCCACATATAAAATTAACCATTTTCACAATTTTTTTGATGGAGTTTAAGCTTGTGTTTGATATGACTCAATATACTTGATAAATGGAGTTTATGACAGAATGCAAACAAGGAAATAAAATGAAGAATTGGTGGAAAAGAATAGAAATGGGGCGCCACACTCTTTCTATTGATTAGAAAGGATGATAAGCCAAAATGAGGATCGCCACAAGAAACTTAGTTTCTTGATAAGATCAAAAGCTTGGTCCAATCCAAAACCAAAAAGAGACAATGCTCTCAATTCACACAAAGTGTAAAATTCTGCAAAATTCATTGCTTTATTCATTAAAATCCGCCCCCTATATATAAGGAAAGGCTACAAAGTTTCTAAACATACAAAAATAACTTAAAATCTGATCATATCCTCCCATTAGTGCTTGGAGGCGCCACTTATGGTAATTAATCAGATCATTTACTCACTAGGTGGCTGATTATGGAGGGAGCAGTTACACATTAAATTTGAACATTATGACTATAGTTGTTTTTCTTCAACTCCAGCCCTTGAATTTCGCCCATCATCATGAATAGGCTTTAGGATGATTGCTTTTCCTCTCCCTTCTTTATTTGCACGAAAATAAATATACCAAGTGCCTAATTAAAGCTTTAAAAGCTTATAATTGGCTAGAACATATTCTGAGTGTTTTTTGCCTAATTTAAATAATTTGGACCTCACACTTTTATTACAAAAATAAATAAAACTTCAAATTTGGGCAGCATGCCCCATTCCCTTGCCATCTTCACTTAAAGTGATCAAGTTGACAATCTTTGGCTCTATTTCGTCCTTTTGAACCCTTGCTCCCAACATGTTGGTAACTAGGTGAATTAAAGCTTCCTTAGCCTTCTTAGCTTGTGCCCTTGTCATAGGACCTTCCAAACCTTGGATTGCTTCATTAAGGTCTTGATGGTTTATGTCCGCATCACTTTGATACCACTAGTGAGTCACAAAGGGAGCTTGAGGAATCATTCACATTATTGGATCTAAATCATTTCATAAGTGAAGATATATAAATTCAATAACTTTAAATTTTGTATGAATATATATATAGTATTAGAGTCATCACTTGTGCAGATGCTCTTAATTAATTAACCCAATCAATATACTGATTCGATCCAATGAAACTTTCCCCTCACAATTCAAGAATAGGTCCATCCCATTTTATAGCAAGAAAACTCTATTCACCTACTCTATTCCTATATGAAAAATTGCAAATGCATGACATCATATCATAAATACTTGGATTAATCAGTTGCTCTCTCCTTATGAATTATTTTTTATAATATCCATTAACCTCCTCAGCAGTTAATCAGTTGCTCTCTTCCTATGTATTTTGTTGTGAAGCATGTGATTAGGTAGATTTAGAAAGTACCTTACACTGTTACACATGCTGCAATATAATATAAAAATTAACAAATCACAAAATATTATCCTTATTCTAGAACTTTTTTGTGTAATAAGCATAAGATAAAGGATCTGATGAATAACCTAAAGTTTGTTTCTTTTTTAACTTTCAGAAATTATTCGGTTGCCTTGTGAAAAATTAATGGGCTTCATGTTATTGTTATTTAATATGATGCATTGCAATTTATACATATTAAAGTTGCAGAATCCGTGGGATATATTATTAAAAAAAAATTAAGAGACATGCATTCACATGAGTGATTCTATACAAAAAAAAAACGAGTGATTGTAATTTTTTTGACAAAAAAATTGTTTTGTCAATCGTGAGTTTTTTTAATTACATTAAAAAATATTATATATATAATGATTCGTCTTTGTAGGATATAGTTCATGTTGTATGAATTAGAAGATATATAACACGTTGGGTAGAGAGAGGTTCAAAATTCAATCTTTAGAGAGAACAATTTATTATTCGAGTGTACCATATAAAAATATAAATGAAATGATTCATATATCAAATGTACGATGAAAATATAGTACTATTCAAGTCACTTAAATAGTTGATATCTTATCTCAATTTGATAATTTCCGATGTTTTAGATTCTCACATACCCCAAATATTAATACTAAAGCCAATGAGTTCATTTCGAGCGGTTCATAATTCTAACCACTAAATTATTTGGCTAAAGAAATAATAACATGCACATTGTTGTTCATTACTCTTTTCATCCCTAATATTTAATCCCTTTTAACTTTTTATTCTTAGAAATTTTAATATGCAATTAATTATGATGTGTTATCATTTCAACCTTGCAAAATTCAAAAACTTGCATTGATTGAATTTTATCTTTTCCTCATGAATTAAGGGCTTAAATGTTTTCGCTTATCAATTTATTAGGAGTATTTCTTATTATTCCCTTCGTTTCAAAATATAAGACCTCGTTTGACCACTGCACGTACGTCAATATTTATATCTATGTATTGAAAGTACTCATCAAAACAAATCAAACAAGATTTTATATGCTAATATTTATATATATGTATTACTAAAAAAATACGGTCAAAACATGATAAGTGAATAGTACAATTTTGTCAAACATGGTCTTAAAAAAGGGACGGATGGAGTAATTTGTATGTCAACTAGTCTAAAAATATCAAAAATTAGAGACGAAGAGAGTAATATTACTTAAACTTAAAATCTCAATGACTGAATTGAATTTTAAATGAACACAAGAATTTGTTACATTTATCAAATTTCATTTTTGTAAATCTATGAGAGAGATAGATACAAGTCACAGATAAAACACTCCCTTTGGCTTTAATTTATAAATAATTATTCACTTTTTAGATTTATTGAATAATTAATATATCCCTTTAATTATATATCCAATACATTAGTTGTTTAATGAATCTTAAAAATAAAAAGTTGTTTATAATTAAAAATAGAAGGTGTAAGTTTTCAATTAAGTTCCACTAATCTTCTATTTATATCGGTCTCGTCAATGAACAATAAATTAAAAGTAAATTCCAACTCACCCAAAATATGGAGGATAGAAAATTGGGGGGTTCTAGAATTACTAGTTGGGTTGGCCCAAGCATGTAAGGATAGGCTTTGGGCCTCAACAATTCCTTTTGTAATCTTTTAATTGATTCTTATTTTACTATATATTTTTAGGCTTATTTATTTAATACTTTATAGTAGTATATCTTTAAGTTTTCAACTTGTGCCTTTAAACATAGGTACAAATGTTGGGAAAATTCGAGTTTAATACTTAGGTAGAACAATTCAAAGAACAAAAATTTTAGTTTTTGTTCATTGACCTCAATTTATCTAGTTTGAAAAACAACTTTAAAATCAAACATGATACAACTAAAGTTATCATATACAGTCCCTTATTTTCTTGTGGATCATACACACTCTTATCGATTTGTTGGGCCGTCCTTGTATGGCATGTTGATCCATAGAGACATATATAGGATGATAATAATGAGCTTCAATGAAGTCGGAGTCCATTGATGGAGATGTCCACATCAAGGTTTAAAGTCTAATTAATTGAGTACAATGAAGAGAAGAAAATTGTTAGATAGTGTGTGCATTTATTATTCAATGAGAATAAAAAGGATTAATGGCTCACAAACTAAGTGTCTAGTACTTGTCAATGAATTTGTTTTGGTACCAAAGAGTACGATATTCCCACGAGGGGGTAACATGCAATCAAGCATCATTTTCCTTTGTTGTTTTTGTGACACAAAGATTAAAAGCCCCACAAATTTTTTGAGCTTCACTCTCAATGTGACCAAACAAACACCGGATCACATGGGTTTTGGTATTCTTTTTGTAACATAAGGTTACCTAATGTGGGATGAAAGCAAAAGAATTAAAGATTTTAATATAAATTGTATTAAGTGTGGAATGAAAGAAACATAACAACAAAGACAAAAGCACCTCTTCAAGTATCAAACAAATTGATATATAGGGGGGCCTTCAACACATGGGGGGGTGGGAGTGGGTTTTTTGATATATAGTGTAGTGGAGCCACACACAATAAAGCTAAGAATAATATCTTTTGTAATATGTTTGTTATAATATATTGGATGAGGATTATATATCCAATGATGAACCCACTTAACTAATATGAATAAATTTTGCTAGAAAAAAGAAAAGTCATCTCTTACAAAAATAGAGTCTAAAATTATGAAAAGATATCAATATATGTCTTTCAACATTATATTCACATTCTTTTCAAATGTAAAATTTCTTATTTACACATGGTATTTTAAATTTTTAATAAAGAAAGAGTTCTTTTTATTAATTCTACCAAAAAAATAGAGTTTTTATAACAATATCATATCAACTTCTTATTCACACTTCATATATATTTTAAGAAAGAAGGAGTTTCCCTAATAATATTGCTAACTTTTTTTAAAGTAAAAGTTTACAAGTCAAATTTAGGAAGAAAATTCAATAATTATTTGTTTTTGTTTAGTTTTAAATTGCAGTCTACTACGACATTCGCCCATATTTTATCATAATAATATAGAAGCTCACAACATAACAATATAATGCTTACAACCACAATTTTAAATAATTGCATTATATAGTACTCCCTTCGTCCCAAAATATAAGGGAAGATAAAAAAAACACACTTATTAAGAAAACATAAACATGAGAATTAGAAATATGATTTTGTGGAATTTTGATTGGTTGTTGTTTATAGAGAAAAGTGGAGAGAGAGAGACTATTAAATGCAATTTTCATTTAATTTCATGAAAATAAGAAAAAAAGTGGTTTTTTTCCCTTATATTTCGGGATGGAGGGAGTATTGGTGATTCTTGATGATGGTATTAAGAATCACTATATTCGACCACAATTATAAATCTTGCTACGAGGAAAATTAAAGTGTTTTCCAATACAAGCACGTTATAAGTAGTAGAGAGTTGAGTCAACTTATTCCAACTATTTTAGACTATAAGTCTCCATGCTTAACTTTACCACACTAAAGTTAGATCATATGTACTTATAATCAGGTATCGTAGATATAAACAAAATAAATAAGTGTCTAAATAGCATAACTCATAATTTAATTGCATAGTTTGGAAAGAAGAAAGAAGAGCTGCACAAATTAATTAGAAGCAAAAAAAATTATTTTGATGTGTATAGCAGTAATAATTGTTAAATTGTATGTTAAGGGTGCTTAATTATGAGGCGTCTTTGTTGAATGTGTGTCTCCCTAAAGTACTGCAAGGTTTCAGTGTGTGCAGCTAAATGAATGTTAATGTCCATAGAATTAAGTAAGATGCTATTGGTCACTGGAATAAATTGAAAGTGGGGAAGTGGCTGCAATTGCATAGTAATATAGCTCTGTACAAAAAATCAGGTACCTTTGGTATATGGTCCACAACCGTCCACACGTGAAACTCTACCATCACTTTGCCACTGTGCCAACACCCAAGTAGCAAATTTTGTAAGAGAAAAATTAAGGATGATTGAATATAAAATTTTGTGTATGCAACTCATATTGTGTAAAAGTGAAATTTGAGTTATTGAGGAATATATAAGTGACATGTTTTATGTATAAATTTAATATTAAAATTTTAGGTTATGAAATGATGTCTCTTTCTCTTGGTTGTGTCATAAGTCTTAACAAAAGTTAACGATGATCAAGCGACGAGTCTCGTTTAGTGCAGCGGCAATAATTTGTAAGTTTATGTTGCTTTTACTTGAAAGGTAAGTATAATCAGCTGAATGAGGTGAACTCACTTTAGAATGAGAGACTATTGTGCAGTAAGTGTGAGTTAGAAGTCTGATAAATATTATTTAAGAATATGGAATATATTTACAAGTGTGATATATAGATTGATTCTTACAAGAATATGAAGTCCTAATTATAGCAAGGATCTTAAATGTGTTCCTCTCAATGGTTGCTAAGATATTATTTCAGATAATGGTCAATTAAGAGTTAAATAAAGAGATGAAAAGCGACAAATTTTGTCTTTGGCTGACACAACCCTTGTCAGGGCTCACACTGGTTGTGACAGACCATTAATAAAAGGGTTAACAGGTTTTTACCCATCTGTAATATATGCGAGTTTTGCTTTACCCCTTTAAAATTATTTTTTTGGATTACCTCTGTAAACTTATCTTTTAATTAAGGATAGCAAAGAACACATTTCTGACTAGGGCATGTCTATATTTGAACATGGGAGTTCCTTACAATGAATTGCATGTTCCCCAAAAGTATCAAGGCAAGCTGTACGACAAGCAGGGCAAACCCCATCCTTAAGAAATTATGGAATTATGAGGTGGTACCTAAGGATAGTACGATACTCTACAGGGGTCTTGTGTTGGCCGAACCTATCAATGAGAATAGTTAGAAGAAAATATTGAGTATGTGCTGCTTGCAAACACCCAAAAATTGCTTTCTATTGTCTGATCACGTCAAAATCAAATTCTATATGTTGAACAATTTTATCAAAAAGAACACTCGCCAAAACATGTTGTGCTTTATGGGGGGGGCGGTGTCTTTGCTAGCAAATTTGCTAAAGTCAAGTTGAAATTGTATCACAAAGATTGTCTAAAGCATTGTCGAAATCAGCTTCCATACCACAAACTCCACTCTCTCTCAATATGTGATCCTGCAATATCCAAGATTGGACCCTATAAGCCACAAAAGCATACGAGGCGGCCTTAACTGCTGAATACAAACCTAACCCCCAAACTTAATAGGTAAATAAGCCCCCCTCCATTGAAGGTCCTTAAAGACTAAGCCTCCCCCAACGACAATGTCTTCAACCGCCACTCGCAACTCTTTAACAAATAGAACAGCTGCCTCTTCCATGTGAATGGGTAAACATGTCCTGAGTCAGAAAAAGATACCCATGCATGATCGAAGTAGGAGAAGCGATCACTTCGTAGGCACCTTAATTGAGGAAGAAAATGCACTAACTCAACAGCCCTGCTAGCTCTTTTCATGATCACCTCCTTAATAAAACCTCTTTATCTCAACAAAAAGCTCCTCCGAGCAATTTCACCCCAGACAAGGGTCTCCTAATGTCCGAAGGGAACAACCCTTCGTGAAGTTTACACATGAATTTACTCTAAAGTATACTATACATGCACCAAAGTTAAGAAAACAAATTAAGTATACAGTGCACACCACCGTGGGAAAAAGATATGGATGAAATTAATAAGCGACAAATACATCAATTTCATTGAATACAAACAGATGCACGTGGATAGGACCTGCCACACGTGTACTCAATCATCGTGTATGAACAATCGACTTCTTAGTTCTTAGTAGTACTAGTACTATTTTATTATAATTATATTTGGCACGATTTTATTTTCATTTTTATAGAAATAATTAACTTATGTCTACATATTATTTTTTATAAAATTATTTTTATATTTTTTCATAATACTTATTTTAAGTATATCACCAAAAAAAAAAGTATATTTCAAAAAAAAAATTGAATAGAGAAATTATTAGTAACACTGAAAATAATATCTATATATAGTTGTACATACATTAATTATTGAAACAAAAGAGGCTTATTGTATTTGATAGGGACATATGATAAAGGGTTTGATCAAAATGAATCTATAATAGTGAAAAGTGAGATCAAGCAAAATGTGATGGTTGTGAAAGTTTGATGTAATTTGTTTGATAAAAAACTGAATGGGATGGTTCATGAATGATCACATCAAAACAAAATTCCAAACAATCGTGCGGATGTTAAAGCAAAAAGATAACAAAAGTTGAAGATTATAGTACACCTATTGAAGGAAAAATTAAGAGCTGAAAATTTTGAAATGTTTAGAAAGACACTAATCGATAGAATCAGCCAAAATTAGAGCCGTGATTGAAATGGTATGCATTGGCTTTATTTAGATAAAATGATCTTACATGATGAGATTGTGGCTCCCAACATACACATATTCACATATTTTGAACAACTAATATTAGTCACTTTTAATAAAATGAACCATTAATTTAGTTTTTTGCTGTCTAATTATCTCCCTTAAAATGAGTATTTGAAAGAGAGTTTTCTAACATTTGTGAATTATAAAATTATAATAAGTAGTTCTAAAAGCATATAAAATTCATTAATTTAATCTCTAGCATCTTAGCATGTAGTACTAGACAATTTTTTTTATACATTCTAGGTACTATCATTATATTTTTTATGATGCTAACTTATATGTTGAAAATGATTATAAATATGCTTTTGACTTTGTTTGTTATTAGAAAAATGGAAGCTAAGGGTAAAATAAGAAACAAAATAGGTCATACCAAAAGAGTGTATCATCTTTATATAAATATATATAGAATAGATATAGATGTACCTTAGAAATTTAAAAGAGCGACAATTTATTACAATGTAAACTAAAATGACGAGTTATTATATT
Organism: Trifolium dubium; assembly: GCA_951804385.1. NCBI lineage: Eukaryota > Viridiplantae > Streptophyta > Magnoliopsida > Fabales > Fabaceae > Trifolium > Trifolium dubium. The sequence continues at coordinate 2,523,874 of OX638072.1, read as the reverse complement.
TGATTTTTTGTCATGGGTGAGAACATCTTCTCTTGACCTAAAAGAATATGGGAGGTCTGCACAATAAACGATAAATAGATTTATGATAGACGCCGATATCTTATTAAAATTTGAGAGATGTATATTAAATCATAAAAGTTAGTTTAAGAGTTAAAGTTTGTACTACTCTTATAAATGCAATTTATATTATATCACCAGTCAATTCAATGTGAAACTTCTAACAATTGTTTTTAAAAATAGTTTTGTTAGTTTAATTTTAAATAACTTTAATCATCAACCCTTTAATCATCTTTATATTTTCTAGTAACATTCATTAATTCATGAATTAGGTCACTTATGTATATAAGTCCTCAATCACTCTTTCTAACAAAATTGACTTTGTATTACCCAAATGTTTGTTGGTGTCCAATAGTGATTGGCGATTTGAGTATGAATTCGAAGGACTATAATTTAATCTTAAAATTACGTTTATGAGATATTAAAATCACTTAATATCATAATTAATTAACTTTTGAACCAAATTAAACTAGTGGTAAATTTAATAAAATGACTTTGAATTAAGGAGAGTCATGTTTGTAAACACTTTTTCATGTAATATTTAATTTTAACATGAGACTTTTTAAATACTCTAACGTTTTTCTATAAATTTTGGTTGGTACTTTTATTTTATTATTAAATATCAAAATTTTATTTTGAATAAAGGATAAAATATAATCTTCCTCAATGATTGTGTGTATTGCGAGTAAATTATAACAAGTTATGATTGCACTTGCTCATATGATAAGCAATGGCGGCCGTGAGAGTGAGCCGTGTGGGAGACCGCACAAGACCCCATTCTTTTTGGCATCAAAATAATTTTATTTTAATACCAGCACGTATGCATATTTGAATAAAATATTTATATTTTTAATAATTTTGTGACAAAAAAATATAAAAGTATACTGCCCATTTAAATGTTTTTTAAGAAAATAAATTTTACAATTCAAAAGGTAGCAGCGTTTTATCTTTCATTCATATGTAACTATCGAAAAATGTTAAAATTATAAATCAGATAATGTTGTATATTTAAAAAAAAAATAAAAGAATGATAATTAAATTATTACAATGAAGTCAATATATTTATTTAGGATACTCAAAATATAAAGATCGATGATAAGATATAGGTGGATCACAAAAGAGATTCAAAGAACTGAATTATTGATTGGAAATATATAAGCATGCTAGAGTGGAAGCAAGATATCAATAATTGGTTAGGTTGAGAGAGAGAGGGCCCAAGCAAAGGTTGAAGACGAGGAGAAGAATGTCTACACACACACGAATGAAAGTTTTATTATTATTATTTTTTTTTTGAGAACTTATTTCTTTGTTTTCTTTTTTTGAGAACTTATTTATTTGTTATTTAAACCAAAGTTTGTGATGTACATTGAGACATACCGTTTGCATTTGCACGAGAGGCTCTCTTTTGTTCTCATGCGATTTTTGTCTTGTCAAAAAAATGTATTCTTATTTTTGTTTGTAAAGTAGCTTATGATTAAAAAATTTATGATTAAGATAAATAAATAGAGTATTTGGAGTTCGAACCTCAAACCTGCATATAAAATGTAATATCTCTGCCAATTAATTTAAGTTCACGGGGACAAAAATTATATTCTTTTAAATTGTTTAATGATTAGAAATTTACCTTTAAATAAAATGATTAAATGAAAAAAAATTAAGTTTTAACTTAAATTCTATATATAATATAATGGTTCTATCAAAACTGAATTATGTTCATGGAGACAAAATTGTATCCTTTTTGCTATTTTCCATTGACAAATTAAATTTTTCTTCATCTAATATTTGAATTATGCTCAGGAGTGTTCTACATATATACATATATTGGTCAAAAAGTTAACCTTTTAAAAGGGAGTCCTAAAAGAAATGTATATCAAGCAGCCATTGGGTAAGTTAAAGTATACATTTTATAGACAAATCAAGTTTAACTGAAAGTTTTGAATTATGAATTTGATTTGGTAGTCCAAAAAAAATTGTAGAGAGATGTAGAAACATATTTATGTATGTATAATTCTCCCTTGAACCCTATAAATAGAGGAAAACTCATCGTTCGTGATGCAAGTTAGTAAAGGCAAGTAGAAACTAAACAAACAATATATGTAATTTTCTTTCAATATCTCATCTTCAATTTCTTCCAAAAGCTTACCGTAATCTTCTCCCTTTTCAAACATATCCAATCCAGTTGGCACATAATTAATGACTATATATACATAAAAAAATTCTTCTACTTGTCGGTGTTACATGCTAACCAAATTTCACTTTTTTAGATACAATGAATAACTAACGTATGACTAGATACATACTAGATACGTTAGTTATTCATTGTATCTAAAAAAATGAAAGTTGCTTATATTTAAAGTGGGAATATCTACTTAAGTTTGAATTCTATTGTTGACCATCATCTTTTGATTCACGAAGTTGCTTGTTAGATTCTGGTGAACCGATCACTTTTAATTCGAATTCGGGAGCTAGCGTCTAGTGACATTTTTTTGAGTCGGATTGATTTCTTCTTTGGTAGTTTGAAAGATGAAGAGTGTTTTTCTAAAAATCGGATTAGAAGTTGATCTCTTTTCAGTGGTGTTTGTTTTGGTATTTTTCACTGATTTTCATCTATATATATATATATATAATAACATTTATTTTGTCTAAAATAATTTGTAAGTTTAAGTTTCTAATACAAAATTAAATTGTACTATCTTTAACTCAAATTTATTATATTATCCACTTTATATATTATAAAGTACACAAATAATTAAAATGAGTAATTTGATAAAATAACAATTTTCATTAACAATTATTATATGGGACAAAGGCAGTATTATATTGTACCACCTCTAATTTATATTATTCCCTCCGTCCCAAAACTATTGTCTCTGTTGACTTTTGAAATTTATTTTGACCGCATTTTTTTACTAATGTATAAAGACAATATTAGCAAATAAGATCTTGTTTGATTCGTCTCAATGAATATTTTCATAATATAAAATTTTTATAATTTTTCATCAAAAAAAATTAAAGATATTAATTATTCAAATTATGCATTGATATGCGTAAAGACAATAATTTGGGACAGAGATAGTATAAATTAAATACATTAATTATTTAATTAACTAGTTATTATTCATTGAATAAATGAATAGTGTACATAACCTAGTAAGACCCTTATACTTATAAATGTGGCTTAAGGGAGTATCTTAGTATGATTTTATTTAAGCAAAATTACATTTTTTATCTTTAAATTTATTTTATTTTAGTCCCTTAAATTATAAACACTATAAAATATTTTATCTTTTTAAGTTTTTTTGTTGGATCTTGTTAATAAAGTAAAAAATACATAACTTTTAAGATAAATATTTTATTTAATTATTTAACATGTGTATTTTTTTTGGTAACAAAAGAGAAAAAACAAAAAGCAGACAGTTCAGCCGGAGGATAATACACCATTTTCCATTTATCTGTTTGAGAAGACCTCAATTTTGCCAAAAAAAAATCAGCTCATTGATTACCTTCACGAAAAGTATGACGCAAATCCACATTCCAGTCTTGAGATAATAACATTTGAATATCATGCAACAACGTAGCATACGTATGCAACGGCTGAATAAGATCTTTAATCAACTTCAAAACATTCAAAGAGTCAGAACATATAACATTTCTAAGACCTTGATTCCAACCAGTTTTGAGTCCATGAAAAATGCCAACATTTCATCATTCTAGGATCTTTAATTATTTAACATGTGTATGCAGGGACGGACCTGTGTGAGGCTAGGTGTGGCTATAGCCACACCAGCCCAAACCAAATTTTTTTCAAAAAATAAAATATAATTTTTTTAAAATAATTTTAAGTCATTTTGTATACATATTTATACAAATATTAATAAAAATATTAGTTTAAAATTTATTATTGATGACTGTAGAACTCTCGGTAAATATACTAGTTTAAATATTAATGCAAATATTAGTTTGTAGTCTATTATTGATGATTTTAAGTCTTTCAATGCATTATTTTTAATCATAAATGTAGAGTATTATTTTAAATTATATAGTTTAACTTTGTAATGATCAACTTTCACTTTGTTTGTCATAAAATAGTGGATAAATAATTAAATTTATAGTATTGCGTAAAATTAACAAATTTTTTATTTGGTTAATTAGCAATTGAACTAACATATAAATAAGAAATGACATAAAATACTATGTTTAATTAATATTTAATTTTTTCAAGTAAGATAATACGGGTAAAATTGGAAAACAAATTAAGTTGCTAATTGACTTAACTTATCAAAATAAACGTATAAACAAGTATAATTTGAAGTTCTATATATTTCTGTCCTTTCTATAATTTTGGGTTATTTCGTCAAAACAATTTTGGATTCTATATATTTTGAGTTTTATCAGATATTAAATAAGTTATTGTCCGTTTTGTTTTCGGAATAGAAATTGTGACTTTTTAGATAATAGTTTGTTTGTTTGTTTGTTTTTTTGAACATTTATTATCTAGTTTGTTATTATTATGATAAATAAATTTTCTTTAATAAAAATTTTTAGCCACACCAATTAATTAGGTCCAAGTCCGTCGCTGTGTGTATGCCGCCACATTTCTCCTTCTTGTTTCCTTTTGCTCTCTTAAATTTTGATTGTTGAAAATTGTGATCCTTATGTTACAAACTTTAGTCAATTTAATCATTCTACGACCAAATTTGTAATTTAATGAATTAAATTATTCAATATTCATAATTAAATGACGAAAATAAGCAAAATATTGAAGAATTAAAGTATCTGATATTTATAATTTAGACTAAATTGAAATTTTAGTCTTTTAATTTATTTATTGATTTTATTTTAATCTCTTAATTAATTATTGTTATATTTTGGTCCCTTAATTATGTTTATTTTTCTATCAAATAACTTCTTTTCTGTTAAAATTTGTTATAAAAATTGTTAACATTCATCATTCTTTATCATCAATCGAGAAATCTACCATTTCGTTCATCATTTTCATCATCAAACCCATAAAAGCACATCAATAAATCCAAATTTTTCATCAAGATGAATTTTTTTGTGTTTGGCGATATGATGAATTTTTTAGATTAATTAGTGATGAAAGTGGCGCTGAATTTCTGAGATAGAGATAAAGAATGATGAATGTTAATAATTTTTTGATAAATTTTTATGAAAATAATTTATTTAGCAGATGAATCATAGTTAAGAGAACAAAATATAATTAAATGATTAAAACAAAACCAACAAATAAGTCAAAGGATCAATAATCTAATTTAGTCTGTAATTTAAATGATGAAAGTAAAACTTAAAATTAATTTAAGAAATAAAAAATATAATTTAATTTAATCTTTTATTTATATTATTTTCTCACCTTTTTGCATGGACGTGATTGAGACTTTTCTTTCAGAACTTTGTTTGGTGATTCACCCAAAGCCACTAGACTAAACAGTCTAAAAGTCAATATATAGCACAGTTGTATTAATGGTTCTCTAGGAATTACAGTCTCACACAATTTAAAAATTTGAAACTTGGACTTAGAATTTTAAAATAGAACTGAATTTTCCTATCTCACACACACATACATAGGATCCTCATGGTCACCAAATTGTTTGACCAAATGTTGTTGACAGGCATGTGAAGAACTGGAGGCAGCTATGACTATACATTTTATTTTAGGTGTAATGTGTGTATGCTATGCATGTGCCTTTTCTTAAAAATTGATACCCTTTTTCCTTCTAGATTCATAGGATATACTATGAATTTTTCATTTAAAATTTGATTTTCTTCCACGCATGTTTTTCTATATGTATTTAAGGGTAAGTGGATCGAAAAAATTGATTGAATTGATGATTCAAATAAACCTAAACCGAGAAAAATTCAAATGTTTTTAGTTAGGACTCAATACGAAACAGAACCAATAAAAATTGAGGTGATTTAGTTCGGATATTGAATTTCAATTTCATTGAACGCCTAACCGAAAAACCGAACCAATATATTTGGTTAACCACTTGATACTCCATTGGTTCATTGTTTGAATCAACCCAACCTAAATTCACAAGGTAAAATGTAGACATAAGAAAAAACTCACAACACATAAACCTTCAACACCATTGTCTTCCAACATATAATTGAAATTTATTATTTCAGGATGGAGCATTGGCGATTCAATTTTGTTATTTGATGTTTGAACTAATAAACTTAATTTTGTATGAGTTGTATTTTGTATTTGGTGGTGAACTCCTCTCCACTTATGATTTGTATTTTGTTTTTGTTGTATTTGGTGGTGAACTCTTCTCCGCTTATGACTTGTATTTTGTATTTGATGGTAAATTTCCTTGTGTTGTATTTTGTATTTCAAAATTATCTCATTGTCTACCTTGTTTATGTTATTATTATAAGCCGTTTGAAAAACAGAATTTGAAATATACCATTTAAGAAAATAGTAGTAGATAATACATCGAAAAAAATATTACAAACTAAGTATAATATCTGAATCAAACCAACTAGTCTAGTTGGATTTCATTTTTGAAAAACACTAAAAATCCAACCAAATCGATCTAATTGAAAATTCATTGATTCTAACACTAAATTCACCGAACACAGTATTCCAAACCGATCTAATTACCCTTTATGTATCAATCATATAAGAATCAAATTTTGGACAAAATAATTAAGCAATTCGTCATCTAACATTTATGCTACATGTGGATTTTTTTAGTTTTTTTTTATGTTTCTATGATCAAAATAAAATATTTATCATTGATTAAAATTAAATTCTGGGCTATAAATATTTTAGCATAAAAATAAATCATCATTATAATTAACATATCAAATTTTCATATTCTAATCAATAAATATAAAATATTTTATTTTAGTCATTTAAAAAAAATATTACTTCTAACATTGGGAGAGAGAAGGAGATGATATATATATTTTAGTTTGTGTTTGAGACAGAGAAAATATATTTTGTTTTGTTATTTTTTTTTTACCAAAGACATAAACACTTTTGATTGACCAATAAAAATAAATTAAAAACATTATGAGTTTTTATTTTAATCTTTAATTTTTTATTTTTCAGGCCTTTACAAATTTGATACATCATTAAATAATTTCAAATAAACGTATAATAAGTTTTTTAAAAATAAAGTAAATGTCAATGCTTGGATGACATAGCCACGAACTTCGGATTTATATAAAAATATATGCACTTGATCATTGATATATAATGATGATAATCAACAGTTGGATCCGTAAAATTCATCGTGAATAATAAGATATTAAGCGGAGTAACTCATCTCAGAGTTACTCCTAGATTCAACGGATCCCTCCTCATATATATAACCCAATGGGTGTGGTTGAGCGGCATGGGGCTCATCCTCCCTTAACCAAGGGTCGAGGGTTCGATCCTCACCTTGGATATAGAGCAACTTTAAATCTTTGGGCCAACTATCCCACCCTTCGAGGTGCCTCCAATCTAGCAAGGGAATAGTCGCTGCGTTTGGAGGTGGATACCCCGGTCTCAACCAATAATATATATACTCTTATTTTATCTGTATAAAATTAGCGTTTCTTCCATAGAAATGTTGAATACTTGAATCAAGTGGTATATTTTTGTGTTTTAGTGTCTTTGTTTTTGTTTTTTTGGTGTTGTTGTTAAGTTGTTTTGTTTATGTTGAAGATTATGACATTGACATTTTTTTTATTATGCACTATTAAAAAATATCATTTGTCGCTTATCGATATCATTGCTAATTTTGTAGTAAATTAAATTGTAAAAAAAATAGTTTGGTGGACCGACCTACCAACTTGCCGATATACTGGGCGAACTTGAGTTTTGAGCTCAGACCTCTATATATGCATGTCCTTCATGTCTCGTTTATGGACGGACTTAAATAGTTCGGGCATAAATGGGGGTGGGCCGCCTGTTTTGCCAACCCCTAGAGATAAGAGATGGAGGAGTATATATTATTTTATTTTTTTTGACCAAGAGTATATATTATTATAAAGGCTTAAATGATGTGTTGATATATGTAAGTTGGCTTATTTTTTGTTTTAATCCTTATATTTTTCTTTTTTCTAAATTGATCCTTGAATGTTAAAAGAATTTTGATTTTAGTCCCTAAAATCAAAATATATAGAAAAATCAGCAGTTTTCATACAAATTTTTCTTCGATTTTTTTTACGAATTTTGATTTTATTGACTAAAATCAAAATAGTGTTAACATTCAAAGATCAATTTAAAAAAAAAAAAGCAAAAATTTAAACCAAAAACACATCAATTTACAAAAATGAAAACCTCATTTAAGCCTATTATGAAATTGTGCAATAGTTTTCATAGATAACCCCAACACCTTGTACAAAAAGAACAGGAGCAGTAAATAGTTTGCCATATCTACTTCATTTAGCAATCATCAATCAACATCCATACAACCAACCTTTCACCCTATTTCTCTCTATTCCCTCCCCCTCTCTTTTATAACCAACCAATACTTTTTCTTTTTAATATATTTATAAAAAAATTTTAATCATCAATACTATACTGTACTTTCTATTTGATGAGTTGTCCACTCCCTAAATTCCTTCCCAAAAGCCAACTCTTTTTTTCAACTTTTTTTCTTCCACCAATCTTCTTAATCTATTTTAATTATTTATTTATTTTATTTCTTTATTTGCTTATTTAAATTTATTTTTTCATTCTCCAAGACAAACAATAGGGGGGATGCTACTACTCTCATAGGGTGGCTCTTTTTGTCCACTCTTATATGCAAATGGTACCTCAACTCAAAGTGCTTATATATGTAATCACTTGTGGTGATTCTTCCAACTAAATTAGCATTTAGTATTAGTATCTTCTTCAAGTTTCATATTTCAATGGCTATCTTTATTGGAATTCTATGTGTGGTTTTTGTGTTCTGTTTTTGCTCTGCCCTTTTGAGATGGAATGAGTTAAGATATAGAAGAAAAGGTTTGCCTCAAGGAACAATGGGGTGGCCTGTCTTTGGAGAGACAACTGAGTTTCTTAAACAAGGTCCTAATTTTATGAAAAACCAAAGGTCAAGGTAAATACTAAAAACTTCACATGTTTTTTTCTTGTTCTTTTTTCATCATCATGGTTATTTATGTAATTTTGGTTCATATTTTAATATTTATATGTTTATGTTTTTTCTAAATGGAATAGTTTCTTTGGAAAGTTTTATTAACTTGGTTTAGAAGCTTATTCCATTGGAATGAGTATTAGTACTATTTTAGTGCTTGTTTCATTTTCTTTGCATTTTGTTAATTGAAAAATCTGTTTTTTTTTTCTTCAACTTCCCTTGCATGGCACTATGATTTATTAAATTAATCAATTAACATTTTGAGGGTCTAATCGGAATCATAGAAAGTTTGACAAAATCACAATGACACTATAATTTCGTTTAAGTTAAGTTTAGTTTTTGTCAAATTCACTGTCAATATAGACATGCAAAACATTAGTACTATAAAATTACATTCACATCATGAATGTGTGTGAACATTTTCTTAGTAATGTTTAAAATTACGGTGAATTTGTCAGAATTATCATAGTATCGTAAAATAACATTTTCTTATCATACACAAAAGGTTATTTCCGGTACAAATAACTTACTATAATTCCACAAACTGTAATTTTTATCAAAATTACTATGGTATAGTATGATGATCCAAAACTTACTATAATAAGTGTGAGGGAAGGGAAATACTATTCATTGATATATTTTTTGGTCATTTATTACCTTATTAGTTAAGATTGTCACTTTTTTTGTAACACTTTTATAAATGGCAGGTATGGAAGTTTTTTCAAATCTCACATATTAGGGTGTCCTACAATTGTATCAATGGATCCAGAACTAAATAGATACATATTGATGAATGAAGCAAAAGGGTTTGTTCCAGGATACCCTCAATCCATGTTAGATATCTTAGGAAAATGTAACATTGCAGCTGTTCATGGCTCCACTCACAAGTACATGAGAGGGACATTGCTTTCAATCATTAGTCCTACTTTAATCAGAAATCAGCTTTTACCTAAAATTGATCAGTTCATGAGAAAACACTTAAGTCATTGGGATAACAAAGTCATCAACATTCAAGACAAAACTAAAGAGGTTCGTCCCTAACTTTCCGCATGTTTAAATTCACGGTGAATTTGAAAAATTACAATATCTTACCGTACTAGTGATTTTGCCATAAGGCAAAAGTTACGGCGGCACTGTAATTTTATAAGTGCATGTTTGGTATCATAGTGAATATGTCACAAGTCACAACCACAGTAGATTAGTAGTAATGTAATTTCGGAAAAAATTATTGTGATTTCAAGCATAAAATTTGTATTGTACATATCATAATCATATTTTAAATCAAAATTTATGATCAAATACAAAAGTTTATCCGAAAAACTTCTAACTATAATTGCAAATTGTCAAATTTTTTTTGAACAGATGGCATTTCTCTCATCCTTGAAACAAATTGCTGGTTTGGAGTCAAGCTCAATTTCTCAGCCATTCATGACAGAATTCTTTAAGCTTGTTATAGGAACTCTCTCCCTCCCTATTAATCTTCCTGGCACAAACTATCACAACGGATTACAGGTAATAGAAATTTAAAGCCCTTCATCTTTTCCAATTAGTTCCTAAGCACGAGTTTAGTTGAGCAGTGGAAAATCACCACAAAAAATTTAGAGTTTTACCACCGTAATTTTTTAGAAGCTGCAATGTGTAACTTCTGATCCACCGTGATTTTGGTGTTTATAAAATAGACACTAAAAAATTTTCTAAAAATTTAGACCATGTTTTATAAAATTAAAGATGCATGAAACATTTCATTTTTTCATGATTCTACTAATTTTATTAATTAGAAAATGATATGTATTTGATTGATTATTGTAGGCAAGGAAAAAAATTATTAGCATTTTGAGTAAGATACTTAAAGAAAGGAGAGAATCAAAAGACAACTATGAAGACATGCTTAGTTGTTTGATGAAAGGAAATGATGATAGATGCAAATTAAATGATGAGGAGCTTATTGATCTAATCATTACAATTATGTATTCTGGTTATGAAACTATTTCAACTACATCAATGATGGCTGTAAAGTATCTTCATGATCATCCTAAAGTTCTTGAAGAAATGAGAGTATGTGAAAAAGTTATCATTATTATTGCATTTTTTAATTGAGTTTTTTTGTTGTAAAGATTCTGATGATAATGTTGAATATTTGATTTGTGCAGAAAGAGCATTTTGCTATTAGAGAAAGGAAAAAGCCAGAGGATCCTATTGATTGTAATGATCTCAAGTCAATGAGGTTTACTCGTGCGGTAAGAAGTGTGCTAATAATATTTTTCCGACAATAAGTTACATTGTGGATTAGTACTTGAAAATCGTCCAAAACACTGATGGCAATCAATGTCGTCTTCTAGAAATATAAGTTTGTCGTCTTGTTTGTTGTCGAGACTGAGACAATGACTTGATCAGTCTGATAAGACGTTACAACAAGGACTTTGAATTTTTACTTTTCACAGTTGACTTCAATTTCATAACTATTTTCAAGTACCAACCCACGATGTCGCACTAGGCGGTATGCAATAAAACTTGAAATTTGGATTTCTTGCAGTCATGTAATCGGGATATCAGTCGTTGTTTGATCAAGATCTTATGTTTAGTAATTCAAAATAGCTTGAATATGGACCGGCCGACTTTGATTGTCATCGATGTTCTGAATACGTGAATGTGGAAATCTCGAATTCTTCTATCCTTTTCAATGTTAATATCAAACTATGAAGAATATTAAATTAATCTGTGCATTTTGCAGGTAATTTTTGAGACCTCGAGATTAGCTACAATAGTAAATGGAGTTCTGAGAAAAACAACTCATGACATGGAATTAAATGGTGGGTTTTTTTGAGTGGCCTATTTAATTTCTCTGGCTCTTATGGTATTTATGTTTATGGGCTCAAGATAAATGTTTTGACTTTTTGGGCTTATTTTAGCAACTTTTTCAGTAACAATAAAGCTTTTTAAATAGTAACCAGAAAAAGAAATTCATCCCTAGAATAGTGTAATTGTTCACATGGCATTGACTACCCTTTCAACAAACCAACTAGACCCTTTTCATTGTGTGAAAAGTTTACTAGAAAAAATGCATCTTTTCCAAATTATACTTAGATTAATTTAATATGGTCATAGTTGAAAAAAATGCATCTTAAAGATTTTACAAAACTGTTCATACTATTCATTATAAAAAATTGGTGCAAAAGACACATTATATTGAAGATGAGTACACTGTCTGACACGACACTAATACATATAGTTACAATCAATTGCCTTATATTTTTTTTGAAATAATTATTATCGGTGTTGACGAGTCAACATTAGTATCATGTTTGATGTATGTGTGAATGACTCAATGCTTTATAGATTATGACTTATGAGGGCTAATTGGGTATTTTTTTTGTAAATGATTTTTTAGGTTATTTGGTTCCTAAAGGTTGGAGGATATATGTATATACTAGAGAGATAAATTATGATCCATTTATTTATCATGATCCACTAACATTCAATCCATGGAGATGGTTGCAGGTTAGTCACAAATCAATATCTTACTATTTTTTAATGTTGATTATACAAAAAATCTTGAAATTAATAGTACTAATTAGCATTAGCATAATTAACAATAACAATTAACTTGTAAATGCAGGGTAATAGTCTAGAGTCACAAAGTCACTTCTTGATATTTGGAGGAGGCACTAGACAATGTCCAGGAAAAGAATTGGGAATAGCAGAAATTTCCACTTTCTTGCACTACTTTGTAACTAGATACAGGTAAGAGAAGTTATTACTTACCCTCTTTGTCTTATTTATAAATGTCATTTTTTTTACCCCCTCTGATCTCATTCATTGTAAATCATTTTAAGCAATGCATAACTTTTAACTAAGCCTTTGGTCAAAAAAAAAAAAAAAAAATTTTTAACTAAGCCTATGTTTGGTATCATGGTAAGAGTAGTGTTAGAATCACGGTGACTCACCGTGATTTTACAGAAGCTACAATTAACTTGTAACTTTTGCAAAATCTTGATGAATCACCATAATTCTGGTACTCCACTGTAATATCAAACATGCACTAAATGATACAGTAAGTTGTATTAATTTTTGGACTAAAATAAAATGTAAAGCTTAATTAAAATACTCATACATTCTTTGTACCAAAAAAAGCTAACCTAAACAAAAGTGTTGAGTGTCTAACAATATTGTTATTTACTAGTATTAGTTGAGCTAAACCTTATAAAATTGTACTACATTTTGTTGATGAAGTATTGATTGATGCTGCACATTCTATGCAAGAATTTTCAATGCTTTTAAAAAAATGTCGGTTTGTCTGTTTAGAAAAATCGAATATATGGAGTAACTCCATTAAGAGTTTCTGACATGTGATATTTATTGTTACATTGCAGATGGGAAGAAGTAGGAGGAGATAAACTAATGAAATTTCCTAGAGTTGTGGCACCAAATGGATTACACCTTAGGGTCTCATCTTATTAAACTAGCCTTTGTATAGATATACACCACATAGTAGTAGTAGTAGTAGAGTTTTTGTTTTGTATGATAATTTTGTATTATTATTAATGCTCTAACAAAATTAGAAATTCATCAAGCAAATTTAGCTTCTAGTAGTAGTTCTTTTTTTTTGCAACATTTAAGACAATTCAACTGTTTTTTGAGCAACATATATTTATTTATGATGCTAATCTAAGGTTGGAATGTGGGGTGTGAATATCAAGTTTGGAAAATTGACAAGTTAATTTTGTCACTAGTTAAGAGGCCTAGCATGTCAGTGTTATTAGACCCGTCCCATGTTTAATAAATATTCCTTGTCTATTGGACCAGAATATCAAAACTTTGGTCAATCTATAACCTAGAGTGTGGCACTAATACTATCACTATCTGTAGTGAAAACAAAAAACAAAAAATTCTTTCTTATATAAACCCAAAAAATATTGTTAAGTTTCACTTCAAATGTTAGATGTCTTAAATAAATTTTAAAATTGTATTATAGTCTTTTTAAAATCTGTTGAGCCATTTGTTGTTAACTTTCTGCTATCGGGTTGTCGCCATTATATTGATGCACCAAGTTCAACAATGTATCAATTAAATGTTTTAAATAAATCATTGTTTTAGTCGTAAAAATAAAGATAACGCTAAATTTATACTTTTAATTAATGTATGTTGTCATTAAATTTGTAATATTTTAAAAAAATTGATCGTCCACCATGGACTATTTCTAGTCACGATCCGTATTAGAATTTTCCCCATTCTTATTAATAGAATGTGTCATCTTATTAACTTTACGAATCTGACTATCCTGAAACATCAAGAGTGTGAATCTCTTGTGTTGAGAGCATGCACTCTTTATGTGTTTAGATAGGTAGCATTTTGCATGATTACTGCATGAAAGAGACATAAAATTACACAAATATAAATACTAATACAGCAGTAATTTTGAAAGGAAGTTGATTTTTGAAATTTAGATAAAACTAAAATTTCTTTTGAGCAATTTTTTTTTTAAATAGTAAAATTTTATTCAAACAACTCAATTACTAGTAGTGCAAGAAATGCTAAATGGGACAATAATCCCAACAAAGCACACAACAAAGGACCCAAAAAGAATAAAAAAAGTCCCAAACCAATGCCACATCACAAACACTGCAAAGCCACATCGCCCACACCAAACAACACTCCCAGGCCACCACAAAACAAAGAAAACAGACCTCAAAGCTTCATCACCAAGCTAGCGAATTAAACAATTTTCCGGATTCTAACACCATTCATAAAATAAGCACGGCGATATCTTCAATTTCACTAGGCTTCATTTCCAATTCAACACTTTAATTTCCTCCACCCATTTCATTAGATTTCATTACACCATTATTCACAAAAATCTTACCGTTGCGAGCCTTTCAACTAGACCAAATGGTAGTATGCCAAATCAACAAAAAACCTTGCCTCAACCGCTTATTCCTCGTTGATTCCAAGACCACCTCAAAAAGCACTAAAATCAAAGGCGGCATAACAATCTCCACTCCAAGCCACCTAAAAATCTCATACCAAACCGACAAAGCACAAGAGCAATGCAAAAAAAGATGGCTAAGTTTCGAGGGAACTTCCACAACCAACGCAATTTCTAGGGGCTTCCGGATCAAGGGCACGACGATAATAAAGATTATCCCTTGCAAAGGTAACCAATCATAAAGGAGTTGCCATGAAAACGAACTGATTTTTGACGGCGCTAGACTCTCCCAAATATGCCTAAACACCTCCGTGTCATAATCATCCATTTCCTCCACCTGTCGGAGCTCCGTGCATATGGGAGGATGGGACTATGGGAGCTTATTAATTACTCCCACCTTTCTAAATCTTTGATTTGATTCTTTTAACTTTTAAGTTTTGTTCCACAATCTTGGTTCTTTTAAGAAAACTAATGTACACTTAATGATGTTTTATTATCTGTAATATTACAAAAACTAAAGAGTTTATTAAATGGATTTTCTCTTTATTTATAAAGTAAAGGTAAAAAAGGTTTAACTTATCAATCTGTATTATTTCTTAATTCATGTGCAAAACTCTGAAATGACCTAAGTTTTAGAAGAGTTGTCTATTGTCATAAGGATTTTCTCGAAAATTGTCAAGGGTTGTGCAAGCATCACTAGAAATTCTACAATAAATTAGGACACTTCATTAATTAAACACACAAGCCTCTAATCATAAAAATATTAGTCTAGAAATTCTAGCTTAACTGACAAAAATGTCAAAATTGTTAGGCCGAGGTTCAATTACCGGTCCCTCTATTTTATGCATGTGAGTTTATAATGACTTTGTCATTTTATCTGTGTACCAAAAAAAAACATTACAAAGAAATAATTGTAAAACTTTTGATTACATTATATGAGAACGTGTAATTTTTTTAATCAGAAAGGACTTTTTGATATACTTTTCTAAGAAGAAAAAGACATAT
This sequence comes from Trifolium dubium, assembly GCA_951804385.1. Taxonomy (NCBI): domain Eukaryota; kingdom Viridiplantae; phylum Streptophyta; class Magnoliopsida; order Fabales; family Fabaceae; genus Trifolium; species Trifolium dubium. The sequence goes on along the minus strand of OX638072.1, from coordinate 2,507,794 downwards.
AGCATTCTATTATTTTGTTGTGAAATTGTTAGGATAGTTTTTATGCAATGTTGTTTTTTAAAGGACATAATATAGCATACTTTTTTTTGATATATATTTTTAATGTAATATCATGCACCAATTTTTGTTGATATATATGGAAAATTTGATTTATCTTTTACACTATGTTAAGCTTCACATGATTTGCTTGTTTGCATGCAAAATACAAATGGCTTGAAAAGGATGAAGCTGACATTGAAATTGAAATATATAATATTTTTGCTCTTTGAAATGCTCATGAAAAAAATTGATGCACATGAGTACCAATGAATGCCATGAAGGCAGAGTGGAAGAAAATGAAAAGAGCTTTGATTAATAAAGTTAGATGATAATAGGAAATAAAAGAAACACAAACTCATCTAAGAAAAGGTTCTCACAAAATTATTTTGCACAAACAAAAGTGTTCATTTTATAATCTGAAAAGGTTCTCACAAAAGAAAGGCCTAGAAGTAATTAGTTTTCAGTAGAGTAAATAATATGAAAGTTACTCTTACCAAAGGTATACACTTATTGAAAATTAATTTTAATTTTTTTTTGCCAAAAGTTGAAATAACTTTTAGATAGGAGTTTTGTTCGAAATAAATATTTTAGATTGGACTTAGGAGTATTATATTCAGCAAAAACAAATTGATCAAAGTCATGAGAGTCCATTAGATAGAAATGGGATGCAAATAGCAACATCAAAACGGGTTGCTCCATTGATGAATTTGTGGTTTCTTTTATTGGGCTCTGAATTCTGGACCTTTTAAATCCCAAAGATACTTTTGGAATATGATAATAATATGTTTTTCTCTAACCTTCTAGTTTTAAAGGAAATATGATCATAATTTAGAGTTCGAATGAGAGATAACTAAAGTTTAATACTCTGATAAAGAATTGATTTATTTAAGAATAAAATTTGAATTCTTTTATACGATTCGCTTTTTAGTGGAGTTCATTAACCACGTGAGTCAAATTACTCAATCAAATGACCATAATGTTTATATATGAACAAAATAATTAAAAACCAAAATCGTATGGGTTTCTATATTATCGATTTTGTAATAATTGAATAAGGTGATCTTTTAAGTTTAGTCCTTCCTTAATTCTCAGATTATATTCGAACAAGTGCAGATTCAATCAATGATTTTGACGTTCTCAACATTGTAGATTTGAAACATGAATATTTCAGTCACTCTAATTTTAACATATTTGTAGCTATTTTACCGTTGTATGCTATTTGTAGGCTTTTTCTTGCAGCTGATTTGATTATGTTATATTTGAGTTTTGTGGAATGGACGGAATAACATAATTTTCAAGGCTAAGGAAAGCTCCATTCATCAAATATTCGATAAAAGTAATATTACATTCATATGGGTGGCTGAATTTTTTCAATGTTCATCTAGGCTTGAATGATCATATGTGGCAGTCGAACCCTCTATTTAAAAGAATGAGCTTTGCAATTCAAAAAGGGGTAGTGGCGCAGTGTGTTGCCTGATTACCTTATATGTAATTCAAAATAAATGAATTTTTGTTTTGGTCAGATATAATCTAATAGCTAAAATTAGGGTTCGAATTCAATCTCTCTATATATTATATACAATATCTCTACTAATTAAACTAAATGCATTTCTTTAACCTTATTAAAATGCACTTATTGGTTGATATCATACAAGCTAAGTATTATATTTTATACTTATATATTAAAATGAAATACTAGTTAGTAGTACTATAATTCCTACATATTCTAATATCACAACTTTGAGTGGGCTAATGCCTACTTAGACTCACACATTGACACAAAATTCACAATACTTTTTATTGGCCAACAATTCACAGTATTCATGCACATCCAATTTATTTATACCAAATTAGTCGAGTTTGAATTTGAGCTAACAATGTCCAATTTGTTTCCATTAGACAGAGACGATTTACTATAGCTGGTACATGAATGAATAAGTGAATCATAACTACATTCATGTGCTTTGTGCCACTTGTCAAACATAGAAATTATGAAATAGATGTGCCTTATTCCTAATGGCTAATGGTAGCCCATTAAATATAATGTTAGGTGCAAGCATAAATATTTTCAACGCAGGTATATTATAATGGAGTGTTTGCGGTTGCGGTTCAGTTTAGATCAATTATGAGATAAAAAATCATCCAATTTAAAAAGAAAATAGTATGTGGTTTGGTTCAATATCACCATTCGCATTTTCTACATCATTGCTACTCCTTCTAATTACAGGCCATTATTCCATCCAATAAACAATTTTAAATTTTAGTGGTGAATTAGAAAAGTCTTACGCATTTTAAATTTCTCAAAAGAATTTGTAAGATGTTGATGCAAGAACATAATTAGACTATTCTTACGGCGAGACTTGAAACATTATGATAGTGACAAAACTTAATTTGAGACAGTGGTTCATCATGATGAAAGTACTTGTAAAATAGATTAGTACTCTGATGTTCAAGTCACTACTTCTGCAATCTTATCTTAGATGTTCATCATGATTCATGATCAATCTCACAATCATGAAATAAAGTGAGAGTGAAATTGACTTGGGTGGCAAATATTGGGTTATGGCCCGGTCCAAAACCCAATATGCATATGGGTTCCTCATTTTAAAAAGAATCGTTTAATTTCCTCATCATATTAATACTATTATATGTAATGTGAATGAATTAATTAATTTGCTTTTGTATATAAAATAAAATTAAATAATGTATCAAAAAAAATTAAATAAAAACATTTCAATTATGTATTGATTTCTCTTAATTTATTACGTCTAAAAATTTAAGTTTACTCACAAAAATCTCATAAACATACCTCGAGATCCAATTAAGCACCATAAATAGAGCGTTTAGATGTGGATAGTCTAACATCTATTTTCCCTCAAAACCAAGTTAACAATTACTACCTCCGTCCCAAATTATCTATTTTGACCACTGCACGTTCGCCAATGCACAATTTTGATCATTAATATCTTTAATTGTGTATTAGTAAAAATTATAAAAATTTGATATTTTGAAAGTACTCATCAAAACGAATCAAACAAGATCTTATTGTTAATATTTACATCTATAAATTATGAAAAAAATACGGTCAAAGCAAGATACATAAAAAATGTTATTTAGTCGAAATAAGTTTTATATATTGGAACGGAAGTAGTATTGAAAGGAAAAAGTCAACGCCAATTAATACAACTAAACTAATTTTAATATTTTGCTAAAATAATGAATTGAAGTAATTAACGTAAAGAGGAATAAACGTAAGATATGGAATGGAACGTGTAATAAGTTTCTAATTCCATACGTTTTGGAAATTCCTTTTCCGCAATTCTCTCCGCATCGAGGCACACAAACTCATTCCATACCATCACCGTAATTCTCTCCTTTGCTGCTTCTTTTCATTTTTTTAAGAACATAAACAAAATGACAAATCAATTATAAACTCACAATATATAAGAATATATAAGAGCATTTTTAACGGTGATACCACTTCGAATATTATATATCATTAAAAAGTGATTTCTACATGTCATATAATATTTATGCAACCCATACATATTTTTTTTTAATAGTGATATTATTTTGGGTATCATACATTAATAACAAATTGTCCATTATATTTAATTTAATATATAAAAAACATATGATACTAATTGATGATACGGTACCTTATTTAAAGTACGATATCATCAAATTTGATATCCTACAGCCACGTCGTAGAACTCCAATAATAAAATAAAATAAAGTACGGATCATTAATCTATGAAACTTTCTATGATACTCTTATTGAAGATGCTCTAAAGTGAAGTAAATAGAGTTTAAATCTAACAATTATACAATGTTTTAAAAACCGGACCGGTCATCGAACCAGTGAGGGTATGGGTTCACTGGTTCACTGGTCGAACCACGGGGTGACTGGTCGAACCACATGACTAAAACGGATCAAACCGGATCAAATCGGTGTAACGAACTGGTCTCTATAATAAAATTATATAGGTATTAAACCGGTCGAACCGGTGACTCGGTCTTTAAAAAAAATCATGACACCTAAAAAATATGAAAATTTTATATGTCATAGTTTCACAAGTTCATTTTTTAAATGATGGATAATTTAGCAAGTGTACTAAATTGTCGTCAAGTAATAATATTTATAAGTTCGTATCCACAGGGATTGTTTCAATCTCAACAAAACAATTGTATTTAATCTAAGATGTAATTTTAAACGACAAGGGGGGTGTTTGCATAAAAGTCCAGTTAACAAAAGGTAAAAGTTGTTTTGAAAATTAAGAGAGATGAGACTAGGTCTTCCGATTCATCTGAGTTACTCTAATTAGTACACTGCACCTATTTCCTATGAATACAACTCTACTTTTACGATAGTTAACAAATTAGCTCTAATTAATCCATTGACTTAGGACCCGCTTCTCAGAGTACAGTCCCTAATCCCTTAGGTGATCTAATATTCTTCGAAGGTTTTAAGAACGTTAACTTATTATCACAAACAAACGATTATCCATCCCTAGACTAACCATGTTTATTTGAACAATTCAATTAGGTCTAAGTTGAAAGCTATGATCAGTAGTCATTCATTCTCACGAATTCATGTTATAAGTGATCAATTTATAAAAAGCATTAAGAACAATTGAATTGAATAAAACTATATTGATATTCACATGAAATAGAGTTTCACAGCAACATGATTCAATTAGGGTTACATCAGATTCATCTCAGACCTAATCTCATAGAGATTTAGCTACTCATAATAGAGATTACAAATAACATAATCAATGAAAGGATTAAAACGACATACATATAAAGTGAATTAGAAGTGATGAAATCGGCCCCCTTTTCAGTCTCCAGGTCTGCAAAATAGTACTTCTCTTTCTCCCCCGTCAGATCCCTCAAATAATAACAGGCTTCAGCTTATATAGGCAAAAACTGCACAAAAATCGTGACACGATTTCTAAAATTGTGATACTATTCTCTCTACAGCAGCCAATTCTGGTTCCAAAATCGTGACACTATTTCAGAAATCGTGTCACTATTTTACCTGCGGATTTTTCCTGCAGATTTTACTGGTTGAATATTTTTCTACTTGGATTTTCTGCTCATCAATACTGCTTGCAAACTTAGATTTTTCTGCTTTTTCTTGCTGTTTTAACATGTTGTGAGCTCCATAATTCATGAAATTACATATAAAAATTATGTGACAACAGAGTGTCATCATTAAATTTAAAATTTAAACATGGTCACCAAACATGCAATTATAATGTATATTTTTTAATTATAAATATAATAAATTAAAACTCACTGTTTTTTACCGCAAAAGCATTAGTTAAATTATACTTAAAAAATGAGGGTTTAACAATAAAATTAACATTTGACAAAGAATAAATAAAATCTAAAGTTTTTAAAAAAATGAAGAAAATAAAATTATATGTCTAGTATAATCATACAAGATAATATAAAATATATAGAATACATTGTAAAATTATTCACAAGTAAACCAAGTAGCATAGTGGTAGTTTCTATATTTTTAAACAATTAAAAACTTCATTTGAAAAAGAAAAAAAAACGTGCTGTAAAAAAAAAAAAGCATGTGTTTCCGAAAAAAAAAAAATCAACATTTGTAAAATAAAAAGAAAACCGCCCAGTTTTGTGGAAATCCGCCAGTTCGTCGGTTTATATCCGATTCGCCCCGGTTCTGGCCGGTTTTGTCCGGTTCGACTGCATCCCCGATCCGACTACCGGACTAGACCGGAGCCCCTCCAGTTCACCGGTTCAACCGGTCCGGTCCGGTTTTTAAAACACTGCAATTATAACATTTTTTTATAAGTTGAGTTAAGATTTTTTAACCTTCTTTTCATGCTTTGAAGCTCAATATACACACTAAATTATTAATTTCTTATTTCAAAGATCGATTTTAATTTTTGATAATTTTTTATGGCCTGTTTAGTATTGAATGAAAATATCATTTAAAATAATTTTTGAAAATTTTATAGTAGGGATAAATTAGTTTCTTTATTATAGTACATATATAAGAAACTGATTTCATAGTATAAGTTTTGATTGATTTGCTATTTCATCTCTGTATCAATAAATAAATAATTTGTCACAAGTATACAAATTTCAAGAACTGTAGTTTTTTGTCAAATAATGAATTAAATTTTCTACCAAAAAAAAATGAATTAAATTATCAGAAAATTGTGAGGATTAAATTAAAACTTCACTCTGATTTTTTTTCCTAATAAATCTTACACAGACATGTTTATAGCGAGTAATAATTTATTTAATTAGTAATCTTCATCATTGATTTTTTTACAGAAATCTTAATCATTGATTAACGAATCAGTTATAGATAAAAGATAGAATATTATCTTATTCTATTTACTTTTTACTAAATAGGTTAGTGGTGAGAGAACCACTCACTTTAAACATGCATAAGTAATTAAATGATTGAGTTTAATTTAATTGTTAATGTGTTCAATCTAAAAATAATAAGTTTTAAAGCATTTGATTTGGATTCTAATTGATTCTTGAGTGAAACAATTTTTGACTAAATTACGTACCTTTCAATTGAACTTTTAATTATCAGATTCTCTTCTCTTAAAAAAGTTAACATCAAATCAAGTGAAGAATATTGCTTCCCTACCTATAAAGTTTGGGGGTTAGGCTAGGTTTGTCTTCAGCAGTAGAGACCACCTCATATGTCTTTGTGGCTTTTAGGGCTTAATTTTCGATTTTGAAAGATCATATATATCTTGAGGGATAGCGGAGTATGTGGTATAGACTCTAATTTTGGCAATGCTTTGGATGATCTTCGTAATATGATTCCGGCTTTTGACTTTAGTAATTTTGCTAGCAAGGATACCGTCCCCACAAAAGCACAACATTTGTTTGGAGAGTGTCATTTTTGGTAAGATTGTTCAAGACAAAAAACTTAATTATTTTGACATGACTACTGGACAAAAAGTTGTTTTTGAGTGTTAGAAAGTGGTACATGGTCAAGACTTCCTCTTAGCTATCATCATTGATGGATTAGGCCAACACATATCCCCAATAGAGTATCGTACCATTCATAGTACCGTCTCATGATTCCGTTATTTCCTAAGGATGAGGTTTGCCCGGTTTGTCATAAAGCATACATCGACACCTTTAGGGAGCATGCAGTTCATTGTAAGGAGTTTCTAGGCTTCAAATTCAGGCATGGCTTGGTTAGAGATATACTTTATGATATTTTTACGGGGTGCAAGAATTTATGTGTAGAAAGAGGCACCAGTGAACTTCTTGACTAATCCACAAGAAGGGAGATCGACACTTCGCCTGGCGGATCTTCTAGTGTATGAATGGTGTTGGGCCATCGACGGGGAGCCTCACTAGGTCGGATCAACACATTGACCTTTGAGCAACCTCACAAGTGACTTTGACACCACTCTTCTACCCAAAACCTTAAGGCATTGAGTTAATGTATCCTCTCACTTATAAAGTGCTCAACTTCAACTCTTTTGACCAATGTGGGACTTAACTCACACTTGATATATTTCTCAACAATTTTATTCACCTCTTTTTTCCTTCATTATCAAGAACAGATGGATAGGAGGGAAACATACTTATGTAGATTTGACTGGAGTTTCCCTACTTGTGGGACTAGGAGCTGGTCTTTTTATTATGGGACGGGAAGCCCTCAAAACTGCTTCAAGTAAAATGGCTAAACATGAACAAACATGTTGTGACAATTTTGGTTTTAAATCAACATAGGTTGTAGATCTTTTGAAAATAGTCCAAAAAATCATACATAGTAATGTCGTGTCACATAGGTCTACGAATATAGTTTTTTAAAAATTAAGTTTTGTTATACAAAAAATTTAGCAGCGCAACTTGGTGTCTATCCATCTTTTATTCGCGTGTAAATTATCTATATATATTAGAGTATCTAAAGTGTTAAAAAGGTTAACATTAAAATATGATGAATTAAAGTTTATTTTCCTTGCTTTGAATTTAAACACTATTGGCTTTGACTCAAAATTCACTTCTCCAATCATGCATGAAACAGAAAGTAAGAAAAATTCAGAAATTAGGTCTAATTTCACCGTGTAAAGGGGAATGCACAGCATAATCATATTTAATCATCAGTTCATCACAAACCCATACGAGTAGGTGTAGTGCACGTTGAGTTGATTGAGTTGGCAAGGAAAGGAAAAAAGCACTAATTTAAGGGAAAATTGAGATAAATATCTTTTCAAGATGTAGTATGTCCATAAGTGGTCTCTTTTTGTCCATACAAGTTTGACCAAACCATCATGCAAAAGACTCTTCTTAGCTGTGATAAGACACTCATTTTTTCGCCTTTTTTCTAAGGAATATACTAGTAAGATTATAGAATAATAAGAGCATCTTCAATATGGTTTTATTGTAAATGTTTATTATGTGTTTCAATTTCAATTATGTAGGTCATACTCCCTCTATTTTAAAATAAATATTGTTTACAAAAAATTTATACACATATTAAAAAATGCAACCACGATTTTAAAAGTAAAAGTATTTAATTATTATACTATATTGATTAATTTTTTTGAGAATGATATATAAAATAATAATTATAGGATATAATTAGAAGTTATTGCATTAATATTGAAATTAAAAAACGACATTTATTTTAAAATAAATTTTTTGTGCTAAAACGGCAATTATTTTAAACAGGAGGGAGTAGTAAAACCACGAAAGTAATTATGTGTTTACAAGGAATAAATAAACTGTTGATTTTTTTTTGACAATAAATTAACTGTTGATTATGTAACATTTAGTTGTGTTATAATAAACCACATACATATAGTTTGATTTGGACAATTACTTCATTAAAGAAAAATGATTCAATTAAATGCAATTAGATTTGGATTGATTAGATTAAATGCAATTACATTTATGAAAAATTTCTTTAATATTAAAAATGTTTGACCAAAATTCTATTAATGATTTTTTTTTTGAAAAAAATTAAATGCACACTTAAATTTTCTTTAAAAAATCGAACCTAACACTTCGAGAAGAAGAAACACTTTATCAATTCCTAATTCAATACTACCAAGTCAAGTAGCCAACCCAAATGGATAATTTTATTAACATAATAAAGAAACAAAAAAGTAATAATTTTATTATGCCAAAACACAATATATAATATATTATAAAATAACAACTATCAATTATATGTTTGATTTTGAAACATATGAATTATTAGTTAAATAAAAATTATAATAATAGCTAACATAAAATATATTAAAATGCAAATATTTGAGGGTGACCTTATAAACTTATATATATATATATATATATATATATATATATATATATATATATATATATAGTTTGATTTGGTTTGATTTTAAAAAAAGAATTCAAAATTCGATTAGAACAATTTTTTCAAAACGTCATTCAAATAAAATAATATTTAATTTTGTGCAGTTTTTCATTTTCTTAATGAACTTTTGAGTTTTTTGGTACATAGACGAATAGCAAGTCATTGTAACCGTGAGTTTAACTCAGTTGGTACGGATATATTATACATATGTAGAGACTGAAATTCGAATTCTAGTACGTTCTATTCACCTTTAGGAGTGAAATTCTGGCCACTAAGTTAGCACGTCATTGAAAACTCATAATCACAAAGTGAAGAGACTGGGATTCAAACTTTGATACGGTCATGAACGTCTGATCTAACAATTTCGACATTATCTATAAATTGAGATAAAATTTTTGAACTATGAACTTTCGATTTAGTTTGAGTCAATATTGTCGAATATGAAATTAACTTTTTTTTTTTACCGTATGAAATTATCTTTTATTTTTTTTTTATGTCTTTATTTGACAATTTTTTTTTGATATATCTAATCATTTCAATTTTGTCAACATTTGAATATATTATTAAATGTCACATTATAAGAAAATCTCGGTTACACATACACAATTTTTTTTTTTTGACCAAAACACACAATTATTATTTATTATATTAAACATTTTTGACACACCTTTAAATGTGACATATATAAATTGACAGTCATAGTATAATTTATAGTATTAATTAACTAAACGTTTTGACATATCAAAATTATAACGATTATAATAAATAAAAAGGTTTTATATTTATTTGTCATAATTTTATTTTATTGGTTATGTGCAAATAGTAAATTTTACCTTATTCGTTCGATATATTATTAAAGATTACATTATGAAATTGTCTGTTACATACAAATTATAATAAATAAGATAAATGGTCCCGTGAGCGTAGCTCAGTTGGTAGGACATTGCATTTTATATGCAGGGGACCGGGGTTCGAACCCTGGTCATCCTACTTATCCACATTATTGGTGGATTTTCTAGCCGCTAGGCTACTTGACCAAAAAAAAAAAAAAAAAAAAAAAAAAAAAGATAAATGTTTCTTATCATTTAATGAAAAAAATCATTAAAACAACATTTTCTTTTACTCTTAAATTTTTTATTAATTATATAATATAAAACTATATATACACAAGCATGAAAACCAACATTTTCTTTTGCTTTTAACCCTCTTATTTTTGGGTAAAAATTAAGTTGAAAGATAAATAAAATTTACAACAATAATTCAAACTTTATATTGTTAAAACGATTTATCCTTAATAAAAGGTGAGCAAAATTATTTTTTTGTGAGGAAAATCACTTTGACATCAATAAAAAGATAATGAGATAATGACAATATCAATGTGTGATTATGACAGAATCACTATTTTAGAATGCAATCAATGTTTGATATTGTCATACTAGTATCATGTGATATTGTTGCATGATATGAATAATCATATACTAGCTGTCAATCGTTAACTTAGGAAATGTTTTAGGAATATTAATTTGTATAGCTGAATTTTAGGAGATGTACTCATGTATATATTTGTGCACTACACAATATGAAAGGTATCATGTTTGTTTATGTCATAGGTTTCTTTATGGTACCAGAGCGCAAAAGGTTCCATTAAAATTCTGTGACAATGTCTGATCATGACGATGAATCTGATCATGAAACAAAAAATTCTAAGGAGACAAAAGAGTCTCCTAAGGAGACGATCCACAAGCCGGTGATGAAAACTCCATCACCATATGATTTGAATTCCAATGATAATCCAGGAAACTTGATAACTCAAGTACGACTTCGAGGCGATGAAAATTATGATGAATGGTCGCATGCCGTGAGGAGGTCACTGCGTGCTCGCAGAAAATGGGGCTTTGTAGAAGGCACCATTGAAACACCAGAGGAAGGCTCACCTAAAATGGAAGACTGGTGGACTGTGCAATCCATGGTGGTATCATGGATTCTAAATACAGTTGAAGAAAATTTGCGCTCCACTATGTCTTATGCAGAAAATGCAAAAGATTTGTGGATGGATATCAAAGAAAGATTCTCCATTGTGAATGACCCTAGGATACAACAGCTGAAATCAGATCTAGCAAGGTGCAAACAAGACGGTATGTCAGTGGTAGCATACTATGGAAAACTGAAGTTGTTGTGGGATGAGTTGGCCAATTACGATCAAATCCCAGCATGCACTTGTCGTGGATGCAAGTGTGATATATCCTCAAAGTTAGAAAAACGAAGAGAGGAAGAAAGAGTTCATCAATTCCTCATGGGATTGGATGATGCAAATTACGGAACTGTTCGATCCAATCTTCTTGCCACAGATCCACTGCCGAATCTCAATAGAGTATACTCAACAGTGATTCAAGAAGAAAGAATGAGAATGATGACTAGAGCCACAGAAGAAAGAAGAGAAGTGGTGAGCTTAGCTGTTCAAACAAATGGGCGAGGAATCAAGGGGAAATGGGATGAAAAAGACAAATCAGGATCTTGCACTCATTGTCATCAAACAGGACATGACGCGAGAGGTTGTTTTCAACTTATTGGCTATCCTGATTGGTGGGGAGACAGACCAAAAAGTGAAGGGAAAAATGGCGGCCGAAGTAAGCCAATGCAGCGAACAGGAACTTGACGAGGAAGAGGAGGTATTGTGCGTGCAAATGTTGTACACACAGCAGGAACAACTGCAGAAACTGGAATTTCACAAGGAGATTATTCAGGCTTAGCTGGAATCACAACAGAACAATTGCAAACTCTGATAGGATTACTCAATGCTAATAAAACAAACTCTAATGACAAGATGACAGGTGAGTTTGATACATGGATAATTGATACAGGTTGCTCTAACCACATGACTGGAAACTTGAGACATATGCGAGAACTACGAGATATTCGAAGTTTTCCAGTCGGTCTCCCTAATGGAGAACATACAGCTGCAAGTAAAGAAGGAAGTGTAGTGCTGGAAGGAGGGTTAAAGCTTACTAATGTTCTCTACGTGCCAGAGTTGAACTGCAACTTAATATCTGTTTCACAAATGATGGATGAATTCAAATGTGTCATTCAGTTCACTAATAAATTATGTGTTGTGCAGGACCGTACTTTGAGGACGCTGATTGGAGCGGGTGAACGGAAAGATGGGCTTTATTTCTTCAGAGGAATTCGAAGAGAGAGAGAGCTTGCAAGACTGACGGACTTCATCCCGTGGATCTTTGGCACAAACGGTTGGGACATCCTTCATTGAAAATTACCCAGTTAATTCCTAAAGTTAGTAGAAACAAGGATAATAATATAGTGGATAAAGCATGTGAAGTTTGTTTCAGAGCCAAACAAACTAGAGAAAAGTTTCCTTTGAGTCAAAATAAAGCTAGTACTGCATTTGAATTAATTCATTGTGATTTGTGGGGAGCATATCGAACTCCTTCTACTTGTGGTGCTTTTTATTTTTTGACAATAGTTGATGATTATTCACGCGCTGTGTGGGTGTATTTGTTGACTGATAAACGCGAAGTGACGACAATGCTTCACAATTTTTTTGCTTTAGTTGAGAGGCAATTTAATAAACAAGTAAAAATATTCAGAAGCGATAATGGGACGGAATTCACATGTATGAGAAAATATTTTCTTGACCATGGTATAATTTTTCAAACATCTTGCACCGGAACACCCCAACAAAATGGGAGAGTGGAACGAAAACATAAACATATTTTAAATGTAGCACGAGCACTACGGTTTCAGGGTAATCTACCTATTAAGTTTTGGGGAGAATGTATTCTAACTGCGGGATATCTAATTAATCGCACTCCTTCCACTGTTTTGAATGGGAAAACTCCATATGAAATGCTTCATGGACAACAACCTGAGTATGAACATTTGAGAGTATTTGGATCCTTATGTTATGGTCATAATCAACGAAGAAATGGTGATAAATTTGCAAGTAGGAGTAAGAAGTGTGTGTTTATTGGGTATCCATATGGAAAGAAAGGATGGAAGTTATTTGATTTAGAAACTGAAGATATTTTTGTGTCTCGAGATGTTGAATTTATTGAAACTAAATTTCCTTTTGATTTAGCTACCACTTTCAAAAGAGATGATCTCCATAGTAGTGGGAATAATGAAGAATTTATTGATGATGTAGAAGAAACAAATCCAACACAGGGAAGCAATGATGTGGTAGTGGATAATGGGGGAGGTGACTCAAATATGGGGTTTGATGCAGTGACTTCACATGATATACACAACCAAGAAGATAATGAGGAGGTTAATGAACAAAATGTTACCCTACAAGATATGGACAAAGAAGATACAATAGAAATGACCGAGCAATTGTTGGGTAGAGGACATAGAATAAAACAACCATCTATTCGCTTGCAACCGCCCTATGTGACGAATACCGCAAGAAGATTGAGCCCATCCAACTGTTCGTCCTCTCCAAAAGCAACCTCAGGTACACCATATCCCATAACTAATTATGTGAATTATGACCGATTTTCTGTTGCACATCGTGTTTTTCTAGCATCTGTCTCACAGGAAAAAGAGCCTATCACATATGCTGCTGCAATTAAAGATAGTCGGTGGAGAGATGCTATGCAAAGTGAAATACATGCACTTGAGACCAATGGAACTTGGACAGTAACAAAATTACCACCCGGAAAGAAAGCACTCGGTTGTAAGTGGGTGTACAAAATAAAGCATAAATCCGATGGAAGTGTAGAACGGTTCAAGGCACGATTAGTAATTCTTGGAAACCATCAAAAGGAAGGGATTGATTACACAGAGACTTTTGCACCTGTGGTGAAAATGGTTACGGTTCGTACGGTGTTAGCCGTAGCAGCCACACGAGATTGGGAGTTGCATCAAATGGACGTGCACAATGCATTTTTACACGGAGATCTTGAAGAAACCGTGTACATGAAGCACCCCCCTGGTTTTTTTCCACAGCAATCTGACACAATATGTAAACTTAATAAGTCCTTGTATGGGCTTAAACAAGCACCTCGGTGTTGGTTTGCAAAGCTTTCGACTGCATTAAAACACTATGGATTTATACAATCTCGCTCTGATTATTCACTTTTTGTCTTGCAAAAACCAGGGGTCCATATTGTGGTGTTAGTGTATGTTGACGATCTCATCATTACAGGTGATAATCATGATGCTATCACTGATTTTAAAGGCTATTTACATAATTGTTTTCACATGAAAGACTTGGGGATCCTTAAATATTTCTTAGGCGTTGAAGTGGCGCGATCTGCAGCTGGTATCTTTCTTTGTCAACGCAAATATGCTTTAGATATTATAGCTGAAACTGGTCTTATGGGAGCTAAGCCATCAAATGTGCCAATTGAACAAAACCATCGGTTGGCACTTGCTGAAAATGTGCCTTTTCCCCATCCTGAGCAGTATAGGCGATTAGTCGGCCGCCTCATTTACCTATGTTTTACTAGACCCGAGCTTTCATATTGTGTACATGTCCTCTCTCAATTTATGCAAGTACGTAAAGTGGATCATTGGGAGGCCGCTTTAAGAGTCGTTCGATACTTGAAAGGGAATCCAGGACAAGGTGTTTTATTAAGAAGAGACTGTGATTTACAACTGTCAGGTTGGTGTGATTCTGATTGGGCCGGCTGTCCTTTAACTCGCAGATCTCTTACCGGATGGTTTATTTTCCTTGGCTCCTCCCCAATTTCCTGGAAGACAAAGAAACAACAAACGGTTTCTCGTTCTTCTGCCGAGGCCGAGTATCGTTCCATGGCAGCTTTAACAGGGGAACTAAAATGGTTAAAAGGTCTTATTTCAACTCTTGGTATTTCACATCCTCAACCTATGAAACTTCACTGTGACAGTCAAGCAGCGCTTCATATTATCAAGAATCCGGTCTTCCACGAGCGAACCAAACATATTGAAGTGGATTGCCACTACATTCGTGATGAATATCTTGCTGGGAATATTGCACCAGCTTATGTTCCTACTAAAGCACAATTAGCAGATATCTTTACAAAGGCTGTTGGTTCAGCTCAATTCACTTGCTTGCTAAGCAAGTTGGGCATATGTAATCTACATGCTCCAACTTGAGGAGGGGTAATGAGATAATGACAATATCAATGTGTGATTATGACAGAATCACTATTTTAGAATGCAATCAATGTTTGATATTGTCATACTAGTATCATGTGATATTGTTGCATGATATGAATAATCATATACTAGCTGTCAATCGTTAACTTAGGAAATGTTTTAGGAATATTAATTTGTATAGCTGAATTTTAGGAGATGTACTCATGTATATATTTGTGCACTACACAATATGAAAGGTATCATGTTTGTTTCTGTCATAGGTTTCTTTAAAAGATGTTATTTTTGTTGTTGTTTTTTAGTAAACTAGTTGCTCGAACTTTGAACTCTATACTTTCAAACTGGACAAATACCCATAAAATTAGCGGTCTATCCATGTCATAAGCCTAACATTCAAACAAGACTTATGATCCTCATAAGCATTTTACCTACACTGTATAAACATCCTTATTGATTTATCTTTATATCCATGATATGTCGTCTTCAACTGATAAATGACGCGTCTCCAGGCTCATCATACTTTACGTTGCACCATTCATATAGCAATGGGCGGATCCATGTAGAGGCCAAATGTGGCCTTGGCCACAATGGGATTTTTTATTTGGGTACATCAATGGGATTTTAAACATTTTTATAATATATATTTTGCTCATTGAGATGTTCTTAGAACATTACAATGATAATATATTTTCTATGAACAATTTTAAACATTGAGATGTTCTTGGAATAATTGTCAATGATATTATTTTAGCCATTTTTTAAGAAAAAGATAGTAGACGATTTTCATCGTAAATATATTGCATTTAACAATATTAAGTTACATTTTTGTCCCTTAAGTTTATTTTAAGTTTAATTTCATTTTGGTCCATTTAGTTTTTTTGTTTCATTTTAATCCCTTAAATTATAAAATTATACATTTTAATCTTTTAAGTTTTTTCGTTTCATTGTGGTCCCTTAAGTTATCGACACTTTAACCCATTAAGTTACAAAATTTAGTCAATTTAATCCTCTTATTAGAAACTAAAATATCTTAAAGTTAGTAATTTAAGTGACGAAAATGCTCAATATTAAAAACATAAAGGACCAAAATGAAGTGAATTTTTTTAAGGGATCAAGTTATCTATCACATATAATTTAAGGGGTCAAAATGAAACAAAAAAAAATACTTAATAGACTGAAATGAAACCTAAAATTAACTTTAAGAGGCCAAAAATATTGTTTAGCCTATAACTCATTTTAAGTATAATTTAGTTAATTGTTTCTTTATGGTTTTGGTCACATCAAAATTTTATGTCTTGATCCATCTCTGCATATAGCGAATAAATGACCCATCTCATTATATATGCATGACTCATTCCATTCACACAGTGCGACCTACTAAATAGTTAAACATGTCATTCTCTTTATATGTGTGCATTCACCTTCAAGATACACAACACACAATTTTTCCAATTTTCACTTGAGTGATTTGAGTGTTGAAGTCATTGCCCTTTTACATGATCATCTCCTTGAGTACTTGTAATCATCACGAAATTCACCAACTTCATTACAACCTGGCACTCTCTTTAAATACTTGTAATCATCACGAGATTCACGAACTTCATTAGAATCTCCATAAAAATTATTCGATTTTGTGCATTGAATTTATTCCAATTTCCAAAGAAGGAAAAAATTGAATTTTTTTTTGACTAAAAAAAAATGAATATTATTTTGAAGCCATTATTATTATTATTATTATTATTATTATTATTATTATTATTGTGATGTGAATGGTCCATACATACTCTCCATAATAATGTTGAAAATTGATTGTAGATTTGTAGGGTAAACCACCAAAGTTTTGAAAGTTGAAGCAGTCATCATACCTCTTACACCCCTACACGTGTCCTCCTACAAACCCCTTCACTCGTGCCGCAAACATCGGATTCGCACGTGCCACTTTTCTCCCCTCTACACTACTATATAGTCCCTCCTTCCTCTCCTGTCTCTCATTCTTCTCTCAAATCTCTCTCTCTCTCTCTCTCTCTCTCCAACCAGCCATGGCTTCACCGACACCATTGTTGAAAGATGAACTTGACATTGTGATACCAACAATAAGAAACCTTGATTTCTTAGAAATGTGGAGACCATTTTTTGAACCTTATCATCTTATCATTGTTCAAGATGGTGATCCTTCAAAAACTATCAAAGTTCCTTCTGGTTTTGATTATGAACTCTATAACCGTAATGACATTAACAGGATTCTTGGTCCTAAAGCTAATTGTATCTCTTTCAAAGATTCTGCTTGTCGTTGTTTTGGTTATATGGTTTCTAAGAAAAAGTATATCTATACTATTGATGATGATTGCTTTGTGAGTTTTTCTCTTTTCTTTTCTTACCCTTTTTTCAATTTTCTATTTTTCAATCTGGGTTTTGTTTTGTTTTGTTATGTTTTTTCAGATCTTGATCTGTTTTTTTTTTGAATTTTGGATCTTGTTATGTTTTTTTGTTTTGTTTTAAGATTTGTTTGTTTTCTTGTTTTTATGTGTTTGATGAATTATGGTAGTGTTGTTTGTTTGTATTGAATTTTGGTTTTTAGTCATTTTATGAATTGGATCTTCATTTGGTAGAAACATGGGATTTGAAAATTAGATTGGCATTGTCTTGAAAATTTGGTTGTGATAGCATTTTTGTTAATATTGGTCCATGGTGTTAGCTGTCATTCATTTGCTTCACTTTTAACTTATGAATCACTGACATTTACACCGGATATGATGACACTTGATATGGTAGTGACGCATGTTAATACTGACACACGACATGACACTGACACATAGACACCTGACACGGCAATATTGTCTTCAATCTGAAGCGCCGGTGTTACATTAACATTTAACTTTGGAATTCAGATTGTATGCAGTGTGGCTGACTGCACGATCCAGATTTCAATGCAAGTTTGATGTTTTTTTAACTATAAAATACCGATCTCGAAATTTGGATCGTTGCGTTAAGATCAGACGATCCAAATGTGACTAACTGCATGTAGTAATGAGATTGTGACTCACACAACCTAGATCCTTTATCTGTACCTGGTTGAAATAGATTGAATCATTTGCTACTAATTGGACTTTGGCATATCTCTACTTTTTACATTGGTTTTATTTATTGATTATGTTAGGCATGTGTCAATACAATCTAGGATTTTATGAATGAAATTGTTACTCTATTTAAGACATGTTAGGATTCATCATTGTTTTATTCTTAATATATTTTGTTTTTGGTGTTGCTTAGGTTGCCAATGACCCAACAGGGAAACAGATCAATGCCCTTGAGCAGCATATCAAGAACCTTCTCTGCCCATCAACACCTTTCTTTTTCAATACTCTCTATGAGCCATACAGAGAAGGTGCTGATTTTGTTCGTGGCTACCCCTTCAGTCTCCGTGAAGGTGTACCAACTGCCGTGTCTCACGGTCTCTGGCTCAACATCCCTGACTATGATGCTCCTACTCAGCTTGTGAAGCCTCTTGAGAGGAACACTAGGTACACTCTTGTGAACATTTGAAGAATTCAATAATTATCATCTTGTATATAATGAATCTTGATTCTGAGTATTTGTTATTGTTATTTTTAAGGTATGTGGATGCTATTCTCACCATACCAAAAGGAACCTTGTTTCCCATGTGTGGAATGAACTTGGCTTTCGACCGTGAGCTCATCGGACCAGCAATGTACTTTGGTCTTATGGGTGATGGTCAGCCTATCGGACGCTACGACGACATGTGGGCAGGCTGGTGTATCAAGGTCCGTTCTGAGTCCGGAAACAATACTTTTCAAATGTTTGTATATTTCTATAACAAAAGATAAAATAAAGTCAAACTATTTTATAAAAGCTATAAGTTAATCCAGAAAGACCCTTATACCTAGGTTTGGTATCATGGTGGGGCATACCAGAATTGCGATGACCCACCGTGATTTTGCAGTGTCATCGTGATTTTGGTGTACCCACCGTGATACTAAACATGCACTATATTATGAATATCATTGCAAAAAAAGAATTGAGATATATTAGTATATATTGGCGGTGTTACACATTCATCCACGATTATCTATGTTGTGAGATGTGATTGGATACAATGTATAAAAAAAAAGTCTACACTAACGGTACATATCAATTGGACTCCATGTTTGTATTATTATGAATATCATTGTATGAAAGCAACTAAGATATTTCAACGATGATTGTTGTGTAGGTTATCTGTGATCACTTAGGATTGGGAGTCAAGACTGGTCTTCCATATATCTATCACAGCAAGGCTAGTAACCCATTTGTTAACTTGAGGAAAGAGTACAAAGGTATATTCTGGCAAGAAGACATTATTCCATTCTTCCAAAATGTTGTTCTTTCGAAAGAAGCTACTACTGTTCAGAAATGCTACCTTGAGCTCGCCAAAGAAGTCAAAGACAAGCTTAGCAAGATTGATCCTTATTTTGACAAGTTGGCTGAGGCCATGGTCACCTGGATTGAATCTTGGGATGAGCTCAACCCGGCCAAAGCATGAGTCGATTTTGGTTAGCTACAAATTACTGCTACGGAATTTGAAGCAAAACTACTTATATACTAATATTTTTTAGTATTTATTTATTTCCTACTTTTAATGTTATTTGCGGATTAGAATTTGCAGCATTGTTAGCTGTAATTCTATTTAGTAATTTCATGCTTTGAGCTTAGAAGCAATAAAGGACGCCGCCGTCTTAGGGTGTTGCTTTCTTTTGAGTATTGTTTTGATGGTTAGGTATCGCACGGCATAATCATGTTTCATGTCAAATGAGTCTCATAGGAAGGCTATTGATTTATGATACATTAGCTTATGTTTCTGTTTATTTTACTTGTTTTTAATTAAGAGTGTCATTTTTTGTCATGGATCTTTACAATTTATAATAAGATTTGATTCACGATTAAGAAAACAGGTCTTCTGATTTGCGATTTGCATCTTAGTTTAACTACTATAGTACTATTATCTCTAGTTTATTAATGAGGTACTAGTGATCAAAATTGAACTTATGTTTTCAGAAGTTCAAAGTTTTCTTAGTTTTTCTGCAGTTTGACTTATTGTGTTCTTCCATTAGACGCTTGTTTGAAATATAAAAAAAATCTAAATCTATGAAAGCCTTTGTTTGTCATGTTACATAGTAACATAGATATAAAGTTTCCTGCCATATTATGGATGACAAACATAATCAATTGAATGAAGAGTTGCAATTATTTACGTGAGCTGCAGGAAAATTGAAACTTAGTTCCTTGAACAAGGATTAGGATTGTGTGCAGTGAAGCATGACTACATGTAGTAAGTCACCTCTGAATTGTTAGATCAAAGACGGAAAGTTTATATTTAAACGTATATTTTGATTTGATCTAAAAATCTAAAATAGAGTAGTAACTTTGAAAGACGGTTTGATCTTGATAAGACAGTTCAAATGTGTTTGATTGCGTGCAACACGAGGTTGTGGCCGCGCACAGCCCAAATCTCTTAAGCAAGCAACTATATTTTACATGATCAACAAATTTGAAACTCATATCACATTGAAGCAATTGTTCATATACTATCAACAACATTATGATTTAAGATGTGCCATTCAAAGTATCTTTGGATCTGATAAGCAATCATATAAGCAGCATACTCTATCAACAACAGATTGAACTGATGAACACATGAAAGACCAAAGAAAGTGGTGAAATGTAAAAATTATATAATCAAGAACCAAGATTAAGACTAAATAATTGAAGAAAAAAAATTCTTTAGATTGAAAAGTCAATACAAATGCATAATAGTAAGTTCAAGTTGTAATTAATGTACTCCAAAAAATGTATTCACTTACCTCATCAAATTCTTTAGGAAGATGAGACTCCACTTTTGAACATGAACTATTGTATTTGAAGTGTTGCAATCTTGTTTGGTTCTTCAAGAGATATCTCTTTTTTCTCTTCTTCACATTCATTAGGCCTATGTTTTTCTTCTTCAATAAGAGGTTCTAAAGTTCCATTATCTGATGATTTTTGTGTTGCCTTTTGTTCTCTTGGAAAACATTGTTTTTCTAAGGGTTGTTCACTTTTTAAAAACATTTTTCAAATTATCATTTTTTTTAAAGTTGGGTAATAGTTGAAGTGAAAATGAAAACAGACACTTTGCTTACAATTGAAGGAATTGGTAAGCTGTTGGTTAACATAATGTAATTAATGGTTATGCTTTATAGTTTTGAATGTATACGTCGTTTTAAATTGCAGTTTAAGTTTACGTTTTAAGCGAAAAAAATGTGGATGATGTGGTCAAAATTGCGGTTATGATGCCGGTTGCAGAGACCTCAAAATTCTTTATAGTGCGACCATGTATTTGGTTATCTTGTTTCTGAGATGCATGCAGTTGTTGGAGTGTCCTTTTGATCAGAAAGGAACTTACTATTACTAACTGTCCCTACTAAGCTTGCTTGATTCAAACTCATGTCTCTGACTCTAAGTGGAAGCAGAAAAGTTAGTTGGCAAGGTGTAGAGAAGTTAGAGTGTCACCTAAAATGTGTTTGATAAGTTTCACATTTACATGAGAAAAAAAAATTGATTCTAGAGGTGAATTATTTTTGTTTCTGCAATTAGTTTTAATTCTTAAATTTATTGTTCAACTCAATTTTATATAAATATATTCAAATATAAATTACATGAAATTCAGCTCACTTTTAGTCAGAATCAATTTTTATCGTACTGAACTAAAAATACACTGCGAGTTGTTGTCACATGAAGACATACCACACTTCATTTCCTCATTACAAACTTGTTCAACCTTTGTAAATATATATAATATAACTGTTATATGCCTGGATCCATTTATAAATGAATATATTTGTATGGAATAAGGGCTACACTGCAAATTCATAAATTATGGTGAATCTAATATTCCACCAGAGAACAAGTGACAATTCAAAAACTACAATTGAAGTGTTATGTTCACTCTTGTATCTCCATACTCCACACCTTATTTTGGTCAATTGCTGTTGCTTTAAGATATAGGAAATTCAAGGAAAAATATCACAGTATGAGACAGTGATAGACAGATAGTATATAAATATGCAGGTACCTAACAACCATTAGGTGAGCCATGAACCTCAAAAAGAATTCTCCATAACCCTCTTTTTCTACAAAATTACATATCAAATTCCATAGTTATTGCATTGAGCTGAAACATTACCATATTTGATAACATCTATCAAAGAAACTTATTCAAGGAATGAAGTTTCTTCTATCAGTTCTATGTGTCATTGTGCTATTTTCTTGTGCAGGTGAGTAGAAAGT
Source organism: Trifolium dubium (assembly GCA_951804385.1). Taxonomy (NCBI): domain Eukaryota; kingdom Viridiplantae; phylum Streptophyta; class Magnoliopsida; order Fabales; family Fabaceae; genus Trifolium; species Trifolium dubium. The sequence continues at coordinate 2,484,999 of OX638072.1, read as the reverse complement.
TTATTTTTCACTTTATGGTTTTTCGGCTTTTTCATTTTCGCATTCATATTCAACTGATTTCTTGGACGCGTTTCTGGTTGTAGCTGCGTATGATCCTTTGGATCCTAATGGAAACATAACGATCAAATGGGATGTTGTGTCGTGGACAGCAGATGGTTATGTGGTAAGTGTAAACTGCATGCTTTTTTGTTTTCTATATTCTTGGCTGTACAAAATCTAGATATAGTTATAAAAGATGCAATGAAAGATCAAACTCAAAAACTAAATTGATATAATGTCACAGTATAAACAATCGGGGAGTAAATATATTATAGATCAGTCTTCTCCAGAGTGAGTTGCTCACTCGATTAGTGCTGTAAAGTAAATAATATCAACAATCATGAATAAATCGGAGGTTAATATTGGATCAATGTACATGTATAACATACTATAAGTGCATTGAAATATCAACTCTTGAATTTTTCGATGCTAGAGATTACTTACTTTACGAGTATATAGGAAAATAGGTCGTTAGAATCCTAAGTGTCGGTCAAAATAGTCTATCTGTAAACTTTTATTGTTAGGGACTATAATGTGACACTTTAAATGCAACCTGTATGCATTGATCCAACATCAATGGAACTATAAAAAAAAGGGCAGCCCGGTGCACTAAGGTTCTCACATACGCAGGCTTCGAAAATGGGTCCCACCATTTTGGTATATTGTATGCAGTCTTACCCTGTTTTTTACACAAGAGGCTGTTTTCAGGATTTGAACCCGTGACCTTTCAGTCACGTGACAACAACTTTAACGTTGCGCCAAATTTGCCGATGAAATTTAGGTTTCTCCAAGACAAATATATCAGTAATTAATCCTTGCACAATTGTAATTAATGACAAGTTTGCCCCTTAGATGACTTAAACTTGATTGGAAAATTAGTCCCTAGTGAGCTAGCTTTAATGTGGAATCAACCTGTAATGTAAAGCGTCTAATTAACGTCTAACCAACGTGTCATTTCATAGCCTCTAACTATAGATGTCAACAAAGAGACCATGTTGAATGATATTTTACAATTTCAGGAATTTATTTACCAATTTGCAAAAACGAAAGAGTATTTTGACCAATACATACAATTTAAATGTTCAATTTACCTATTCAATCCTTACTTTACTCTATATTCACTTTTGATGTGCCAAATGACTAAATTATGTGGTAAACTCTCATCATGTAATGAAATAATCTAATTTTATGCATTGCATATTCAACCAGGCAGTAGTAACAATGAGCAACTTCCAAATGTACCGACACATAATGAATCCCGGATGGACATTAGGATGGTCATGGGCTAAGAAAGAAGTCATATGGTCAATGGTAGGATCACAAACAACTGAGCAAGGCGATTGTTCTAAATTCAAAGGCAATGTACCTCATTGTTGCAAGAAAACTCCAACAGTTGTAGATTTTCTACCTGGTGTACCTTATAATCAACAGTTCTCGAACTGTTGTAAAGGTGGAGTTGTAGCAGCATGGGGACAAGATCCTTCATCAGCTGTTTCAGCTTTCCAAGTTAGTGTTGGACTAGCTGGTACTTCAAACAAGACAGTGAAACTTCCTAAGAATTTTACTCTCTTGGCTCCTGGTCCTGGTTATACTTGTGGTCCTGCTAAAATTGTTCCTTCTACCACTTTTCTTACCGCGGATAAGCGCCGCAAAACTCAAGCACTTAGTAAGTTCTATATCAGTATAGACCAAATACATCTTCCAGTTCTTTAAGTTGTTTTATTGTATCAGAAGATTAGTCCTTTAAAAATGTTTTTATCTTACATAGGGTCTTAAGTCCGATAGTCATTATGTGTATACCGTCACCCTAGTTCACAGATTTTGTTACGAATATACATGTGTCCGCTATGAAACTTAAGGAACTATGTAGGCACATGTATATTTTCAACGGAATGTGTGAAAAAGGGTAATGATACATGTAATGAAATTTAAAGGACTAATATGATACAATTAAATAACTTAAAGGATTGCATGATATATTTTGTCATTGCATTATGTCGAATTCTTGCCAAATTTTCTCCATATTCGACGATTCTAAGAGTTTCATTTTTTCTCTTTCTATTCATGTAGTGACATGGAATGTTACATGTACATACTCACAATTTCTTGCAAGAAAGAATCCAAGTTGCTGTGTATCTTTGTCATCGTTCTATAATGAGACTATTACCCCTTGTCCTTCTTGTGCATGTGGCTGCCAGAACAAGAAGAATTGTGTCAAGTAGGGTGTGATCTTCCAAAACTATTAATGAACTCTTGATTTCTAACCAATGTTTTGAAAATCAGACCAAATCAACTAGTTCAACCACTTGAATCGGGAATTGGTTAGTTTGATCCCAATTGTACCACAATTTGGTAGAATCGGGTGAACCAGTTAAACCGCAGTTGAACTATGGTTGATTTTTACCTGTTTTCAATTTTTGCATTTATTTATTTAGTCATCCGGTTCAACAATAGTTGGACAAATTGAAACATAATCCGGTGGTCTCACCAATTTGATCTCTAATCCGGTTTTTAAAGCATTGTCTCTAAGTCATAACAGTTAGACGTCGAAAAGAGAAAATCTAACTATTTTCTCAAATGTTGGTATGGTATGCAGGGGACATTCTAAATTCCTGGACAATGTAGGGTTGCATACACCAAAGAGGGACAATGAACCATTGCTTCAATGCACTCATCATATGTGCCCTATTAGGGTACATTGGCATGTGAAAACCAACTATAAGGACTATTGGAGAGTTAAGATAGCAGTCACAAATTTCAATTATAAATTGAATTATTCTCTTTGGACTCTTGCTGTACAGCATCCAAATCTTAACAATGTCACCCAAGTTTTCAGCTTTGATTACAAGCCTTTACTTCCCTATGCATCCATAAGTAAGTAACAGAAAATAGATCATGAACAGTTATTGTTGGAATAGTTTATTTAGAACTAATTTGCATTTATTGCATGATATAGCCACTTATATAGTATTATTTGAATATACACTTACAAAAATAACTTATGACATCTCAAGAGCGCTTAGATGAGATGACACAGTCTCTTCTAGCTTAACCAAGATTCTGGATTCGATTCCTGACTTGGGCATGCAACAATGTTAAAACTCTCACTCTCAGTTCAGGGAGAGTTTACCTCCAATTTGGGTCCCACAAGACTTATGACATGTCTCTGTGTGATTATAAACCGATGTCAGCTTATTTCATTTAGTTTATTAGATAGTTTTTCAACAGGCATCCATTTGGATAAACAACTTAATTAAGAGCTTATGTTACAAAAGATTAAATAATGTTAATTTGTTTTCATGTAAGCCATTTACATAAGCTATTCTAGAGAAATTATGAAAATAAGCGGAAAACAACTTATAAACATGTTATAAGCTATTTTCATAACCTCTCCCACACAATCTTACAAGTTCTTATATCAATAAGTAAACACAAATAAGTCAATCCAAATAACTTTATGAATGACTGCTAAAATGTATTAATCATTTTGTATACAGATGACACTGGTATGTTCTTTGGTACGAAATACTTCAATGATCTATTGATGGAAGCTGGACCAAGTGGAAATGTTCAATCAGAAGTACTTCTTCAAAAGAACCAGAAAACATTCACATTCAGCCAAGGATGGGCATTTCCTAGAAGAGTTTACTTTAATGGTGAAGAATGCATGATGCCTCCACCTGATTCTTACCCTTTCCTTCCTAATTCTTCTCCTGTCAATGTCCTCAACTTCCAAACATTCATCATCTCATTCCTTCTCTTCTTAGCTCTATGGTGAAATAGTACATAAACAAGTTCGGATTGTCATATCATGTCGAAACGAAATTTTGAAGTTGCTTGTTACTTGAAATAAGTGACAAACAGGTATGAAGACTTTTTAAGGCATTCTTTTAAAACATCACAAACAAGACTCATGAATGTGTTGTGTTTTGTTGAATGTGTTGTGTGATTCATGAACATTAGTAACATGATGAATATAAATCTCAGCCAAGATTTTGTCATATGTAAATACTTGTGTTACAATGCTATAATATATCTCTCTAATACAATGTTTGTGTTTGAATAAACAGTTTATTTAACATTTATCATATAAATGCTTGTGTATGAATTATTTCGATAACAAAAAGTAAATTGAAGTCAAATTATTTTCATATAACTGAAGACCTTATGAACATGTCATAAATAGTTTACATAAGTTATCTCATAATCGTACTAGTGCTTAAGTCGATAGATTAACTCGAACAGACCTGATTGTGATAATGACTCCAAGTAGAAGCAGCAAGTAGAAATTAAGATCATTAGCATTTCATATCCACACAAGATTCATCAAGTTTATATTGTCACATAATGTTGTTGCTGTATATATTTGTTATAATTACAGATGTAACATTGCATCATAACAGACACAAACTACAAAACAGTAAATTCTACCACCAATATACCGAATCCTCGAAACAATCGTGGGATGCACGAGAAAACCTTGACTTGCCATCCGGGTGTCGTTCTTCTGATTGCCTCAAAAACCAATTTGACATCACAAATATGAAGCCAAAACTGGCTTGACAGAAAATTTTCTATTACAATGAAGTATAACCAAAAGTTGGAACCTTATGCGTATGCGTAAAATACTAAGACTACCAAGGAGGTCATTACGAAAGCAAACAATGAAACCTCTTGCTGAGAGCCGGTATTAGGTAAAAATGGATACGCATCAGGTGGGGGCATAACACAGTTATCACCATTGAAGTAGATTCTATGAGGGAAACCCCAACCCTTCCCAAAAGTGAATTGTGACACATCCTCCTTCCGGAAGAGTAGCTCAGATTGAACATTGCCACTAGGGCCAGCATTATTAAGAAAATCATTATAGAACTTCACTCCCCAGAGCATAGCTGTATCATCTGTTTAAAAGAGAAACTCATCAGTAATTATGATTAATAAATGGATACATCATGTGTCGGAATTCATCAACCACAAACTTCGACAAGGTTAACTGTAATTTTCAAGTGTTTAACTACATGTTGATATATGAACATGTAACTTCGTTAACCACAAATTTGGACATGGTTAACCATAACTTTTAGGTGTTCAGCTACATGTTGATATATGAACATGTGAAAATTGTGGTTAATCGCATCCAAGTTTGTTGTTAATGAAGTTATGTTGATCATTAATGAGTTTTCACACTTGATATATCCATTAGACCATTACCTATCTATTGAACATAATTAACGACCTATTTGAAATGTGTTAACCACTAAGTTTGTATGACAAAATAAAGAAGCACAAATTAAACAAGTCAGGATAACACTTACTTATTGAACCATAAGGATTTAATGACTTGTAGTTAAAACTGAACAGCTGAGTCAGATTATCGAAGTTCGGATGCTGAACCACCAAGTTCCAATCGGAATAATTCATACGGTAATTAAAATTAGTAATAGAAACCTTCACACGCCAGTATTCTTTGTAGTTAACTTTGACATGCCAATGGATTCGGATAGGACACATGTGGCTGGTACATTGAACCAAAGGTGATAAACTATTCTTTCTGTTACCAGCAACAACCGAAGCCAGATGTGGCGTTTTTGGACTGTAACCACAAAAGAAATATATGAGTGTACAACTTAAGAACTAGACGAAAAATTGCAGTACGGTTAGTGAAAGGAACATACTTTACACAACTCCCCGACTGTGATGAGTTACTCTGGCAGCCACACGCACAAGTTGGGCAGGGTACAATCGTGTCATTATAGAAAGCAGAAAGGGAGACACAGCAAGTGGGAGTTTTCTGTGCTAGAAACTGTGAATACGTGCACGTAATATTCCATGTCACTGCAATGAAACAAAACCATGGTAAGACTAAGATCTTGTGTGTTACAACTTAAATAAAAGCTTAGAAGTTTGTTAACTTACTAAGTGCTTGTGTCACACGCCTTTTGTCTGCTTCAAGAAACTGAGTAGGTTTCACAATTTTTGCCGGCCCACAAGTATAACCGGGCCCGGGTGCTTTCAAGGTGAAGTTTTTAGGGACTTTAACCGTTTTATTTGTGGTTCCAGCCCTACCAACACTGATTTGAAACGATGCCACTGCATTGGCAGGATCCTGTGCCCATGAAGTGAGCACCCCACCTTTGCAGCAATTCGCAACCTGCTGATTGTAAGGCGTTCCCGGAAGAAAATCAACAACAGTTGGATCCTTTTTACAGCAATGTGGAGTACTTCCTTTGAATTTTGAACAATCACCTTGTTCGGTGGTCTGCGATCCCACCATGCTCCAGATTACCTCCTTTTTCGCCCAGGTCCATCCTAGTGACCAGCCAGGTGCAGCGATGTGACGGTACTGTTGGAAATTGGTGATTGTAACAACGGCCTGCACATTCATTGTTTCAAAGATATCTAAGTAACTAATGGAACACAAATAAACACAATTCATTCTTAAACTCACTTATGTACTTCAATCCATAACAAATAGACACTTAATAATACTTTGTAACGCAGATTAGAAGTGTGATAAGAAATTTGATGTGTCACATTTCAATTTGGAACAAAATGATTATAGCATAAGCACTTATCATATAAGTGCTTATTTATAAGTTATTTCTATAATAAAGATAAAATCAAATCAAATCAAATTGTTTTTATAAGATATAAGTTGTTTTCACAAGATAACTTGGAGATCTTACATAAATAAGCTGAAAACAACTTACAAACATGTCATAATCTATTTTCATAAACTCTCACAAACAATCCAACTGTTGCTATTGTCGGTAGACAAACTCGGATAAGTCATTCCAAACAGGCCCGTATTCATCACAAAAAATGTACCAAACAAACAAGTAGAAAGAAAAGTCACCAAAATCATTTTAATATCATGAATAGTGTACTACCATATAACCATCAGGTGTCCATTGCTTAACATCCCATTTGATTGTGATATTCCCATTCGGGTCAAGTGGGTCATAAGCATCTGAAAAAGTTGAACCAAAAATAGAAAGTATATCAATTTACGATCAAAGAATGCATACAAAAAAAATATATTGCTCAAGTCAATTAGTCATTGGCTGGTTTATGAAATCAAATTTATCATTTTTTTACATATTATGTATAGTTCCCTTATCATAGGGTTTTTTAAACACAAACCTCATGTAAGGAATCATAATTTCAACTATCGTCGTGTTTGAATAAACAACTTAATTAAACGCTTATCATTTAAGTGTTTATGCATAACTATTTTCTATAACAAAAGATAAAATAAAGTCAAACACTTTTAATATAAGCTCTTTTCATAAGCAATCATAGAGAGCTTATAGAAGTAAGCTAAAAATAACTTACCTACATGTCATAAGATGTTTTCATAATCTCTTTCAAACATTCTCACAATTGCTTATTCCAACAAATAATTCAATCTAAACAAACCTTAAAACACATTCCAAACACCAAAAGAGGAAAACATAACATACATACTAAATTCTTATCAAAAAACACAACTTATGTTTTGTTTCAAATGCAAATTTTATGGCAAATAACAACAAAATAGTCATCATCAGAAAAATCACAAGAAGCTAACACTTAATTAATAAAAATTGAAAATTTATAGAAAACCCATTTTCTAAATCAAATTCAGATAACAAAAATACCATCTTTCACAAACATTAACCAACAAAATGGAAACAATTATTCTAAATACATAAAACTAAAACACCCCATTAAACAAAAAACGCAAAAGCAATGATGAATAAGGAAAGAAATAGTGAACCTGTTGAAGTAAAACAAGTGGAAGAAAGTAGAATGAAGAAGAAAATGTAAGGAGTTGTTTTTGATAAGAAAGAGAAAGCCATTTTTTTGATAACAAAGAGAATAGGTAAAGATATTCAAGATCTGTGGAAGAGAAGAATGGGAATAAAAAGGAAGAGAGAGAGAGAGAGAGAGAGAGAGAGAGGGAGAGAGAGTGTGGAAAATGGAATGTGGAAAATAAGAACAAGCGACTGAAAGTGGGATACTCACTGTTGTTGTGTCTCCCAGCTGGATCCGGTCTATTTACTAGCAAGAAAGAAAGGTATATAACCAAATTCACTTTCTTTATATTTTTTTTTTTCCTTCCCGATTTTCCTCAACAATTTAATTTTATTTGAGTTTAATTATAATATCAAACGTTTTGCAAATTAAGTTGTAGAGATCACTGAATCAACTAAAACGTTTTGCAATTTAATCTTATTTGAGTTTAATTATAATATCAAGTGATTTCAATGTTTATCACGTAATATTTAATGTGTGTTTGGTTTGGCTTTTGAAAGAGTCAAAATCAATTCTATAGATGTAGAATTGATTCTGGATTGATTTTAAAATGTTTGGTTATTCTAAAGCAGAATCGATTCTGCCTCCAGAATTGATTATGCCAGAAACTAGAATTTGTAGCTTCTGACTTTTAGTATGATAATTTTTACACTGAAATTTATTGTTCAACTAACTTTTACATAATTGTATCCAAACATAAATCAATTCTATACGAAGTCAAACCAAACACACACTTAGTATATGTTTGGTTTCAATTATAAAAGAGTTATAATTTATTCTGAACGTGTAGAATTGATTCTGATATGTTTGGTATTTGTAAAGTAGAGTTGATTCTGCTTTCAAAATTGATTATGCTTGAAGTTAGAACTTGTAGATTCTGGCTTTAGAATTGATTTTTACACTAAAATTTATTATTCAACTCACTTTTAGTTGAATGTATCAAAAAATAAATCAATTCTACTAAGGATTTTATGTTTGTTTTGGGGGTGATGCTAACGAGTTTTTTTCCAAATCATTTATTAAGGATTTTATTTTATTAATAATTGTTTTGTCATAATCGAATTTGAGTACTCTCGACATTCGTTGAGTTTATAAATCAGTTGAGCCTAATGTTTAAATTTATTGAGGATTTTTGTTTTGCTAAATTATATTTTGTGCTCTTCAAATTAATGTTAAGTTTTATTTTTCTTTTTTAAGTTACAAAATTTAGATGGTTTAATTTTTTTTATATGAGATCAAAATATCTTAAAATTTGTAATTTAAAGAGCAAAATGTTCAAAAGTCATAATTTAAAAGATTAAAATAAAAAAAATAAAAAAAAACTTAAGGAATCAAAAGTCTAATTTTGTCATTTCATTCCCAATGCATTGAAATTATATATTTTATCAAAATTTCATGAAAAATTGATAGTTGAGATCTTTAAAAATAATTAAGATATTTATATTGATCAAAAACTTGGTCAACCCTACTAATTTTGACGAGATGAAATATTAACTAAAGTGATAATAACGACCATTTTATAAATATTAAGAAGGGATTTAAAGTTTTTTTTCTTCTAATTTCCGTGAACTTAGCTTAATTAGTATGAATGTTTCATGTAATAGATAGGAAATAAAATTTGAACTCCAATAGTCCACTTATCTACCTTTAAAAATATAGAATTCTAATCACTAAATTATAAATAAAACTCCTTACCTACAAAATATTAGAAAGATTATTAGCAATGTACCAATTACATTCGTGAGCAACGGTTACATTCTAACTATATTTCATTTTTTATTCAAAATCTTGTTAGCAATGTTTTTCATTGAAATATAAAATTAGTAAAAGAAATTTAACATATTTTAAAAAATTTTAGTTACACCTACCATATTTATATTATTATATACATGAACGTGTTTTTTCTCATTGTTTTCTATAATATGGAACAATAGAACATGACAAATTCAAATTAAGTTCAGCTATTGATAAGTTCATGTCTTAATCGAACCAACTAAGTATGAAGATTCATGAAAGCAACCTTAACCATTCGGTCAACTCTTCCTTAATTTTGTTTTGTTTTTTAATCACAAAATTAAAGAATTGTAGTCTTTGTATAAGGCTCCTCCTCTAAACAAATCATATAATGTTACATAATCAAACATGTCAAGACGTGGTTGGAAAAAAAATAGTATACTTGAAATGCGGTAACGAATTTAATTTCAATTATTTGATCTCAAGTTAATTGATTGATAACTGAGATCCTGTATATATCTTTCATGCTTTTGGATGTTGTACCTTACCTTCCTTGATCATAATACTAACCCTTTTCAATCCGTATATTTATTCCTAATCTTATCTTTTATGGTTGGTTTAGTAGTGTTGATTTGAGATTTTAGACTTTGATTCTCACAAGATTTTAAGTTTGATTTTTCTTAATGTCAATTTCAGTGGACCAGTCTATAAAAAACAAAACTCTGACTTTAAATAGGACTTCTGTAAATGAATAGTGTGATTGAACTCTCGAATAAGTTGGTTATTTGACTGGTACTGAATTTTTTAATATGAAGCATCTTATCTAAAAAAAATAATTTAAATGTGACTATATTGTAAGGGGGGAAATGTCATATTCATTACTGATGCAATAGATGTGTGTGTCTTATATAGCTTTCACACAATTACAATACACTGGTATAAGTCATTACAGTTAAGCACAATATGCATGAGCTCGCTTAGCCAGCAATTGGTCGCTAAGCCATGAACCAAAGCCCAAATCTACATATGTTGCACATACACAAATGCTAATACTTAACATATACACTTTCCACAAGTCAGAGAACAAACATAGCTCCATCATTAACTAGTCTTCACCTTGCATAAGCTCACAAACTCCCAGTCTTGTCCTCATCTTCACAAATGTTTCCAATTTTAGAGGCTTTGTCATTATGTCAGCAAGTTGATCATCAAAGTTGCAGTGAACTAACTCTATGACACCATCTTTAGTCAAGTCCCTTAAGAAATGATATCTAATGTCAATGTGTTTACACCTTCCATGCATGATGGGATTCTTTGACAACTTAATAGATGAGCTATTGTCACAGAAAATCTTTGTTGTATCCTTATCTGAATGACATAGTTGTTGTAATATCCTCTTCAGCCACACAGCCTGACAGGCACAAGATGATGCAGCCACAAACTCAGCTTCTGTAGTTGAGAGAGTGACTATAGGCTGTTTCTTTGAAGACCATGACACAATCCCTTGTCCAAGCTTGAACACATATCCAGAAGTACTTTTTCTGTCATCCAAGTCACCAATATAGTCAGAATCTGTCCACCCACACAACACTTGATTTGCAATTCCAGTTTCATATAGAATGCCAAATTTTGCAGTTCCTTTGATATATCTAAGGATCCTTTTGGCTGCAGCTAAGTGTTTCTCTGTAGGTCTTTCCATGTATCTTGCAATTAGGCAAACAGAATAGCATAGGTCAGGTCTCGTGGCTATCAAATACATGAGTGAACCTACCATCTGTTTAAACCTTGTAACATCAACTGCTTTTCCAGTTTCATCTTTTATGAGCTTTGTGCCAGGGACTATAGGACTGCAAACCATGTTACACATTTCCATTCCAAACCTTTGTAGGATTTCTAGAGCATACTTTTGTTGACTGATGAAGATTCCCTTCTCATTTTGGATTATTTCCACACCAAGGAAATAACTCATCTTTCCTAGGCCAGTCATGGAGAAATGACTCATCATGGATGTCTTAAATTCATGCATCATCTTTGTATTATTTCCTGTATAGATTAGATCATCCACATACAAACTGACTATGAGAATCTTATCACCATTATCACCATCTTGCTTCACAAACAAGGTATGTTCATGGGAACATTTCTCAAACTTCTGTTGACAAAAGTAGGACTCAATCTTGCTATACCAGGCCCTTGGGGCTTGTTTAAGACCATACAATGCTTTCTTCAGTTTGTACACCATATTGTTTCCACTTTTCTGATAACCCAGTGGCTGTTCCACATACACATTCTCAGCAAGTTCTCCATGTAAGAAGACACTTTTAACATCTAGTTGATACACCATCCATCTATTAGAAGCTGCAAAACACAAAACAGTTCTTATAGTGTCCCACCTTGCTACATGAGCAAACACTTCATGATAATCTATGCCATACTTCTGTGAATACCCTTTGGCAACCAACCTTGCTTTGTGTTTTTCTATTTCTTCCTTCTCATTTAGTTTGGTTTTGTAAATCCATTTCACTCCTATGCTCTTTGTTCCTTCTGGAAGGGGAGTTAGTTCCCATGTGTCATTCTTCTCAATAGAAGCAATTTCTTGATCCATAGCCTTTCTCCAAATATCACTTTTAACAGCTTCATCAAATGTAGTTGGATCATCATTATTGCAAAAAACTGCTAAGTTGTGTAACTGATCTTCTTCATCTAACTCTTCCCCTGATACATAATTCTCCAGATATGCAGATTTCTTGGTTGGTCTTTTTGTTGGTGTATTCACTGGCATTTCATCTTCTGATTGATCACTATCACCCTCCATGTCAGTTTCATAATTAGCATTTTCATTCTCTTGATGATCATCTGCTATCTGATCATTATTATCATTGTCAGCTTGGTCTTGTGCTTCAGTGTTGCTATCTTCATCATTATCAAGGATTTTGTTTGTTGAGTCTTTTGTTGAGTCTTCTGTTGTTTCAACATCCCAATAGCCTTTGGATTCATCAAAAACAACATCTCTGCTGATAATAATTTTCTTTTCTTTTGTATTGTACAATTTATATGCCTTAGATTCATCACTAATTCCCAAGTGTACACATTTGACACTTTTGTCATCTAGTTTCTTCCTTGTTGCATCTGGTATATGGACAAATGCAACACAGCCAAATACCTTGAAATATTTGACTGATGGCTTCACATTGCTCCATGCTTCCTCTGGAGTGATATCTTTGACAGATAAGGTTGGACTCCTGTTTAGAATATGTGTAGCCCATTTGACAGCTTCTGGCCAAAAACTTTTTGGTACCTTTTTCTCAGCCAACATACATCTAACCATATTCATAATGGTTCTATTTTTTCTCTCTGATACACCATTTTGTTGTGGTGTATATGCAGTGGTCAGCTGTCTCTTAATACCTTGTTCATTGCAGTACTTATTGAATGCATCAGAAGTATACTCTCCTCCCCTATCAGATCTAAAATTTAGAATGGTCATTCCTGTTTCCTTTTCAACAGTTGTTTTGAATGATTTGAATGCTTCAAATACCCCTGCCTTGTTTTGCAAGAAATACACCCATGTTCTTCTGCTGAAGTCATCTGTCAAGGTCATGAAGTATTTGTTCCCACCATTAGAGGATGAATTGATTGGTCCACACAGATCAGAGTGGATTAATTCAAGCTTCTTGCTGGCTCTCCAATTTGATTTCTTTGGGATAGCTTCTTTGTGCTGCTTTCCTATCATACACTCAGGGCAAATATCAACTGGTTTTTTCAGTTCTGGTAGGCTTTAACCATGCCTTTATTGGATAAAGTACTTAATCCTTTAAAGCTAAGATGACCATATCTACTATGCCATAGCTTTGCATCATTGGTATGGCTCATTTTCAAGCACACAGGTTGTATAACTGGAGCACAAATGACAAACATTCTGTTTGCAGACATTGATGTAGCCATAATCAATCCCTTTTCTTCATGATATACTTTGCAGGTGTCATTTTTGAAAATTACAGTCAAATTCCTCTGTTGTAACTGACCTATGTTGAGAAGATTGTTTTTGAGACCAGGTAGATAGTATACATCACTTATAACATGGATGATTCCACCAATATAGAGTTTGATGCTACCCTTTCCCATAACATGCATTTTGGAATCATCACCCAACTTAACAGATTCTCTAAATGATTCACCAAAATCAAATAACCAATCTTTGACACCTATCATGTGATTACTACAACCAGAATCTAAGAACCATACCTCATCTTTAACTGGTCTTGTGGTTAGATCTTGGTTGGTCATGAGTAGCATTTCTTCAGCATCATTGAATTCAGCATAATTGGCATCATACTCTCCCCAAGTAGGACATTCACTGCGATAATGGCCTAGTTTATGACACTTAAAACATTCAATGAGTTCTTTGCTACTGCTTGCTCTTCCTCTGCCACACCCTCGTGCATAGCCACGACCACGATAGCCACGACCACGTTCACCTCTTCCCGTGTTAGTCACTTTCAAAGCTTGTTCTTCTTCCCTTTCAACTTGGTTCTTCATATGCTGTTCTTGCACAATCAAGTTGCTTTGTAATTCATCTATGGGGAGTGTAGTGACATCGTTAGATTCCTCTTTGGAACACACTACATAGTTGAAGCTTGGAGTTAAAGAACGTAGCATTTTCTCAACAATAACCGTTTGTTCCAATCTTTCTCCTTGAGCTTTCATCCTATTCACAATTGCCAATGTTCTTGCAAAGTAATCAGTGATGGATTCTCCATCTTTCATTGCAAGAATTTCAAAATCTCTGCGAGAAGTTTGTAATTGTGCTCTTCTAACATTCGTGGATCCTGCATATTTACGTCTCATAGAATCCCAGATATCTTTGCAAGTATCTGTAACAAGAATCATTTCCAAGATAGAGCGATCAATGGATTGAAACAAGTAATTCTTGGCTTTGAGATCGCGAAGTTTCTGTGCAGCAGCAAGGCGTGTTTGTTCAGGTGTTGCATTTGGATTAAAATAGTAACCAGGCTTTGATAGCACTGTTAGGGACATCGAGGGGGTAGCTGGGGGATCATCCACACTGATGATCAAAAGCATTGTTACAAGTGAGTTGGACACCACACTCTTACCCAAAACCTTAAGGCATTGGGTTTATGGGTCCTCTCACTTATAAATGCTCAATTCTCCACACATTTTTCCAATGTGGGACTTCTTCCGCATACTACTCACACTTGACACTTCTTGAGTTTCAACACTCCCCCTCAAGTGTGAGTCTACCACATTGCTCCCCCTCACCGTTGATACTTTATTTTTCTCAACGGCACCGTTGTTTCTCAACGGGTCATTACTTTTTAGCCGGTCCCTTTCTCTGAACCAGGCTCTGATACCACTTGTAAGGGGGAAAATGTCATATTCATTACTGATGCAATAGATGTGTGTGCCTTATATAGCTTTCACACAATTACAATACACTGCTATAGGTCATTACAGTTAAGCACAATATGCATGAGCTCGCTTAGCCAGCAATTGGTCGCTAAGCCATGAACCAAAGCCCAAATCTACATATGTTGCACATACACAAATGCTAATACTTAACATATACACTTTCCAAAATTTCAATTAAGCATGCATGAAATTTTTTCTAAAGAGTGAGTTCATCATTTTATAAATTAAAATAAAAAATAGCACTATGGTTTTCATAATATAAAAAGTGGAAGCACTATGAAAATTTTACTATTATCTCAGACGTAAATATAAGAATGTCTATTAACTTACATTTTCAAATAATAATGATAAGTTTCGAAAGATTAATCTCTTCAACTACTACGGAGAATATTAATTTATACTTAAAACAAAGTTCACAATAATTAATCAGAACCGAATGAAGTTTATGATTTATCATTGTCCCTTTCATCAAAAACAAGCAATTGTGCAGCCAAACAATTCCTTGCACTTTCATGTGTTCCCCCTCCCCCACAAGTTGCACATAATCTTCGAGAAAGTGTCATGTAATGTAACTTGTTTGGTCGTATTGTCAACTTATGATGCTGTGTGTGTGAGAATAAAAGAACATGAATTGCCAGCTATTGTTAGAGGGGCATGTGTGTTGTAAGTTCTGTCACGTGTGGACGATTATATTTGGTTTCATATATATCATAAAAAATAGTGGTTTGGGTTTGCCCAAATAAAATAGTGGTTAGTGTTGTTTGTTAGACAAGCTTTGTCACTGAGTTCCAAAAAAAAAAGTCATTGATCATTTGTATTGCAAAGAGGAAAGGTACATGAACTGTAGATTATTTCAACAATATACATTATTAATTTTAGGCTAAGTTTATAGCCGGACAAGTTTTTTTTATCATGTTTAAGTTCATTTTTACTATTGGATCAAAACAATCTTATTATTAGATTAAATGAGATGCAAAACATTGATTAAATGAAAGATTATTGATCCAAATATACAAATAAATTGATATATGATGTAAGATTTTTTCCACTTATACATATTAAGCAT
This sequence comes from Trifolium dubium, assembly GCA_951804385.1. NCBI lineage: Eukaryota > Viridiplantae > Streptophyta > Magnoliopsida > Fabales > Fabaceae > Trifolium > Trifolium dubium. The sequence goes on along the minus strand of OX638072.1, from coordinate 2,468,933 downwards.
ACTCTGAATGGGCATAATAGATAACTCTTTTGGCGAGAAGTGGTGATGGAATTGATGTTTGTGAACAAGGAAAGATACAAGCAAAGAAATATTCGTATTAAAAATTGTACATTCAATTTTATAAGAGTTTTAATATTTACTAAAAAAAAAAGAGTTTTAATATTATTTTTTTTAATACAAATTTTCTACTTTTAAACTTATTAAAATGTGCCTTTACTAAGAGCATCTCCATTGGTGAACCACACCAATGGTATTTTGTGGGTGCCATTAGTGCCACATCATTTTGAAATAACTCACTTATTTTTTACTCCATCAGTGCAACTCCCAAGAACTCATATTGGGTCCCACAATTTTACATCACATATTAATATTTTATTCATTTTAACTTTATTACAACTTAAAATATTAATTTAATATTTTTAATTAATACTAATATGGAAAAATGAAAAATAAATGAAATTAATTTTTTTATAACAAATAATTAAAACTGAATTTTAAATACATGATAAAAAATAACTAAACATTATATAATCAAAAGCATGAAATTATAAGAGTAAAATTGATCACAATTTATAGGAGTAAATTGAGAGTGAAATTGAAAGCGAAGAGATGAAATTATAAGAGTAAAATTGATCACAATTTATAGGCAAAAAGTGATTTGAAATTATAAAATAAATGGTACAAGTATCAAGCATAAATTGTAAATTGATATGAACGGTAATAATATTGCCTGAAATGGAAAAGAAAAAACGGTAACATTCAATATTTATTTAGTTCTCAAAAGTTCCATGGGTCCCACATGTATACATATTTTAATCCAAATTCCATGAAAGTGTTGTTACTATGTGAAGTAATAGTGATGCCACGTCAAAGGACATTACTCCCACATGCACTGCTCCAACAGTGAACAAGTTCAATTTATTGAAAATGTTGTTTTCCATGGTGGAGAACTCATCTATAATTCCACTTATAAAGTTGCTCTAAAAGCACATGATAGCAAGACCCTAAAAAAAATAATACACCAAAAAATAATACATCCAAATTGTAATTGGAGAAAACAAAATTTGGTTTGTTAAGGGTTTTCAACGTCTCTTGATACCATATTGCCATATTGGTAATTAATCCATTTTCTTTTTGACAAAGATCCATATTTCTTTTAAGAAATTCTCAAATCCATATTTCTTTTAAGAATTGGTTTTAGATACATTTTATTTTGACTAAATTTTAGATACATTTTTTATAAATTGCAAAAAGTTTTTAGTTTGAAATTTGTGAATATTCTTGATGTACAGTTTGAAGTTGGACGTAATATAGACTTTGGCTAGCCCGTTAAAGGAAGGATTCCAGGTCCATTAGCATGCACAACTATCGATTAGTAAGTTTAGGGGGAGTTATTGGATTGAGATTTTGAGGGATTATTTTGATAAAAAAAGTCTTGAAGATTTTAAAAGAATTCGTGGGATTATATTAATTTTGAGAGACTTTTTCTAAAAGATATTTTACAATCAAGATTCTTAACACAGGATTTTGTGAAAATTATAATATAAAAAAAAAATCTTGGTTAAAAATCTTGATTGAATAACAACAGATTTTGTGGCATTGAAAAAAAAAAAAATCTTGATTGAATAACATAAGATTTTTAAAATCCATTAAAATCCCTCAAAATCCATTAAAATCCCTCAAAATCCCAATTCAATAACCCCCCTTATATTTTTTAGGATTTCTTTTTGCACCACATTTTCTACTATTTACATCCTTCTTTTTTGTTTTTATACATAGACGAAATGACAAAGTTATTATAAATTCACACATACAAAGTGGGGTGACTAAAGATCGAACTCTAATTATGGATGTCCAGCCTAACAATTTCGACATTTTTTTTTCAGTTGAACTAGAACTTCTAAACTCTTTCTCTTTTGTTTTAGCTATGAAAATATGCTCTCCTTTTCACACTAACAACATTATATATTTTGTTTTGAAACACTCAAATACTTTGTTTTTCCATTTTAATTTGCAAAATAAAGTTATCAAACTAAATGGAGATTACGTCCTTGGTTTTACTTTGTGTAATAAAATGGGAACACAATGACTTTGTGTTAAGGAAATATATTAATTTACTAGAGAGTAAAATAAAAATATTAATTTAAATTTTTTTTATATCAAAAAGATAAACGTATCGTTCCATTCAAAATTTAATTCTTGGACTTCCCTTATCCTATTCATATACCCATTAACTCTTAGTTATCATTTGAGTTATTATATATAAAGACATATTAATTTGGTTTAAATCCTAGTGGGAATATTTATCAAAAAACAAATAGTAGTGATCATTTGAATTTTAATTTTCTGATCAAATGTATCTATGAGTCCTTTAAACTTTATGTATATAATAAATTAAATTACACCATAATCTTTTTAATGACGCTCCATTACAAAAAAAAAATGTATATATAAGTAGATGTTAACTAAGTAATATGGCATTGCATGTTGTGATTTGACCCTCCAAATGTAAATTTCTGTCTTGGATAATTCATTGATTGATACTACTTCCATACTAAAATATAAATCATTGTGATCATCTATTATATACGTATATAAATTTTACCCTTAACTTTCAATTTTTCTAATAACAACTAAAGGTGAAGGCAAATTTCCTTTAAAAAATCACCTTTAATTAAATTTCAAAAACAACACAAACGGGTACGGAATGTGCCCGTTTAGCATGCTAGTATTACATAAATTAAAAAATGTAATCATCGTTGTATAAAAAGGAGAAATTATGAGTTTATTTACAAAATTGTCCTTCATTAATAGTATTGAAAAGATAAATAGTTAAAGGTATAATAGGAAATATAACATTAAAAAATAACATTAAATGTTTCAATAGGATCGTAAAGTAACTTATATTTTGTTACAATTTTTTTCTTCAAAAATACTTATATTTTAGTACGAAGGAAGTAACATTGTTGATATGCTTCTTTCTAGCCTTTGTTTGATAGGAGAGAAATATATAGAAACACGGAAATCACAAGAGAGAAATAGAAACACAGAAACTAACACGTTGGAGTCAGAATTCAAAACCCACACTCCATTTATTTTCTTGTCAATGTTAAGTTTTATCCGCTATACTACTTAGACTGATATAGGTCAACTCGATGAAGAAGAACGTCTACGCCTTAATAGGCTTGATGCTTGGTGGACAATGGACTGGTATGGAGGACCATACCATGTGAACTCTATTACACTTTGACCACCCATGTCACTATAAGCTCCACCTTCAACACGCCTAAAACAGCTCGACCGTGAACTCCACTTCAGCATGCTCAGCTCAGCTCAACTCGCCCATGAGCTCCACCTTCAGCATGCTCAGCTCAACCGTGAGCTCCACTTCAATAGGTTCAGCTCAGCTCGACCCTGAGCTCCAACTTCAGCATGCCTACTTCATCTCGACCATGAGCTGATCCTCTAACACACCTAGCTCAACCTGACCTCGAGTTCTACCTTCAACTCCACGTGGTCAGCACATGAGTTACGAACTAGCTCCATATGCCTTGTACGGACGAGCTGTATATGAAATTCGGGCCATAGTTTATTAGACTTGACATCCAAATTTGATGAAGACATATTAGGTCAAAGAATGAGAGGCTATAAAAAGAGGTACTTAGGAGGAAAAAGAAAAAGAGGGGGGGGGGGGGGGGTGGGTTCATTCTATCGTAAACATATTGTATTTAAACTGAAGAGCAACACTTAATAAAAAAATATAATTCAACAAAACTTAAAAAAATTAGTTTGATACTTAAAAAAAATGACTAAACATTATAAACATTCAACTTAATTTTTCTAACAAAGTACGATAAATTTTAATATGCACAAGGATCACATATAGTCTATGGTGCACAAGTTTTAGGTTAACATAGTCTCGATACGAATTTTGTAAATTCTACTGTAGGATTGAAAATTTATATCATATAGATCATCGATGCAAAATTTTAAAAAAATTGAAAATCATCTTATATGTTATTGAGACTCAATAAGATTAACGGTTTCCATAAAAACTCATAAGCTAGCTGTTAATTTTAAATTATTTAGAACAAAAAAAAATAGATATAGATAGAAATTAAAACTTAAATTTTGTGTAAGTTAAACCTTAAATGTAATAAAAATCGAAAATCGATAGTATTTTGATTTTCTTTCTTTCATTCGTTCCAACAACACCGCGTTCGTTCACGCAGCCTTTCCCTTTTCATTTCCGTATATTCATTCATCTTCAATAAACAACAACAACGTAGGGAATGATATTTTGTTGTTTCTCTCTCTGAACAATAAATAACTCATCAATCAATCAAATGGCTCAACCTTTCGGTCAAACCGAGATTAATTGGGACAAGTAACTACTTCTATTCTTCTTTCTCTTTTCTAACTTTCTTTTCAAATTCATTATTTTTATTGTCTGGATTTGAGATTTAGGGTTTTATGGGTAATCTTCTGAATTATGATAGGTTGATAAAAGAACAAAAATCATATAAATTTCTCAATTAAATACGAAATATGATAAGAATTGTTGAAAATAATTGAGATTTTTTATTATTAGTGCATATTGAAGATGATTGCATTCTGATTCTACTGTTTGAATTGTTGATTCTGATTATTTGTGCATATATTGTGTTTGTTCTGTCTTTTATCTGTGGTTGATAGTATTTATCATTTTCGTCCATGTATGTATGCGGAATTTTGGTTTTAGTCCCTGAATCAATTATCTGTGGATGATAGTATTTTTTAGGCTTAAGTATCGATTAGCGATTTTTGTTCTAGATAAGTCCCTGAATCAAACCAAACTTTTTGCATTTGGTCCTTAAAGCAAAAAATATGCAGGAAAATTTTTAGGAAACTTATTTGAACTTATCTATGTGACTATGTGCATAAGCACTTATTGATTCTGTTTTTCTATTAATATTTTTTCCTATGATTTTAAGATGCTTTTCTTGAATTTGTGTTTGTTTTATCTTTTATCTGTGGATAGTAGTTTTTTTTAATGAAGGTTGATGCTGTCTTGAACTTTAATTGAGTGTTTATCAGGTTTGTGTGGATTGAATTATTTGAACTTATCTACTTGCACAAGCACTTGTTAGAGTTTATGGAAATGACTTATGACATCTTTTTTAAGCGCATACGAAAATGGTTTATGATAACAACTTGTAGGTTGTTTGAACATATTTTGACTTTATATTTTCTTTTTGTTGTAGTTACGGATATACAAAAGCACATATATGTTAAGCGCTTATGCTATAAGTGTTTAATTAAGCTGTTTATCGAAACATGATTCTTTGAGTTCGTGGTATTATTATGATTGAATTTGCATCTACAAGCTCTGTATGCCTAATTAAGTTCACTCAAATTCTACAGGCTAGATAAAAAAAAGTTTTATTTCGTTGGTGCTGGACTCTTTACTGGTGTTACGGTTGCACTTTACCCGGTTTCAGTTGTGAAAACTAGGCTTCAAGTAGCAACCAAGGATGCTATGGAGAAAAATGCCTATTCTGTTGTAAAAGGATTACTTAAATCAGATGGCATCCCTGGTTTGTATAAAGGGTTTGGCACGGTTATCACTGGTGCAATACCGGGCAGAATCGTTTTCATGTCGGTTCTTGAGAGTACAAAGGTGTATGCCTTTAAAATATTGGAACCATTTGGACTATCTGGAACTACTCAGGCTGCCTTAGCAAATGGACTTGCAGGCATGACATCATCACTTTTATCTCAATCTGTGTTTGTACCAATCGATGTGGTACGAAAATCTAATTCTTGTAGATATGGATAGGGTGGTACATTCGGGCCTTCTAGTCTGGATGTTAGCCTAGTTCTTCTTTGCTTATCAATCTTTGATGTTTGTTGAACTCATTTTTGTTTATAAGTTTGGAAGTGTTGTTATTTTTATTTTATTTTAAACACTATGCCACACTTCTCGTCCTATTGTTTTATCGTCAATTGGTGAATGATGCTTTCATTTTATATTGTTAGACTCGGGATGCTGTAAACATACTTAAAATGCAATGGTTGGTTTTATTATGCTTAAAAATAAAAATGTGTGGAAGAAGGAAGGAAAGTGAGATTATGCAAGGATATAATTTGTCTGTTAATTTTTTCTCATTTATTTTCTTGTTGATAAAATTTTCTTCTTTCACAAAACATGGCTAATTCTAATATTTAATTCTCATTGGATTGTATTCAGGTTAGCCAAAAGTTGATGGTGCAAGGATATTCTGGTCATACCAAATATAGTGGGGGTTTTGATGTTGCTCGTAAGATTTTAAAATCTGATGGCATTCGGGGATTGTATCGAGGGTTTGGTCTTTCTGCTCTTACTTATTCACCTTCTAGCGCAGTTTGGTGGGCAAGTTATGGTTCAAGCCAACGCTACATTTGGAGGTAAGACTTGGTAATACATGTATTTTGTCTTAATTTTGAGTAGTTGCTGACTTGTGGCTATACACTTTCATTTGCTTTTATTTATATTAACTCTCAAGTAATAGTAACTTAACATTATACCCATCTCACGGACCATGGTGAAAAGCCATGGTGCTGCCATCCTTCATAAATTAGGCAATGTCGGCCAAGGTGGTTGTCCAAAAATCCACCACCACAATCTTTCATGGCCAGTATTTGATAACACTCTATCTCACTGCTTACTTACTAATGGGCTCTACCTCTATGCCTCTCCCTCTCTTTGCTCATCTTTCTATATGAGGATTGCACTTTGTCTGTTTTATTTAGACCTTGCTATTGATCTCTCTCTCTCTCTCTCTCTCTCTCTCTCTCTCTCTCCCCCCCCCTCTCTCTCCAACCAAAAGAGTTGGATAACTTTGATGCAACTTTCCATGTTTGAGGCACTAACTTGGTGCCAACTTTCTTTAAATATGAAGACTTTGATAAGAGATTCATAAAATGAAACCTACATTTTTTCCCTTTTATAGTTAGACTTGAACTGTTTGATAGCTATGCAATGATTTAAATAAGTGGGTTGATAATGTATAGATGGTATTAATAAATTACTATGTAGTTGATCTCGGATAGCAGCGCGTAGCGCCAGCCCAAAAAATGCTATAGCTGTATAGTGGATAGCGGTAAATGCTATAGCGATATACTTGTGAACACTTAAAAACCATGTACAAATTAAACATAAACTTCAACAACATACATAAATACTAAATAATAGAAAAATACCCAAAATCAAAGGGACATTAATACTTAATATTCGTAATAAAACATTGTCATTTCCCTCAAAATAAGTTCTAAATGAAGACTGAATAGCATTCCAACTTGAATGGAGCAGCCGATTTAGAGAAGATGAAAGGAGCGGTCGATTTAGTAAAGGAGCAAGATGGAAATCGTGTTTCAGTGTGTGATATCACGTGATGTTCATAATTCAGGGCAACCAAGGGGTGCAGAAAAGACCTAAATACCCTTAATTTAAAGAAATAACTACATAAAATTAGGGTTTTATCATTTTTCCACCCACAAAACACAATAGCGGCAAAAAAATGCTACCGAAACGCTATTGCACCGCCACAGTGCCGCTATTTAACTGCTTTTCGCGGCCGCTATTCCCGCTTCTCTAAATAGCGGTTTGCGGCTCTATGGCGTGGCGAAGAGGGGATCTGCCGCGACGCTATACCGCTATAGCGTGCTATTGCGTACATAGATAAATTACATGGTATCTTCTACATGACAATTAGTAATTACAAATGTTAATTATGTTGTACACATAAACTTCAAACAGGTTGGAGGTCTTTTATAAATTTAGAGATATGGGCATCTGTTTTGTTCCAATAACAACTCAAAGCTGGAAAAGCTCTGGCATAGTAAATTGCTTAAATCTGATAAATGTTCTTAATGTTATAATTGGTCAGATTAGTGTACTGGATGCACTCTATAAGGATTGAATTTCACATTGAAACATATGATGCTGTAACTGCATCTGCATGCATGCAGTGGAATTTATTAAGTCATGCAGTGGAATTTCTTGTTGGCTGAGAGAGCTTAGTAAAGGATAAGTTGACTTTGCATTCAACACATTTTAAAATTTTGTCAACTTTAATAAATAATAGGTTAATGAGTTATTTATATATGTGTTTGCCATTTCTATATCTACACTATTATGCAAACTTTCTAATACTCAAGACGATTAGCAACTGTTTGCATGGACAGATTGTTGGACCAAGGAGCCAAATATGAGGAAAGCACTCCCAGTGTGCCGAAGATTATGTTGGTTCAGGCTGCGGGAGGTATTATTGCCGGTACAACTGCTTCCTGCATTACAACCCCATTGGATACTATCAAAACACGGTTACAGGTATGCACAGCCTTGTTTTCTCATTAGTTCATTGTCCTCTGTGATTGTTATTGTGTGTGCTATTTGTTGTATTTGTTTCTTAAAACATTCTTATGGAGTTTTGGAAGTGGCATTTTTTTGGTGTTTTTCCATCTTTCAAGCAACTTCATTTTAACAATTACCTGTTCATTCTGAGGGGTGCTTGTAAATAAGAAGTTTGCTTCTTACTAAGCTGCTTCTATTTTCTTTCTCTTAATAAGAAAGTTTGCTTACAAGGTATTGGAACAATATTCTACTCCATGATTATTCAACTGCTATGTTCACAAAAATCATAAACAAAAATATCTACTTTAATATTGTTAGAAATTATTATAAAAAACATTGCAATGTTTTCACCTTAGAGCTTAAGCTTTTGGGATAGTTGATTCATGACACAGTATCAGAAATTCGATCCTTGTCTCCCCCATTTTTCTAATTAAAATTATAGTTAAATTTCAGCTTAAGTTAATTAGGGGGACTTGTCCACTGTCCATTCTCAAAGCCGGTAGGAGTAGGTGGACTCTAGCACGAGGGGATCAGAAGTTTAATATGAATCCAAGTATCCAACCATTCATGTCTTCACCAAATAGTTTAAGCTTTCAGGAGACATATTTCATGACAACTATTCTTATCTATTTTTCCTTTATCTTGTGTGCTAGATTTTTCCGGTCCCCAATCTTTGAGCTTTTATACTTACATTTTTTTTATATCTTGTTTTCTAATTGTATGAAATCATTCCATGACTTAAAATCCAACTTCTTATTCTCCTTTTTGCATTTGGTGTCAGGTTTACTAAAGTAATTACGATTCATTATTTGTTAACTACACACAGGCATTGAGCATGTTTTTTCCCTCTCTTTTTGCATATATCTTTTCACGAACCTTCTCTCTTTCCTTCATTGTTGAACAAAGAGCTAATGTTCCGTGATACATGTTATTTTTAGAAGTAATGTCAAATAGAGGCTATTAGCGGCGCTATAGCACACTGTTGCGTAGCAGAATTTGAACATACGGCTATTTTCTGCGATTTACAACACTAGTTTCCTTTCAGTTCTACCATTCTAAGTGTAGAACTTAGTTTATAAAGGTGAAGAGATGATAATAAATTTTGCTTCAATATACATACATTGGACAACTATGGTGATATTAGACCCTGACCTCATTCTATGAAAGGAATACTTAATGGGGAAGAAGAGAGTGAAAATAACATTTCATGAACATTGCGTTGTTGTGTTTTACCTAATATTTGATATTTTGTATCCAAATTACTGCTTAATAAGTTTTTCCTGACCGGATAGTTCTGCACTTTAGGTGGCGGGACATGATAAGAGAAGTTCTATAAAACAAGTTACTAAAGATTTAATCAAAGAAGATGGTTGGAAAGGCCTATATAGAGGGCTTGGTCCAAGACTTTTTAGCATGTCAGCATGGGGCACTTCAATGATATTGACTTATGAGTATCTGAGTAAGATCTCTTCCTCTTGTGGTTTATATTATCTTTTTGTGTATCTGCATTGGTGTTTTTGTTTTTGCTATTTATTTGTGTTTGATATTTATTAGGGTCTTAGATTTGAGCTAAGAGATACCTCTCACCTATTGAACACATGTTCAAGCTATATTCAATCCAATTTGAGTATCCTTACATATCCCTCTCACTCCCATAACTGGACATCTGGGGCATCTGACGAGCGGCTCAATAGTGGCTGATCCAACAGATCTTTGATAGACACTGATACAATTATTGAATTTGGTTTAGGCCTAACTCAAATTTACAAAGCTGCCATGTAATGTAGGGCATGCCTCCCACATAACCAAAACTTTAGGTCATATCTATTCTCATTATAGAGGAACAACAAAGGTAATTAAACCAAAGCTTTAGAGAGCATCAATCCTTCTGATTATTTGAATGACTCTTAGATTCTTTGTATGAGTTTACTGAATACTGACACATCATCTTTCTGTCGCAGATTGTTTAGTAGTGACCCAATCCATGTCCACAAACTATGTTTAGTATCCTACTCAATGCATTTTTCTCCTTTTCTTTTCCTTTTAGTGTCCTACACTTTTGCGGAACCTCTTGAGGTTTTGGGGGAACTGCTGATTTTTCTGTTTTTGTGGATGCATTTTATGAATTGATGCAATTTTGCGTATGTTTGTTAACAAAACTAAATAATCTGGTACAACTAAATAACTCAAAGGACGGCGAAAACAATTTTGCCTTAATATTACGTTTTTTTTTTGCTGAGGCTTCTGTTCTTGGGTTAGTGACTATTAAGCCTAAGAATAAATATGCAAACTCTGAATGCTAATGTATTTTACATGCTACCTTTTTACCGTGTCTATATGTTTCTTATCCTAAGCATTTTATCTTTTATCTTTTTCTCAGAACGCATATGCGCAAAAGACGAATAGATGCAATTTGTCTGCAAGCTTTTTCTTCTATCAAATGATGAAGCCAAGATTATGGTGTTAATGTTGATTTTGAATTACACAATAGCTTTAACCCCACACCTTCAACATTTATCAGCAAAGCTATATACTAACAGATTATTCTGAAAATAATTGCCGGATACACTAGGAAATTAATAGTTCCATTCTTTATGATCACATTGGATTTTTTGTATTATTCTTTTAGCTTTGCTATGGATTGTGTACCATGTAAGGGAATGAAATAGATTGCAATTGAATGTAGTTTATTGCATTGACATGTGAAGAATAAATTTGAAACTCAGAAAAATCTCATTTTTGTTCACATATTGTGAAAGAATTTGTTATTTATGAAATAATCTAAATTTATCATGCTAATATTAAGTTTGATCACCTTGGATAAGTCGTCTTGACTATATTAGTTTTATAAAAAAAAAAATAAAATTTATTAATAATATATGACAGATAAATTGTAGAATTGAAAGAAGAAAAAAAAACAAATAGTTAAGAAGTTAAGAGTATAATAGAAAAAAGAGCATTAAACGTTTTCCCATCCAAAGTCAATTTTATACATATCAAACTTTGGTGACCCAAAAAAGGAGTCATATTTTGCATCTTTTTACCAATGTCTTCCATTTCTTGTAAAGGATCTGTCAAATTAATTTCCTTGCCAATAGCACTTGCTACTTCACATATACCATTCTCTCCCATTAACTTCCCCTTTGGAAGTGTTGCGTGATCAAACAATTTCCAAAATATGTGGAAGGTATTGAAAGGTTAAAACGGGTACGCATATCCATTAGCAATCCAAAACTGTAATTATTTGTTACCTGTCAAAAATTAATTCAAAATTTATTAGTATAAAAAAAGTTTTTACCAAAAAAAAATGTATAAGAAGAAAAGTTTAAATATATGTAATTTTTTTGTTATTTTTATTTTAATTTATGTAATTTTTTTTAAAGAATGTTCCTTTGCTATTTTTAATAAATAATAACACATGAATAAAAGGCAGACAAGCTACAAGCTGATCCGTCAAACCCAGTGACAGATGTAACAGCCCGAGCTCCACTATTCTTTTAGTCGATGACCCGACTGCCACCTCACGATCTTCTCCACCCCCCTCACTAGAGGAGTTTTTGCTTTCCGTGGAAATCAAACCATGCACCTGAGGTTAAAGTGCATGCTCAATCCATTCCCACTGGGTAAATATCCTCAAATCATGAAAGAGGTAGATCAGGTCTCACCTAAATATATATGTTACATTTTATCTTAAAAGCATAAATATACATCATAATTGTTCTTTACGGAGATTCATATTTTGGAAATATTGAATGATTTTCTCATTTTCAATGTCAATAAAAGTATCTTTCTCTATATTATTACTTCGTCCCTAAATATAAGACTGTGTAGTTTTACCATTGTTTGATTTGTTAAGTTTTACCATTTTTCTAACATTTGATGTAACAGAGGTGTTAAAACCAAATTTTTTTCTACAATATTGTATGGCTTAAAAGTCAACAAGAAAAATTACAAAGCGAAATATCAAAAGTAGATGTAATTACAAAGACCGATAACATATTTAAATTTAGTAGTATTAACAGGATATTACTACCTCGTTAGAAACAAAATCATTGCTTTTGTCGTCTTGTAATTTTAATTTTATCTTACATATCCATAACAAAGAACATGTATACAGGTTTGTTTGGTTGGAGAGAAATAGATAAGAGAGAAATTGAAACACAGAAATCAATGTATGTATTTGGTCAAATACATGCATTGAAATCCGTATTTCAATTTCTCTCTTCTCCATTTCTCTCCAACCAAACAAGCCCGTAACAACAAAGGTTGACAAATGCAAAATGTCAAGACCAATAGTTTCACTTTTTGTAACAACCCATTTTTTCAAACATTCAATTTGGTGACGTGTCATATTAAATCTATGACGAACCATATTTTTTTAGAAGCAACATAGTCATGGGTTGATGTAGGTTCTATTATTTTTGGTGGGGAGTTCCAAAGTTGTTCTAAGAAACTTTGTTTTTTGTTTTCAGGGTCTTGAATCATTTCCCTATTGTGTAATGGTAATGAAAGAGAAGATTTTTCTAAGTTTCCTTTTGAAAGTGAGGACCAATATTTAATGAAATGATGAAATGCTTTACCATCAGCAATTTCGTGACTAAAAGAGAATCTTTTAGAATTGGGAGTGAAGTTTGAAGGAAGTGTTGTGTGGAATGAGGGAAGTTATAGTAGAAAATTCTTTTCACATGGTTACATTGAAACCAAAGAATATCAAGGTGACTAAAGGGGAATGGTTGTTGGTGATGGAATAGAACCTTGTGGAGGACTCACTTGGCATTGTTGTATGATCTTCACCTCATTAGTCATTGAATGAAATTATGTTCTATAGAATGGAAATATATGTTTCAATTTATAGATGAGTTATGAAATGTTTACACCTTAGTCTTGAGATAATAACATTTGAATATTATGTCCATACCAAAAAAACATTTGAATATTATGCAATAACATAGCATACGTATGCAACGGTTGAATATAAGATCTTTAATCAACATCAAAGTATTCAAAGAGTCTAAGTAACATATAACATTTTTAGCTAAAATCTTGATTTCAACCAATTTTGAGTCCATAACAAATGTCAAGTAGTTCTGCATTAAAGATATTACTCACATCAATGTGACCTCGATAACCAACGATCCAATGCCAAAATGAATTTGTCAAAATAGGAATGAGTCTTTCAATTTTAATGCTATTAATGAATTTATATTGTTGGGTATAATATTCTATAGAGAAAATTGATTTAAAATATAAAACTTTAATATATAAAGCAATATAAAAATATAATAACATGGTCTAGAAGTCCTAGCTCAAATGGCAAATGCAGAAATTGCTAGGTCGGACGTCGTGACCCGGGTTCAAACCCGAAACCTTACAGTTGTATGGGTTATTTAATTTCAGTGGATTACCACTTCATCTAAGACCAAAAAAATAATAAAAAAATAATAACATGACATTGATTTTTACTTATAAAATACGGTATTCAACAATATAATTAGGGTTATTCATCTAATAATGTCTATATTAATTTCTAATCAATGTCTTTTAATAAGGAAAGTAAATTAAAATTAATAATAGTATTTTCTTAGGTCTTAAATATAAGCAAAAATCAATTTATCAATTTATATTTGGATCAAATACACAATTGTCTTTTGCTTATATTTAAGACCGGAGGAGTATTGAGTTGGGAGAAAAAAAATATACCTCGGGCTCATAAATTCTTTAATGTAGATTAGTAAATGAAAAAAATATTACTATTGCTTTTTACTTGTCGTTTTAGAAAAAAATACCAAAATAGAAGATTGTATGTTTGCACCTTATTTTCCTATATGTCCTTTTTTCGAATATATATCATATTTTTAACCCACCAATAAATCCCTACTTTTTCACAAACATTATCTATTTCCAAAAAAATTGTAACAAATTTTATTTAAAAACAAAAAAAATTTGTATACAATAAAAGATTATATTGTTTCAACAAAAAAAAAATTATACAAAATTTAATCAATAAAATAAAATAGGAAGGAGTGTATAATATGCAAAATATAAATCCAAATTGCCAAAACGACAAGTAGAAATGAACAAATATTTTTTTTTCTAAAACGACAAGTAAAAAGGAATAGAGGTAATATTAGTACTTCAGTTTTTTATTTATTTATAAAAAACGGTTGATTTTTAGATTTATTGGATAACTAATACTACTATATCTTGATTATATTATAGACTACATACATAATTTATTTAATAAACTTAAAAAGTTGATTGTTTCTTAAAAAAAAAAGATAAGAGGTAGTATTATTCTCGAATTTATTCTTACACTTTTTAAATAGATAGACGAAATGGTAAGTCATTAAAAACTCATATAAAGTGAAGTAATCAAAGTTCAAACCTCAATTATGGCGTCAAATTTGATAATTTTGACATTTCTACTAATTGAAATAGGATTTGTGGACCCTTACACTTTTTCTTGATTTATACAATCAGGTTAAAAGGGTCTTTGTTTTTTAAAGTTGATATCCTTTACGTGTAGTTGTAGAGACTAACCTTTCAAACCAGATAAAACCACACAATAGATGGTAAAACTCTCTAATTTTTTTTTTAACACCGTTGTATTTCCTGAACCAGATTCTAACCGATGACATTTATGTGGATGTTTTTCTCTTCTAGTTGAAAAACTTTAGTCAACTATGTTTTAACGGCTTTGCCTATAATTTGGTCCGAGAATATACCAAAATGACAAAAATTCCTATCATATAAATATAACATTTCTATGATTTTACTTAGTTTTCTCAGTCAAAAAACAAAAAATCCATCATCGATTATTCTATATATATATATATATATATATTCTCTCTTTGGTTTTAATCCTTTTCTTTCATCATTGACCACATGGGTTCTCCTTTGTTCTTGCTTATGTTAATTCTTCCATTGGTTTACAACGTTTCTGCTGATTGTTCTAATGGAAGTTGCAGGGTATGTATCTATATGTTATTTAACATTGTTAAATTAACTAATTAATTGTTCTTATCAATTATTAATTGGTTTCAAATTACTAATTTTTTTCCTTCTAATTTTTTAGCTTCTTGATGAATGCAACTCTGATGAAGATTGTGCGGCTGGACTGATCTGTTTGTCATGTGCACTTGGATTTTCAGGGCAGAGGTGTGTGAGATCATCTGTTACAGATCAATTCAAGCTCATTGTAAGATTTCTTAATTATCTTTTTAATTATTAAAGTTTGGCATTTTATATAGTTTTCTCATAAAATTGTGACACACACTTGATCAAAAATTTGTTTGGTATTAACAATTACTACAACCATGGTTGTGGACTGAAATGGATTCTAATTCTACGTAGTCACTGATTTATGGTTAGAAATGAATCGTTTGATTAAAAATGAATGGTTGTGATCAAAATTATATGTCGATATCCGTAAATCACTTTTGTACGATCTAACACCAGTTATTGTGAAACTCCTCTTTTATCAGTTTATGTTCATATTGAACAGATACTTAATTTTATTAATAATATATATTTGCTGTTAAAAAAAAAAACACTTATTGCGTAAAACAGCTACAGCATGTGAACGGAGTATAGTTGTTGCATTTGTTATATCACTTTTTAATTGATGGGTTTCATTTCTTTTAGTTGGTCGGGTAGACTAGAAATTGTTTCCACACCATTTCACATAATCCGAATATTAATTATTTGTTTAATGGATTTGAATTGTGTGTGGTGACAAATCTTGAGTTTGATATTTTAGATTTAAAGACAATTTGATGCACTTGTGACGAAATGTAAGACTAAGTCTAATTCAAATTCATGTTTGGTGGAGGCCAATAAAATGCAATTTTTTATGATATAGTTTAATTAATAGTTAGTAGAAATATCATATTTTATATGTAAAAATTGTAATTTGAATATGCAATTTCTCACTTTGTTTTAGTAAATAATCTACTTAGATAAAAAATACAAGAAAATTTTGTAGTGTTTATCTTGATCTCTTGCTAATTGGTTTTATATGTTATTTTGGTACAGAATAATTCTCTACCATTCAACAAATATGCATTTTTGACAACGCATAACGCATTTTCCATTGAAGGAGAACCACCACACAAAGGTGTGCCTAGAATTACCGGAATCAACCAAGAAGACAACATCACCCAACAACTAAATGTATGTTACCCAATACTTTTAAATTACTCTCTCTATTCCCGTTAGTATAATTCATTTGATATTATATTATATACATTGGATTTTAATTTGAGCTCGAAATTCTTCATTTAATTTTTTTTTTATAATATATATAAATTAATTACATAGAAAAAAAGGTAAACAAACAATAAACTGCACCACTATTCTTTTTAAGATTACAAAATAAATTCTCTTAAAAACTACTTCAATTGTCTTAAAATATAGAAAAAATTGGTGGAAACAAATATTTAGTTAAAAAATTAATTTAGATACATTTATAGTCAGAAACAACACTACTATTCAGTCAAAGATACTCTCATTGTAATAAAATTTAGTCAACATAACTTTAAATTCAGTCAAAGATATTCAGTCTAACATTCAATTACAAATAATAGTTGACTTTTAGAATCGATTTACAAATGAAATAAATACTAGTTTTAAATATCAATAATTTTCATTTGTTTTTACTAAAAGATGCTTATAGCATTTCATTTATAATAATAGTGTTAATACATGTTGGTACATCAATGAAAGTATTGAGCTAGTTAAAGATATAGCCACCCTTGCAAGAGCATGAGCTGCCTCATTTGCTTGTCTCCTATCAAACTCGACATGAGAGTTTTTAAAATACAAACTAAACACACGCTTACATTCTGCCATAATAACACCAAACTCTGTAACATCATTTTGGCCTTTGTGAAAATAATCAATAACTTTTTTCGAGTCCAAGAGACCAAGACAAAGTCGACTCACTCTAGTTGTAGTTCATGCACAATTGATAGCATGTAACAATCTTATAAGGCTTCTCTTACATCCACCTTACAAATAGGTGAGGACCACATCATTTTAGCAAGCACGAAGCGACCCTTATCATCTCGTATACACATGCCAAAACCAACGTGATTCCATTGTTGAGAGAAAGAAGTATATACATTGAATTTATATCTTCCCGCACTTGATTTTTTCCACTTAACTTCATTGCGCAAAGGGCCATTGCTTTAGTGTTCCTGCACATGACTATGATTGTTGCTAACAACATTAGTTGCTGGAGGCTTCAATTTGAATACATTAGCAAATCTCCAATTTTTAAGAAGATTTTTACCTCGCTCAAAAATTACACATCTATCTCTGTTAAGTTATTCCACAATTTCAAATTGCGATGTTTCCATATGCTCTAAACAAGAGCATGCCAAAGTGCCACCTGCTGCACATCTAGTGTCTGCAGAAGCAAAAAAAACTGCAGCTAGTGCAATATTTGTTGCATGAACCGCTTCTTCAATTATGCTTTATAAACCCCTCTTGCGCCAAATTCGAATATTTATAGGACATGAAAATAGAATATGCTGGCTGTCTTTAAAATTATCACTACAAACTACTTTATAGAAAATGTTAATTTACGGTTGTCAATACAAACATTCGTGAGCTTTTGAGATTGGATTGGGTGGTTAATTTATCTCACTCCCTTTCGAGAAGGTAATGCTAACGTGGACTTTCTTACTAAAATGGATGTCTTGAATGATACAAAATTTAATATTTGGGAATCTCCTCTGAATGATTTGAAGACTATCCTTCTCAAACATGCTTTAAGAACTCCTATTGCTAGGATGAAGTTCTTTTTCTTTCCTTTGTTTTTCTTTTTGTTTCTTTGGCTTATGTACCAAAAAGAAAATGTTAATTTAACTCACAATTTTGTTTCAACAATGATTAATTTTGTAGAATGGAGTTCGGGCCCTAATGTTAGATACATATGATTTTGAAGGAGATGTGTGGTTATGTCATTCATTTGGAGGCAAATGTCATGACTTCACTGCATTTGTATGTACAAAAGTCCATCTACATCATTTATGTTTGTCTTTCATTTTTTTATGTCTATCCTTTCACTTCATTCCTCAGCAATCAATTTTATAGTACCGATGACTATAGCTCGTTAGATTAAAACATCAAAATATATTTTAATCTAACAATCTTTAGTCAGACGCACCATATAAAATCGATAGTAGAATGTTTAAAAAAATTCAATTACAATCATTAACTTAATGTATGTTAAACTATTAGGAGCCAGCTATTGACACATTGAAGGAAATTGAAGCATTTTTATCTTCAAATCCAAATGAAATTGTCACAATTATTTTGGAAGATTATGTTGAATCCCCAAATGGTTTGACAAAGATCTTCACCCAAGCTGGTCTTAAGAAGTATTGGTTTCCATTGGCTAGCATGCCAAAAAATGGTGGAAATTGGCCTTTAGTGAGTGATATGGTTGCCAAAAACCAAAGATTACTAGTGTTCACTTCAAAAAGATCTAAGGAACAAAGTGAAGGCATTGCTTACCAATGGAATTACATGGTTGAAAATCAATGTAAGTGAACACCATTAATAAAATCTCTTAATATATGTATTTATTTATTCTATTTTTATTTATTATTATAAGCACATATGAATGTATCTTGTTTTATAGTTAGTTTGGTCCTCACACATGTCTTTAAGGGTTATAGTATGGTCTTTGAATGAATCTTTTGATAATTAGTATTGTCCATTAAATATAGACTCAAAAGATATATTTGTAATTTTAATGCATTAAAAAATAGTATTGACATTGTCTAATACATTTAACAATGAACATAGTTTTTTTTATATAGACAACGTTAGTTGTTATTATATTAGTATAAAGTTAGTTTTTCTCCTTTGTCAGTAATTAAACTTTGGACCTTCTGCTTCTTAATCCTTAGCTCAACTAGCTTAACCAGTTGAGCTACTCATCCCCTCCAACGATGAACATAGTTAATTTACATGTTTACCCTTGGGTTATTGACACATTCAATATTTTAAAAAACAACTTAACTAGGTAGTTCAACTGGTTAATTGCGATTTAATTCTATTTTGAACGGTTTAAAGCAGTTGAATTATGATGTGGATATCTTGCCAGTTTGGTGTTCGATTCGGTTTTTTAACGGATTTTATTCTTTGTAATTTTATTCTAATTAACACAATAATTTTTATATTAATTTCATTTCCATATTATTGTAGATGGAGATGATGGAATGAAAGAAGGAAATTGTGCAAACAGGGGAGAATCACCTCCTCTTAATGACAAAAGCAAATCATTAGTGTTGGTAAACTATTTTAGGTCAATTCCAATAAAGCCACTCTCATGTCAAGATAATTCTGGTGGACTCATTAACATGTTGCACACTTGTTATGGTGCATCTGGTAACCGTTGGGCTAATTTTGTTGCTGTTGATTTTTACAAGGTTAGTTTAATCAAATTTTATCTCTTAAATTTTTCTTATATTAATTTGTTCATAATCATTATATATTCTTATAATTTGAGGTGTTTCTTTGTATAGAGGAGTGAAGGAGGTGGATCATTTCAGGCTGTGGACACTCTCAATGGAAAACTCTTGTGTGGATGTGATGATGTTCATGCATGTGTGGTAAGGAAATTTATCCCGTCTAATAATTTCAGCATTTTCAATTATAAATTGAAGCAATCGAGCTCGAATATTCGTCATGGATCCTACATATATATTATTTATCACTTATATATGTTTATCGTTTAACTACTAATATTTTTATGTTGATTATTTAATTTCAGCCTGGATCAACTTCACATGTTTGCACACCACCATAAAAAGACTTAGTGACAAGAGGAACAACCAACTGGAAAGGATTCAAAATGTTAGATTATTCCTTACCATTGTATTATCCACTCATGGTTGTGACACATAAAATTAGTTCCAATATTTGCCAAATATAAAGATATCAGAATATTAAAATATTAGCAATAATATTTATGTCAAAAAGAAAATTAACATAGATAATTTTTTATTTTTTTTTGCTTTCACCCTCTAATTCTGAAGAAAAAAAAACTATAATAGTTCAAATTTCGAGACGAATTCTGACATTAAGTGGTTACGGTTCCCTCCCAAATACAATTGCAAGCATAAGTTATTCTTCTGTACTAGTTGAAATGGTGCTTAGCTTGCTTGTATGAGACCCATAGTCATCACTACTACTCGTGAAACATGTGTCAGTGTCACTCCCTTCAAACTTGTTATCCACTAATTTCAACAAAAACTCTAAAGTCCCAACCACATCACTCATTGACATCCGTTGATTTCCATCACCATGCAAACAACTCAACACCATTTCACAATAACATTTCAAACACTTACTTGTAATAGAATCCTTTATGAACGGATCAACTATCTCTTCAATTTTCACACCTTCATTGTAACACCTTTTGAACAAAGCAACCAAACTCACATTTTTTGTATCCAAAGAATGATCCAACGGTGGTCTTGCACACAACGCCTCAAGAAGAACCACACCGAAAGAGTACACATCAGACTTTAGAGTTAACCTTTGACGCAGGTAACATTCTGGATCCAAATATCCTATACTACCTTTCACCATAGTGTTGATATGAGACATTGATACCCCCGAGGGTCCCACTTTTGATATACCGAAATCAGAAACCTTAGCCACCCATTTTTCATCCAACAATATGTTTGTACTCTTCACGTCACGATGTATGATGTTGTATTTTGCACCTGCATGAAGATAATGCAACCCCCTTGCTGCACCCAATAGAAGCTTAAGTCTCTGATTCCACTTAAGAGGTTCGTTATCTGAACCATAGAGATTTTCACAGAGAGTGCCGCGTTGCATAAAGTCGTATACAAGAATCATCTCTTCATCTTCGTTGCAATATCCAATGAGGGAAACCAAGTGAATATGACGAAGCTGAGAAAGCAACTCGATTTCATTCATGAATTCATTTACACCTTGTTGTGAACCATGTTTAAGACGTTTTATCGCAACAGGTGTAACTCCATCGATGTAACCTTTGTACACATTGCCGAACCCTCCAACCCCAATGATAAAAATATCATCGAAGTAGTTTGTAGCGGCTGTTATCTCTGCTAGTGTAAAATAGCGGCATAAATGGGATGGTAAAGTTGACGAATCTTCTTTCATTGACTTCCATGAAATTTCTTCCATTTTAAGATGAGACTCAAATCCTCTGATCTTTCTAACAAAAGTTATCATTCCCGCAATAACAAATGCTAGCAAAAGACATCTAGCTCCAATTGAAACAACCATGACTATGTCTGAGTTCTTTGACTTTGGTTGTGAACTAGGTAATAATTGTTCCTTTGGAGATAAATGTTTGGGATTCAATCCAGCAAGATTGTTATTCTTGTTACTTATCTTGAAAATTTCGATTCCATTCAACCTCACATCACGATATACTGTGTCTTTGGGTGCTGGTTGAAGCTTGATTGTAAGATTAACTCTTTTAATTTGAGTGCTTCCTTCATTAGAGTACATATTCAAAGCATAATCCTTATGAACAGGAATCAAGCGACCACCACTCCAAGAAATTACATCAGCATATTGTTCAACCATTATATTATCTATAAAAATTTGAAATATTCTATCACCTTTCACTACATGCAAATCAAACTCACAAAAATGTAACCTTACCATATAAGTAAAAGTAGAATCAACTTCAAAATTCCAAGTTACATTATAATTCTTTTTCCCATCCGATCCGTAAGTTCTTGCAGTAAAGTACACATCTTTTGGTGCAGTGTAATTTGGAGTTATATTTTGTAAATAATTTATTTGATCTCCAAAATCACTTTCTAAAGTACGTGGATATTGTGTCTCCAAGTAATGAGGAAAATCGTTATCCCAATTACGAAACATACCTGTATCTTTACTTGGTGGAACTTGGTTTTCCCCAACATTGACTCTATATACCATCTCCAAAGCTTCGTCGTTACGAATTTGGTATTCTGTGTTGTAACCAAGAAAGTTGAAATGATAGTTTGTGTCATTTGGATCGGTGTAATAGAGAAAAGAAGGCATAGACACAACTTCGATTCCGTTAATGAAAGCATAATAAGCATCTGATGTGTTTATATTATTAGGAAAGAAAGTTATGTTTAGCTTCTCATTTGGTTTGATTTGGATGCAATATTCTTTGGTGATTTTGTCATTGTTCTTAGTCCAAAACAAAGGGTTGAAGTTTTTAAGAAGGGTAATGTTGTTGTTTACTTGTACAGAGAAAAATGCATTAGATGGTTCAAAGTTTTGATATGAAGTTGGGTAAAAATGAAGGCGAACAAAAACTGGGGAAGTAGTGATGATGTTAGGAAATGTGTAAGTGAAATTTGAAAGAGAGATACGTGCAGTTGTGAATGGAATTTGGGTATTTGAAAGAGAATTAGGAGGTATATTATTAAGAGATGGGTTTGTAGTTTTTGGTTCATTGAAAGTAAAGAGATTGGAGTTATCTATATTATCACCAATCCAAAGTCGATTATCAAAAGAAGTAGTGTTTGTTGAGGTGCCACAATTGATGGCTAAATTGTAATCAGGGTTGTATGAGCTAACATCAGCAACTAGAAGGAACAATAGCATAATGAGAGATAGTAGGGTGATTTTCATGTGATTTTTTTTGTTTATACAGTTTGCCATGGTTATGAGTAGATAATGTTGTTGTTTTTGTTGGTTTGGGATGCCAGAGTTGTATTTATTTATTCAGGAAACATGTTAGGTTTGAAATGGTCAAAATATCTGTTTGGATTTAGGAATATTTTGGATCACATAATATTTTTCAATCACTATTTTGGATCACATAAATAGAATCATAGAAAACACTCATACCCTAAATTTTGACCATTATAAATTATTATGTCGAATTTTTTTCAAATACATAGTTTGGTTTAGTTTGTCATAAATTAAGGACATGAAAAGTTAATGTCACAGGTTTGAATCCCGCTTTGGACATTCTTTTTATTTTTACTTTAATATTTTCTTTTTGTTTTATCCTTTATTAGTATTTTTTTTTGTTTTTTACTTAGTGTAATTTAATTTTGATTTGTTTGTTCACATAAGATAAAAAAAATCAAATAAAACAGAAAAAAGGAAGAGACTGAAAAGACAAAAAAAAAAAAAAACAACAAAGACAGTAAAGAAAAACATGAAGTTGCAAAACTTGAAGGAAAAGAAAAGAGAAACAAATTTTAGTTCATCAATATTCTTTAACAAACAGAAATTCGGTAGAAAGTGGCAAAAAATTAACACAGAATTCTATTCAAATTTGCCCCAAAAAATAGCAAAAACTAAGCTTAAACCTCTCCTATGAATACATGATCAAATCTACAGTAAAAAAAGGGAGAATTTTGCACATGAAAAAAAAAACCAGCAAGGACTATCAAAAAGCCAGAACTCATACAATCAGAAACCGAAATTATGCACATGAACAAAAACTTGAAGATAAAATTTTGAGAATTTTACTGCTGTTATTTTATTATTACTAGTGTTGTGTAATGATATAATTGCCGTTGTTTACTTTTAGATTTTGTTTTCTTCACCCTCCCTTCTCTGATATTGATGACGAAATCGGATCAAAGTTTAGAAAACCCATCATTAGATTTTATCATTTTTTGAGCTAAAATGATGAAATGAAAATAAAACATTCATTTTTTTCTGCTGTTTGTATGAAGATGATGATGTAAACTTAAATTGTAGTGTAAACTTAAATCCCTTTTATGCGTTTGTATACTTTAATTGGTTGGATCATGATGGAAGATGAATAGTGTTTTTCTTTGAATAGAAGAAGAAGAAGAAGAAGAGATTTGTTTCTCATATTAAAAGTTAAAAAACGTACACAATTTTAATTGAATTAAGTTTTAATAATATTAGTAATATTGTTTGATCTAATGGTATAAATCATGATCCATGTGAATGTGATAGACCATAAGTTGGATTGATCCATTGGAACAATTGCCTATAATCTATCTTTAGTGTCATTGACTAATTCACCATTATATTTTCATTGGTCAAAATAATACTAACTTCTTTAAAGAAGTAGGGACTGCATCATAGAATTTTCCTTCATTCAAATGGGTAATCGACAGTCCCAAATGGCTGCGTAATATTATCATCCACACATATACGTTATCCTTACTTTATACAAAGTCTTATTTTTGTTTTTTTTGACAAACTTTATACAAAGTCCTATTTATATAGCAAATAGCAAGATTATGATATTATTAACTTCTACAATACAATACAAGTGTCAAAAAATAGCAATTCATTATGAAAGGAACATTAGTTTCTTTGGTTTTAATAGCAATACTGGTAATTAATTCACTCTTTCAATATAACAAGCTGGTTGCAGCGGATTCCACCACCTATGAAAATATCCCATTGGCATCACATAACAATACTGGTGATGAAGAAGCTGTCAACGATGACGACGAAGCCGGTTTGTTCTTCATGGACCAACTGACCGCTGGACCAAGCAGAATGCTTATCAATCAATCCCCTAATCACATAGTATTTCTCACAAGTGAAGCTATGTCTGCCTCATGTTTGCCATCAAGTAGGGGGTACAGTCAATGTACTGGTGGCAGCCCACAACTAAGTCATTGTAATCTATATTGCCGTCGGCGCATAATTAACCACTCTAGTTAACGTATTGTATATTTCTGCAAGTAATGGCTTTAACTGCTTCTTGTGCCGTTAATAATGTGTGTGTAAACGTATTGATCTTTTCTTCTTTATGTACTACTTTTTTTCTGCAGAGTAATTTCCATGGTTTAAGGTAAAATATGTGTTATATGTTGAATATTTTATTTTATCCTTTAATCCTTCAGAGTTCCACATGAAAGTAGTAAATAAAATATGATTGATTGTTCTACACAACACATCAGAGTTGTTGTCTGGGGCGAGGCTTGTGGAGGTCTGATTTTGTTCATTGGTGTTTTGTTTTACCGGTGGAATTGATATATTGTCGTATGATTTTTTGTACGTGTTATGAACGGTTTAAATATCTTAACTCCAAAGAATGTAGTTACAGTAGTTGGTGGTGACGACGGTGACTCAACTCCTTGACAAAGAGGGGTTTCTGCACAAAAAAAGACTTCGACGCTCAAGTCAGTATGTGTGCAAGATGAGAGAATTAGAGTTATGAATCGTACCATGAGGTGGTGTGAAACCACTTATTTATAATTGTTTTCCTTCATGGATAAGGACAAATTCCGTGTAGGAAT
Organism: Trifolium dubium; assembly: GCA_951804385.1. Taxonomy (NCBI): domain Eukaryota; kingdom Viridiplantae; phylum Streptophyta; class Magnoliopsida; order Fabales; family Fabaceae; genus Trifolium; species Trifolium dubium. The sequence continues at coordinate 2,443,298 of OX638072.1, read as the reverse complement.
CTCAACCATTGGGAGTTGTGCCAGTTTATGCAATGGTTGAGATTGAACTGCTAGAACTTTTCCTTCAATATGAGTGTACAGTTGCATTTATGGTGGAATGCTCTAGGAATCCGAGACGGGTCTCCACATATAGTGCGCCTGGATATGTACTGTGTATTTGGGCCTTTGGCCAGTCCAGAACAGTACGACTTTCAAACACATAGTTTAATATTATTACCAGAAAATCAATTTTTACTTTCTCAAAAAATAATCCAAGATTATTCTTGTTCCTTTTATGTATTTGTTAGTGTTTTTGTGTTGGTCTCATTTTTGGCAAAACAAAATGTGAAGGAGAACATGCGCACATCATTGAAGATGTGAAGAACAATGTGCGCACATCATGTAACTCTGGAACCTAGAGCATAAAAAACGCGCCATATCTTTGTAAGAAGATTCATTTTGTTTTTGCCTCGCTTTCTTGATGGCTAAGTCGCGCGTGTTATCTAAACCGTAAGAGTTGTTTCTAAACCTAATTTTATTTGTAGAAAGTATTTTCCAATCATGGGAATATTTTATATGGTTCAATTTTATAGTTCTTGGGTTAGAATTCTTACAAGACATCACTTGAAGCCCAAGACACTCTTACAAGCGTGCTGCTCAAAATGCTATAAATATATGTGAAGACTAAACCTAATATTCACGCAAGCCATCATTGAAGAATAGAGTTTTAGGGTTTGAGTCTTTTGTTCTTGTGTTTTGTTATTTGTGAGTCTTTGCTTGTGTCACCTAGATACTTGCATAACGACTAGTTATTGAGTTGTAATCTAAAGCTTTTAAGAAAGGAATATTGTTCACTACTCTAAGCTTTGAAGTATGAGTGGTATAGTATTGTTTGGGGAGTGTTCTCTAAATCATAAATTGTTGTTCTCATAGATAACACCGGTCTGTGTTTGGATTAAGAATGAGATGGGGTTCTCTTACCTATGGGGTACCTAGGTAGAAGTCTAGACGGATAGTTACAAAGTGAGAAGTGCAAACGAGGAGTTTGGCTTTGAATTCGTTTTACTTAGTGGATTTCCTTCCTAGCTTGGTATGCCCCCATATTAGGTGACGTTGCACTGAACTGGGTTAACAATTACTTTGTGTTATTTACTGCTTTATTTGTTTGTTGCTTTATTACGTGTTCTGCAAGTTTGGTTTATGTGCGCACATTATACCGCACGTTACTTACTGATAAAATAATTTATAAGTGGTACGCAAAAATTTGAGTATTGAATATGAATTTATCTTTCTTTCTATGAAATAACCCCTCTCATTTACGATTAAAATGTTTTAGTGAAATTTTTGTAACGCTTCATAAAGGGTGGATAATTTTTTCCTATATTATTGGTAGGGGTGTAATTGAACTGGTTTGGATCGATTTCGAGTGAATCTGCTATCTGAACCAATAAACTTTTAATTGGTTCGGTTAAGGTCAGTTTGATTCGGTTTTCAAAATTCAATCCGATCCGAACATAGTCAATTTGGATCGGTTTGGATCGACTGCTATACTTGGTTTGCGTCATTTTTTTTTCTCGGTATAATATCTGCTATTATTTTTTCAAACGATATATTTCGAGCTCAAATTTTCAAACGTTTTACAATAATAACATAAACCAAATAAACAATAACATTATTTTGAAATACAAAATATACTACACATGTAGACTAAAAATTTTCCAGTATAATATCTGCGTGTTTTGTTTTACGTGTTCTGCCAAAGTGAAGACTAAGATGATCGGTTCGGTTCATCGGTTCCGCGTATTGGAAAAATGAAAACCGATAACCGATCCAAACCAATTCGGTTCTCATCAATTTGGTTCGGTTTTTGATCCGAACCAAAAACAGTCATTTTTTCCAGTTTGGATCATCAGTTTCATTGGATTTTTCAATCCGCTTACACACCTAATTATTGGATTTTGATCCGCTTACACACCTTATTTATAAAAAAAAAGTGTAAACAATATTTATATTTATAAAATTTGAAGTGAGATTCTCATAAATATACTCCTTCTAGTCACTATTATAAGCAAAAAAATAATTTTAATTTTGGTCATTATTATAAGCAAAAATTAACTACTTTTAAAATAATTAATACTACTATTTCAAATATATTCTTATTTTATTCTACTACTTTTTGGACAATTATTTCACTTTATACTTTGACATTTGTAATTTAAAAAAGTATGTAATGCAATAAACTTAACATATATCTTACATCAAATCATAAAAATTAACTACACTTAACTAGTTTTCTTTTGTTTTTTGAACCAGAGAGAATATTTATTTAAAAGGTTCTGCTATCCAGTGCCCTGAGAGCAATGATGTTTAAGCACATTAAATTGGCAATGAATATCATTTCCCTTATTTAAATGAAACAATTAAATCAAGTCTGCCTTTACTATTTATTTGTTGCAGTATTTTAAAAATACATATTATTATTATTATTATTATTATTATTATTATTATTATTATTCTTTTGAACAAATAAAAATGAAGGCAAACGTCAATTTTTGGTTGGATAAATGGGGTCCAAACAATAGTGCGCTTCTCTCTCACGCGACTAATTCATATGTGGACATTACCCTTCAAGTAAAGGATGTGGTGACTCCTTCAGGAAATTGGGATCAAAACTTTCTTTTAGATAACCTTCCAAATAACATAGTTGAAACAGTTTTATCTCTCCCCGCTCCTTCTAGTAGGGATGGTCTAGATACATGTGGTTGGGGTGGAACAAGCACGCGTCAATTCTCGGTTAAAAGTGCATATGATGTGCAAGATGGTAATCATAATAATATTGCAGGGGAATGGAAGATTTTGTGGAAGTGGAGGGGGCCCCACCGTATTCAATCTTTCATTTGGTTGGTTGCTCATGATCGTATTTTAACTAATTATCGCCGAAGTAGGTGGGGTGTCGGCATATCCCTTATTTGCCCTTGTTGTGGGATGGGGGAAGAGACTACCCTTCATGTGCTCAAAGACTGCATCTATGCAACTCAGGTATGGATTAGATTTGTCCCTTCTGACTGTATAACTGACTTTTTTAATTTTGATTGCAGGAACTGGGTTTTTAGTAACCTAAACAAGCAATGGAATGGAATACCTAATCCTAAGTGGAAGACAATCTTTATGATTACATGTTGGCATTTGTGGAATTGGCGAAACAAAACAATTTTTGAAGATAATTTTCGAAGACTAGTTAATCCAACTAGTGTTATTCATGCATTCGCAATGACCGTCGAAGATTGCACCAATAATCTACTTCAAATTGGTCGTCAACACACTGAAACAGTTTTCATTGGTTGGAAATGTCTTCGTGAGGGATGGGTGAAACTCAATTGTGATGGGGCGTGCAAAGAGAATGGAAATCGTGCGGGCTGTGGCGGTCTCCTTCGGGACACTAATGGTAGATGGCTCAAAGGGTTTGTGCGCAAAATTGGAGTTTGTGATGCTCTTCATGTAGAAATGTGGGGCTTATACTTGGGTTTAGAGCTAGCTTGGAATGATGGAATTCAACAACTCTATGTGGAATGTGATTTTAAATTGCTTGTTGACATGGTTACAAATAAGTGCAAGATTAATGGGACAACCCCTACATTGATTCGGCGGATCAGAAATCTCTTGGACCGTAGTTGGCGTTTTGAGGTTCACCATAATTGGCGTGAAGGCAACAAAAGTGCTGATTGGCTTGCTAATTACAGCCTAACAGTGGACTCTTGGAATTTTGTTGTTTTGGAGACCCCTCCTAATGAGCTTAAGAGTCTCCTATTTGATGATTTGTCTAAGGCTTGCATGCCTAGAAATGTTCGTTTAACTGTTTAATTTTTCTTTTGGGCTTTTGCCCAGTACCAAAAAAAATGAATTATATTAATAACAATTACTAGTTATTCATACTTGTACAAAGTGTGTCAGAAAGAATCTCAAAATAACATAGTCAACATTCAACCACTAACAAAATAAACAAGAAATTTAATTGATACTCATACAAACTAAATGGCTCAACCACCACATGCGAAAGTTTAAATCAATATTAACATTACTCACTCCTTACCAAAAACATGTCATTTTGGAAGAAAAAAAATTATATCAAAATATATGTCACTTTACATTACCAATGAATCATTATTTAATGATTTTTTCCTATTATCCTTAACTATATTAACTATGGGTCCGTTTGATCTGCAAAATGAAAGTACTGAACAGAATAGTACAGGACAGTACAAGGTAGAACAACACAGAACAAATATTTATGACATTAAACAAATTTTGTCTTGTATAATGTTTGATGGAGAAAATGTTATTTTGGTGATTTAGAAAAGTTGTGCTGAGGATAAAAAGTTGTCCCATGGTTCAGTGGGGACAATGCAAGAATATCTAATTTTTTCCAGTCTCTTGTCCCCTAGTTTGTTCAGACTCTGTAACAGTTTTTAAATCAAACACAGTACAACAGAAGTTGTTCTGTTCAGTCCTCTATTTTTTAGCATATCAAACGCACCCTATATGTTTCTCTTTCTTCTTTCAATTCTACAATTTATCTTTCTCATACCATTAATGAGGGATAATTTTGTAAACTAACTCATAGTTTTTCTTTTTCACACAACATTAATTACATTTCTTATGTTGTGTGATATGGTCAAAATGTCGTATATTTTGGTACGGAGGTAGTACTACCGCCGTCCGTAAATACAAGACTTTTCCTTCACCAGATTTTATCTCTTTGGAGTTTTACTGACATGGTTTTTAATGAGGCAGATGATACACCTTTAACAAGGCAGATGTTGTATCGTTGCATTATTTTCTTGGGTTTGATCTAGTTCCTCTAAGTATTTTTATCTCTATTTATTTAATGTTAATTATTAAAGTGCTGCAAATAATAGGTGATGATTGTGAGTGCCAACTTAATTGGAATATCATATCCTTACACTCTAATTTTCTTAAAATAAATAAATAAAGATAAGACTATTATAAGTGATTGATAGTTAATTAGTAGGGAGGATTTTCAAATGTAAATGCTTATCATGCATGTTGACTAGAACGGTCAAAATAGTTAATTTGTTCGATTCGGTCTGTTAAAACATAAGATTTGAAAGGAAATGGATGAAATGTGAATTTTGTTCCACTCTATTACAATATAAAATATTTAAATAAAATAAAAAATATATATTATTACACTTTATTTCGTTCCACTACTCTACTTAATTTCACTCTCTTCTATTCTATTATTTTCCATTTCAAATAGAATGAAGTGGTCATCACTTGCCAATATTGGATTATATATATTTAGTCAGGTAGCCTAGTGGCTGAAAATTCACCCCTTAAAAATGAATAAGTAAGCATACTGAGTTCGAACCCTGGTTCCTGCACAAACATGCAATGTCCTTTACCAATTGAGTTAAGCTCATTAGGAGAATATTGGATTATATTGGTACAATGCATTTTCAGCTGAGTATTTAACTCATCATGTGTGGTCCATACAACCCACACATAAACAAGCCAGATAAGCAAACATCTCAACCACAATACTCAGTTTGACAGACAAATCAACAAACGCCCAAACCTCTCACTCAAAAAGTACCTTTCCCACTTTACAGCCCAGAAGCCCCGTTTAACCAATAATCCGGAATGTTAACCCCAACTAGCATACTTTTGTTGAAGTTAACCTTCAAACCCGACATCAACTCAAACAATACATGAACAACCCGAAAACCCCGAACATTGGCCCAACTCTTTGCCCCTAAAAAAACGTATCGTCAGCTAACACTGATGCAGTAGCAGTACAAACACATTCACTGATCCACTTTATCCACAGTGTCGGAAAAGACATCATCCTCTTCACATCCTCTAAGTAGCCCCAATCTACTGAATCATAGGCTTTCTCAAAATCGATATTGAACTAACATCAATTCTTTTTTCTTCTTGCAGGCCTCATCCACTACCTCATTTGCGATAAGGATGCGATCGAGAATCTGCCTGTACCTCAAAATTATTATTGTTCTTATGATTAACACATAAATATGATCATAGAAATTTATTTAAGATATAGGATAAAGCATAGAACGAAACCCCCTATTTTTTTATGCTCTTCTGTGTTTGTACTATACAATACTCTCATAATCTTACATCAAATTTAAAATATATATTCAGATGTGGACATGTGGTGCATAAGTATACAAACTAGTTTTTCCATTTAAGTATGAGATTTAGATCGTCTTCTCCTCCGAACAAAAACTATTATTCCAACAACAGATGCTAGCACGAGACATGAAACTACAACCACAACAATGACAACTATGGTTAATTTCTTTGATTGTTTATTAGCTGGTAAAACTTGTTCCTTGTGAGATATAATGGGTTTTTGATTTGATCCAAAGGGATTATTATCTCGATTCCATTTAGTGTAACATCACGATAGTGTGTGTACATAGTTTTCTTAAATAGTTGATTAGATGATCTCCAAAATCACTTGATACACTTTGTGGATATTGTTTTCCTAAGTAAGAGGAAAATCAGTGTCCCAATTACGAAATATTCTCTCTGGACTTAATTATAAGCAATTTTATACTTTTTAAGTTCATTTGATAATTAATGTATTCAACCTTAATTATAAACCAGATACATTAGTTATTTAATGAATCTAAAAAAATGAAAAATTGCTTATAATTAAAGCTGAAGGGAGTATATATATATATATATACCCGTATCTTGGTCTGGTGGAGCATCATATTCACCAACATTATATTGACTCTACAAACCATCTCTAAAGCTTTGTCGTTATCAATTTGGTATTTTATATCGTCTATGTCAAGTAATTTGAAATGATAGTTTGGGTCATTGAGGTTTGTGTAATGGAGAAAAGAAGGCATAGACAAAATTTCAATTCCGTTAATAAAAAAAAGGCATAAATGATACAAGACTTTTGAATTTATATAATAACTAGATAAAGGCCCGTGCGGTGATACTTTACTTTTCTCAACGGCTCATTACTTTAGCCGATCCCTTTCTCTGAACTGAGGCTCATGATACCACTGTTAGAGCATCGAGGGGGCAGCTGGGGATCATCCATACGATGACCAAGAGCATTCACATAAGTGAGTTGGACACCACACTCTTACCCAAAACCTTAAGGCAATGAATTTATGGGTCCTTCTACTTATAAAATGTTCAACCTCCACTTTTCTAAGCAATGTGAGACTTACTCACACTTGCCACAATATTCTTCCCCTCAAGTGTGACTCTTCATTCATTATGCTCCCCCTCAAGCGGAAGCTTTTTCTAAGTTTAAACACTTGCACCGCCGTTTGCCACTTGCATAACGGAACCCGCCGCCTGACCACCTTTGTCAGGAAGACTTTCGACACAAGGAGCCCGATCTATAACCATCGGATCTGGTACCACTGTTGGGTCAACGAGGGGGCAGCCTTGGAGATCACTCACATTGGGTCTAAGAACATCGATATAAGTGTCAAACACCACACTCTTACCCAAAACCTTAAGACAATGAGTTTATGAGTCCTCTCACTTATAAATGCTCCACTCTCCACACATTTTTCCAATGTGAGACTTCTTCCCGATACTACTCACACTTGAGACTTCTTGAGTTTCAACACTCCCCCTCAAATGTGAGTCTACCACATTGCTCCCCCTCACCGTTATTACTTTACACTTATTTTGACGATCAAGATATATAAAGTACAAGGTGTTTGCTTAACTATAAAGTGAACAAAAGTTTCAACTTGATTTGTTCCTAATAGTATGCACTATGCAGTACAAAAAATTGTAATTATAAAATTTATAAAGTATTCATGTCTTCAATTACATTGATCTAATGATTTTTGCATGCATTAACTATATACCATTAACAGAGTCACGTATATGTATTTTTGTTTCAAAGTTTGGTGAGTTGTGCAAGATGGCTATTACCTAGCTACTTATGATGGGGATTAAATGCAAAACTTATGTTGTTTCTCATGACAGAATGTAAAAACAAATTCAGAAAAAATGTGTGTTTCAGAGTTTGATAGTACCCTTTTCTTGAAAGTTGAATGCCTTGGAGGATCTTCAAACAATGTCGGCATACAGGGCCGGCCCTAGGGGGCGTGCCGCATGTTTGATAGTTATATATTTTAATGTTCATAAAATAACATAAATTCATCAATAGATTAGTGGTTAATAATATTGATTGAGAGTGGTAGGTCTTGGGTTCCAAACTTAGCTTCTACACTTTTATTATGCATAATTTTAATTTTTTTAATATAAATCAAATTAAAATTGAGAAATAGTTTTAGACTAAATCGTTATATCATTTAAAATATTTGCAATAAATTTAATCCTTATTAGGATATGTTTATTTTTGACGTTTTTTACAATAATAATTTTTTTTATATTATTTATAAGGGTTAATTACATATTACCCATGTAATATATGTCAAAGTTGCTTTACCCCTTGTAAAATATTTTTGTTGCTTTACCCCCTGTAATATAAAATTTTGTGTTTTACCCCCCTTGACTCAAGTCAACCGCAGCAAAAAAATCGTTTTAACGAGGGTTTTAAACCGATTTTTAAAAAAATCGCCGTAAAATATAATTTTAGCGAGGGTTTTAAACCGCCACAAAACAAAACCGCCTCAAATTATATTATGGTTGACTTGAGTCAAGGGGGGTAAAACACACAATCTTATATTACAAGGGGTAAAGCAACAAAAAAAAATTACAGGGGGTAAAGCAACTTTGGTATATTTTACAGGGGGATAAAATATAATTAACCCTATTTATAATTTAAATATAAGATGTTTTGTTTTTTTATTTAAAAAAAATCATTTTTTTAAAGGGTCTATTATTAATATTCGAACAGGGCCTCCTAAATATCAGGGTCGGCTCTCTCGGCATATTTCACATTGCAAGCACCAAGTCACTGAACATCCATAATCTGCCAAGTGAATTATTCAAATAATCAGCTAAACAAAATTTAAATATGTTGATACCAATGAGACGCAGTACAATGTAGGGGTGGCAAAACGGGCCTGACTCGTCGAGCCGGCCCGTTTAACTAGTCAATTTTGGCGGGCTGAGTCAAAGTTTTGAACTCGCTTTTTCTATGAAGCCTGCCCCGCTCGGCTCGCCAAAAAAATGAGCCGGGATGAGGCGGGGCGGGCCGGCCCGTTTAACTCGTTTTTTTACTTTTATTTTAATATTTATATAAATTTATTTAAAAAAATAAGTGGTTTGATCTGATTTATTAAGAATACTTATTTAAAAAACTTAAGATTTTTCCACTTATTCACACAAGTATTGTTTTCGCCACCGCTCTAGAAGTGACTTGATCTGATCCAACTTTAGGATTATTTTCTCCGCCGCTCTATATCATTTTTTATATTAATTATGTTGCTAAATTTGTCTTATAAGTTTGAGTTTCTAACAAGTTTAGTGGTTTCTTAAAAAAAACAAAAAAAACATCAATATTCAATATAATTTTTGTAATGTAAATATCGCAAAAAAAAACAAAAACAAACAAATAGGCGGGCCGCGGGCCGCCCGTTAACTCGCATGTCCGCTAATAAACGGGGCGGGGTTAAATTTTAGACTCGGCTATCTAAGTTGACTCGGCTCGGCTTATTTTTTAACGGGCTTAAGCGGGGCGGCCCTAAATGGGGCGGGCATGCTCGTTTTGCCACCCCTAGTACAATGTATTAACAAATGAATTGAATGGAATCATAGAAAATTAAAACCAATGACCCCCTACGTTGGAAGGTAAATTTAAAATAGGCAACATTATCTGCAACCGGTAGTACAATTAGCGAACATTTGAGGAGAGTGTGGAAAGAAGAAGTTTGAGGTTAGTGACATTCTTTGAACCATTTAGATGAATGGAAGGATGGAGGTTTAAGGGTTGAAGGAGGCTGACTGCAGTTGTGCAACATTTCAACGTAGAGTCCAATTTTGGTTTAAAACTGATAGTGTGAATAAGAAAGAGCATCAATGAAATTGAAACTGACAAAATAATGATAATAAAAAACGGTTCATTATTGGAATTGATGGTGATAGGTTTGGCCTAGGGACCAATGTGAGTGAGTAAAAATTCAAGTGGGTGAATTTTGCAAGCTGCCACATCAGATATTTTGTGAGGTGGCAAATTTGGTATGAAATGACAAATGGATGATGAGATGGCTACACCAAAATTTGGGTATCTGTTTTAATAAATTAAAATAGATTATTGTTTACTAGAAACATTTTTTTTTTGACTAGTTGTTTACTAGAAACATTGAATATTAGTAAATTAAAAGAAGCACATATTTTAAAATGTGCGAACAAAAATTGCTTTCAAAAAGTAACATAACCTCAAACATTGAGAGACTTTTCTTTAATCAATACAGTGGTAGGCAACTAGACATTGCTAGGTTTTTTTTCCACCATTGGCCTTTAATTTCTTTTCACTCTCAAATTCTATGATTATGACACATTGTAGGTATATCAAATCATTGACGTTGATTATGTTTGTCTAATTAACTCGAGTGAAGACAAAGACTTGGTGAAGTCTTTGGAAAATTTAAATTTGCATCAAAGAAATTTTATACAAATACAAGGAGAAAGGTCCAAAACTACAAGGAGAAAGGTCCAAAACTTCGTTTTGTTAATTTGTAGATAGACATTTCATGACCACATGCAAGAAGAGTGGAAGACTATAGTTTTTCCCCCTTAACTTTGTGAAAGGGGCAGGCAACTAGACTATTAATCATCATTTTAGATTTTCTAAAACATTTAATTTTTTTCTTTGAAAAATTCCAAATCAGAAGTTTGGAGAAATATCAATTGCTGATAATATTTAGATTCGACCTTTTGAAATTGGAGAAATAATTTGTCAAAAAATAAAATTGGTAAATTAAGAGTTTTTTTCTCTCGTGTCCCACTTGGTGCAATAATATCTAGGGACCTTTTGATAAATTTGTTTAAAGAATAATTACAATAAAAATACATGGAAAATACTTTTTCCAATGAGTTATTGGATTGAGATTTTGAGGGATTATTTTGATAAAAGAAAGTCTTGAAAATTTTAAAAGACTTCGTGGAATTATATCGATTTTGTAAAATTTTGAGAGACTTTTTTATAAAAGTCTTGAATGTTTTTAACAATATTTACTTACATTTTATAAAAGTCTTAATTGAATAACATAAGACTTTTTTATTATAAAAAGTTTTTTAAAATCCCTCAAAATCTCAATCCAATAACCTTCAATGACAAGTTAGCGCTTGTGGCATATCATAATATGAGTATGCATCAAGAAATATATATAACTTTCGATTTCTTGTGCATGTTCTCGCTTACCCTTTTAGCTTCTAAAGATACTTATGGAACTCAGGCTAGGCTGACTTGTTTGCCTGGAGCTTTGCGTTCTCTACTATAATATATAGCTTGTTCAATTTGAAAAAACGTGACCAAATATGCGATCTTATCTGTGCAGATTTTCCAACAGCACCAATAAAATGTAAAATACAAATCACTACAAAAATTGATTTTTTTTTTTTAAATAACCCTGTTGACCAAATTAAACACCAATCTACCCCTGTTTTTCTGAAATATTCTGATCTGCCCTACTGACAAAACCGCTATTGCAGGTAGCGTGTTTTGACCTGTTAAACGCGCTAATCCAACTAGCGAGTTTAATCACCGGCCTGAAACCTGGTTGCACTGACGCATACTGAAACTATCGTCAGTAAAAGCGCAAACGCGCTACTGGAACTAGCGTGGTGGTCAGGTAGTCAAACGCGCTAGTCTGACTAGCGTGTTTAGTCATCGGAAAATTGACCAGTCAGTCGTCGTCAGTAAAAGCTCAAACGCGCTGGTTGCAGTAGCGAGGTGGTCTGTCAGTGTCAGTAGCGCGTTTGATCACATAACACGCTACTGTCAGTAGCGCGTTTGTCTGTTTTGCTGGTCTATAAAAACGAAAAATGTGTGAGAGATCAGGACATAACCAAAGTTTTGTTAAAATATTTTCATGGCTACTCAAATTTGGGATCAGCGAAATGTAAACACTCACCTTGCTGCAGTGTATTTCAATAAGAGTAATCAAGCAATTCTGTTTAGGATCCACACTGACGATACATTAAGTTCTTTAAAACAGCGTTTGGAGTTCGTAAATGCTCGTGAAAGAGGAAACTTTGACGATAACAGGAGAGTAACAACTATTATTTATCGACGTCCGTCCGTCATCTTAAACGGCCGCGTTGTTAGCTTCACTAAAATGAAGCTGTGCAACAATGAAGATGTCCGAACCATGTTCTTAATTTTTTCTCAGTACAGTACAATGGGACCAATCGAGTTAGATGCAAAATTGGTCAGATCTGTAGATGCAATATTAGCAGCTTGTGTTGCAACAGAGAATGACGAAGATGAAGTTGTTAATTTGATGGACCCTTAGTTATATTAATGTTTAAGTATTATAAATGAGTTTATTTAATGTTGTTGTAGTAGTTTACAAGTTTGTGGTTTATTTGTATATTTTCGTTTAATTAATATAATTATGGGGATGTTGTTGTTTAATTAATATTATTATGGAAGTGGTTATCAAAGTTAATATTTATTAAAAAGTATAAAGTTAAATGAGAGTTTATTTTTTTTAAGCGGTTTAAGCGGTTTTAGTGTGTAAGTTAAATGTTTAATTGTGAATATTTAGAGTTTAAAATTTTCATTTTAAAATAAAATAAAAATAAAACTTATGAAACACTAATAAACATTTATGAGAATAAAATAAATTTATTATTATAAATTTTAAAATAAATTACAAATAAAGAAATATCAACCACGACCACGACCACGACCTTGAACTTCATCAACAAGGAGACAAGATCCTGTTCCACATCTTGTAGGAAAACGAATACGACGATCATCCTCATTTGGTCGTAGTTCGTTTTCATTATTCTCCTCGCCAACATCATTATTTTCATCTTCAGTCTCATTTTCTTCTTCCATCACATCTTCTTGGACAAAGGTTTGCTGGACATCATTTTCTTGAGCTCCATATTGATGATTCCAATTATTGGTGAGAATCTCATTTGATAGTTGTGGGTTGTCGTTGATCCAAGATATAACACTGTCCAAAGGGTCTGTAGCATTTGGATTTACTTGGGCGTAGGAGGGTGAGGCAAAGAAGTCTGTGGAATTGGTGGAAAATTTGCAAACTCGTTGTCGTTGGGAATTGGTGGAAAGTTTGCAAACTCGTTGTCGTTGGGAGTTGGTGGCTCGTTTAGGTTAAATGGAAGTTGGTTATTAAATGAAAATTGTTGTGAATTTAGTGGTTGTTGGGTGAATAAGGATAAATTTGGTTGAGGTTGTATTTCTTGGGTGGGGTAGTAATTTTGATTGTAGGTTGGAAGAGTAGAGGTAGAGGGTATGTGAGAATCTGGTGAGAAGAAATTTGGATTGTGTCTTGGGTTGTAGGGTGTCGGTGTCACGAAGGAGGGGTCGAAGGAGGGGTCGTATGGAAAATCATAATTTGGGACTGATGAATGAAATTCTGGGGTAGGTTGTGGTTGTGGCATTTGTTGTTGTTGTTGTTGTTGTTGCCTTCGAGATTGTGATGATTCTGGTTGAGACTGAGATGATTCTCCTTGTGTTGGATTGCGTAATAAACGCTCATGTGAGAGGAATAGAATCTCAGAGAATTGTTTCTTAAAATAATCCATGTACTCTTCGGTGTGTTCAAGTTGGTTAGCCGTGGGTCCAATCAAAACATAGTTGGCTCGACGGTCCCAATGTCTTATTTCCCTCTCAAACGCCTCGGACCACGAGTCAACTCTTAGACCACGCCTTTCTGTGTCGTGATACTTCTCCATGTTTCTTGGTCTATCTGGACAGATTTGTTGGAAACCAAATTGAAGACAAACTCTATCTGTTTGATGATACTCCACGATCTCAAAACAGATAAGATATGTCTTGGCTGACCATATCCGAGCATCCTCCTCTCGAACAACAACGAACGAATAAGGCCTCCAAAAAAATTGATTACAAAAAACCCTTAGTGTATGTACGTCGTTTAAAAAACAAATTGAATTATAATAGATAAAGTTAAGATATATTACATCATCTTTCACCATGTGATCAATTGTCGTTCGAATACCAACCATGTCATGTGTTGGGTTGTCATTATATGTCAATCCAGGAAGTGAAAAACTAAAATATATAATATGAGTTAGTAACAAAATCAATTTATAAAACAGAAATAAATGAAGAAGTATAAATATTAATCTTACTATAATCCGTATGGAATAAGGTTTGATGGTTGATTTTGTCTCCATGATGTCAACCGAGGTAATCGACATTTGGCCCACATTTGCACTAGTAGGGTGCAGCCAGCAATATTCTTATATTTCTTGTTTGTAGCATCGCACAAACTTCTATAAAGAAAGGCTAACACAGCTGAACCCCAACTATAGCTATTAATTTCCTCGATGGTAGTTAACAGCGGCAAGTACTTCAGATGAACACTGCAGCCTGATTTATTAGGCATTAAAAATTTTCCAATCAAATAAAGAATATATACTCTTGTATGTATCAGACGTTCTTCCTCCGTTGGACGAGCAGGTATACTATTAAAAAAAGCTTTTAACCATGTAAACTTAACGGTATAGCTATCTCCTCGTGCATCAACAGGCACTTCCCTTCCTAAAATTTCTCGAACTTGCATCCAAGTGATCTGGGTACTGCCTGTAACTGCTCTACCATCGACTCGTAAACCCATTAGCACACTAACATCTTCTAATGTTATTGTGCATTCACCCGTTGGAAGAACGAAAGTATGAGTTTCCGGTCTCCACCTTTCTACCATAGCTGTGACCAAATGTGTATCCATCTGCCACCTTTGAAATTCAAGAATAGCGCCAAAACCTGCACTTCTCAATAGTGGTAAGAGTACTTGTGGCGGTGGAGTCGGTTTATGAACACGCAATCCCAATGAGACATCCTACATAAAATATAAAAAAAAAATAAGATACAATTAAATTTTAAAATAAATATAAAAAAAAATCTTTAACACACACACATATATATATATGTGTGTGTGTGTGTGTGTGTGTATATATATACCGAAATATATATATATATATATATATATATGTGTGTGTGTGTGTGTGTGTTATGTGTTATATATATATACCGAAATATATATATATATAAATGAGTGTGTGTGTTATATATAAATTAATAAATAAATAATTAAATAGGAGGTTAAAAGTATAAGATGAAATACTTTTTCTTTTACGTTTAAAGCTCTATGTTGATCTTTCATCTATAAAAATGTAGACATTTTAAAAGTAGTAAATATAGAAGGGAAGTAAAAATTTAAATGTAGATGTGAATGATATTAAGAGAGTATTGAAGATAATGTGAATGGTGGTAAAAGATTGAATTGTTTGATAGTGTTAGAATGTAGTAGAGATAATAAGAGTAGTGATAGATGTGAAATGTTGTAAAGATAATAGAAGATTGAAAATAGTAAGAAAGTAGTAAGAATAGTTGAGGTGATTATGTGAAAAATGAAAGAGTATATTGTTGTATTTATAGTAAAATTGAGTGGGTAGTAATTAATTATGAGTAGTTGTTGGATGGTAAATAAATGAGATGGTGATAAATGTTAAATTAGTTGATGATAGTAAGAGTAGTGATAGATGTGAAATGTTGTAAAGATAATAGAAGATTGAAAATAGTAAGAAAGTAGTAAGAATAGTTGAGGTGATTGTGTGAAAAATGAAAGAGTATATTGTTGTATTTATAGTAAAATTGAGTGGGTAGTAATTAATTATGAGTAGTTGTTGGATGGTAAATAAATGAGATGGTGATAAATGTTAAATTAGTTGATGATAGTTGTTGTAAATTTTAGTATAATTTTTTTTATTTCACGTCCAAAAATAAAAACTGCTATATTAAACTAATTTTTTTATTAACATTTTAGTACACTGCATAGATACACTGCATGATAATATGGACTTTCAATTTTATCTTCTGAGTACATGCTGTCTGCTTTAACTTAACTAAATTTTTTTCTCGTTGAATTCAAAATACTTGGACCACATTGTTATATTTTCTCCGACTGAGATACACTAAACACACTTCATGAACTACCGAGTATATCCATGCAAACACGCTACTGGTCATTCGCCTGTCTCCACCTGAACACCACCTGGCACCACCAACAAATGAACATGTCACTGTTTATTATAATTGCGAAATAGTTAATCTTGATGGTTCGATTTTTTTTCAAAGCGACAAAAGAAAAACTTTCATGATCAATTCAAATAGCAATCTTGCTCGTTTGAAGAAAAGAATTTTAGAAAAACTCAGGTTAAACGACAATATTGTCGTAGAGGAAATTACTTATCGGCAACCGATGATTTTTAGAAACGGTAATGAACGATTTCAAGCGGAGCAAATAGAAGACGATGAAGATGTGCAAAGTATGTTTGCAATGCACAAACAAAATCCGACAGTAACTTCTATCGAGTTATATGTTAGGTTCGAACTTGGAAATTCAAATCATCCACAACCTAACTCGCCAGAAAATTAACAATGTGATAACACTGTTCAATGTCAATTTCCCTCTCAACCATCATCTTCTACATATGTACCACCATACACTCAATCACAACAAAATTCAGAGAATTTGTCACAACCATACTCTCAATCACAACCAAACTCTGATTTTTTTCTCAAGCTCTACACTAAATCACAACCAAACTCTGATTTTTTGTCACAATTCTACACTCAATCACAACAAAACTCAGATTTTTTCTCACAACCATACACACAATCACAACAAACCTCATATTTTTCCTCACAACCATACACACAATCACAACAAACCTCATATTTTTCTTCACAACCATCATCGTCTACATATGTACCTCAAAACGTAGTAGACGATGTACAAACTGCATTTGACGATGAAGTTGGTGATGAAAGTGAAAATGAAGAAGATTATATGGCCCAACTGTTTGGTAACGGTGAAGACAACGAAGATGACGATGACGAGGAACCTCTAGCAGTTGCAGTAGTTCCATTACGTGCATACAATCCACCAAGACACATGACTAATCTTGATTATGCACTGGTTGACCAATCCACTGAGGTCTTTCGCTTAGAGCAACCAGTACTTCCAGTTGATGCCGGTATTGCAGTGGGAATGGAATTTCACCTCAAAGCTGATTGTATACGTGCAATCAAACAATACCATGTTGATCATTCAGTAGATTATGAGGTGGTAAAATCAGACTCATATCGGTATGTGATTCAGTGCAAGAATCCTGAATGCAATTTTTCCTTGAGAGCGTCTCAAAGAGAAAATTTACGTTGGGTGATTGGTCGTATCAGTGGTACCCACAATTGCATATCAGATTCTTTATCACAGGATCATCGGCAGCTTGATTCTAACCTCATTGCTGACAGTGTTGTTCAACTTTTGCAGGATGATCTATCATTAAAAGTGAAAACAATAATTGCACACATCCGAGACAAATTCAAGTATACCATCACATACAGAAAGGCTTGGATCGCAAAGAACAAGGCAATAGAGAAGATTTATGGCAATTGGTCTGACTCATACCATAAACTCCCACAGTGGTTGATGGTGATGAATCGTTATCTTCCTGATACTATTTTTCAAATGGAGACAAAGCCATCAGGTCTTCAAGGACAAGTGTTCTTTCACCGTCTGTTTTGGGATTTTGCTCCGTGCATTGAGGGATTTGCACACTGCAAACCGATTGTGCAAGTCGACGGAACCTTTTTATACGGAAAGTATAAAGGGACACTATTGTTGGCTGTCGCTCAAGATGGAAATAACAACATATTTCCAGTTGCTTTTGCAATTGTGGAGGGTGAGACAAAAGAAGCATGGAATTTCTTTTTGAAAAATGTCAAGAGGTATGCGACGCCACAACCAAACATTTGCTTAATTTCTGACAGACATCCGTCCACTAAAAGCGCTTATGAGAATCCTGATAATGGTTGGAATGATCCACCCTCCACACATGTCTACTGCATTAGACACATTGCACAAAACTTCATGCGGGAGATTGGTGATAAACAACTTCGAAAAGTAGTTGTTAATATGGGTACCCATCTATTTTATGTTACTTTATTTTTCTATTATTTGCTCTTAATAATTTTATTATTCTAATCATTTGTTTTTGAATTCTCTTAATAGGTTATGCCTCGAGTCAACGATCTACGATACAAAAGGCAAACACACACCAAGTCATTGCTTTTGATAGGGTGAATGCAACTTTCTCCGTAAGGGAAACTATCAATCATCATGAGGGTCAAGCTATGGGTTCATATAGGGTTGACTTGAAAGAGAGTGTGTGCAGTTGTGGAAAATTTCAAGCACTACATCTGCCTTGTTCGCATGTAATTGCTGCATGCTCTCATGTTCGTATAGCTTATCAAGCGCATATAGCAGACGTGTACAAAACTTCCACCGTTTTATCTGTCTACGACAAAGTTTTTCCAGTTGTTGAACATGAGGACTTTTGGCCTGTGTATGAAGGAGTCAAAGTTTGGCCCGATCCAGATATGAAAAGAATTAAAAGGGGTCGTCCAAGAAATAGTCGGATTAGAACTGAAATGGACGATGTTGATACACATAGGCGGTGTGGATTATGTAGAACGCCTGGTCATACACGCAACACTTGTCCAAATGCAGGGGGATCATCAACTTAATAATATAATTGTGTGATTTGTATTTTTTTCTATATATATTATGTATCTCATTTGTTTAGTTCTCTAATATTAATGTATTATTGTGTTTGATAATATTTGTTATCAGATTTTTTACTCTAAAAATTTCAAAAATCAACATCAACTTAAATCATTTAAAACAATAAACTATCACTTAACTTTCACAAACTAACAATAAACTACCATTTTAAAACTTAAACTTTCAACAACCCATCTCGTTTACGCAGCAAAAATGCCTAGCAGGTTAACGCTCAAACGCGCTACTAGCAATGGCGTGGTGACCTAATGCAGTAGAGGTCAAATGCGCTGGTCAAGGCAGCGTGTTTAGTCATCAGAAAGCGCAGTCAGTTGTCGTCAGTAAAAGCGCAAACGCGCTACTGGAACTAGCGTGGTGGTCAGGTAGTCAAACGCGCTAGTCTGACTAGCGTGTTTAGTCATCGGAAAATTGACCAGTCAGTCGTCGTCAGTAAAAGCTCAAACGCGCTGGTTGCAGTAGCGAGGTGGTCTGTCAGTGTGCAGCAGGTTTCAAAAGCAGAGTGGTGAAACGCGCTAGTCCAAGTAGCGCGTTTGACCTGATGTGTGACAGTGGGGCAGATCAGAAAAATTCAGAAAAAAGGGGGTATTTTGGTGTTTTTTTGGCCTTTGAGGATTATTTAAAAAAAAATCACAAAAATTATGTTCCAATATCTTTTTGTCATTTATCCCCACACTTTTATTTTTCGCCATGTCAATAACGAAGACAACACATTATTAAAATTGACGGGGGTAAAAAAAGTGGCTGACTTTTAAAAATGGGATCAAAGTTCAAAGATATGTAAATAGAGGAAAAAAAAACATTTAAGCCAAGAATTAATGAGCATTGTAAGTGTAAATTAATTAAGCCAATTTCATTCACATATTTTTACCATTTTACATGTTTCTTGGAAGATTTTGGCATCTAAGATATTTTTACCATTTTAAGTGTTTCTTACAATTTTGTATTTCTGTTTATTTTATTTTTATTTATTTGAGTGTTGCACACCTATTTTTGTCTTGAAAAAAAAAATTATGTCAAATTTTTCTGTATACAATTTCGCCAATTTAGTCTTTCCAAGAAATTATATTGATCTTGTAAGAAAAAAAATTATATTGAGATGGCCGTGGAGAAACAATGTTATATTTAGGGAAGATCATACTAGCTATGTGGTCATCATTAATTAATTAGTGGATCATATTATTTTCATTTCTTGAATTTGATTTATAGGGTGACCAAATCGTAGTTCTTCGTTTGTTTTTTAAAATTGAAGTATGAATTCTTTAGAATGCTTGAAAGGTATATGAGAATTATATCCTTAGAATGCTCGTAAGATCGTTTGAGTAATTCTTATAGTTCAATATTTTGCTCATAAAAAATAAAAATTGCACTCATTATATTTGGCTAATGGCTATGTGATAGAATATTATGGAAATTATATACCCAAAAAAAACGAAAATTATGGTAATTAAAAGTAAAAAAAAATTATGGTAATTCATTTGATAAATATTTGCTCATTAAAAGAAGAATTCTAAATATGAGAAAATGGACATATAATTTATCTTAAAATAAGTACACTTTTTGTTTATTTATTTATACTTTGAATTAATCAACATAATAAGGATGGTGTATGTCCTACTGGAGTCCTTTTAATTTCTCTCCCATTTTTCAATTAAGAAAAAGAAATGAGTAGTGCATTCTATCCACAATTTTGTGATCCAAAATTGTAAAATTTCAAAAATATTGTGATCCAAAATGCTTCCCAAATCAAAGAGATATTTTTATTTTTGACCATTTCAAAGTAGTCGTTTTTATGACAAGTCTGTAGTGTTGTTTCTTAGAAATTTCCCTTCCTACCTCCAAATAAATAAATGCAATTTATAGCATCCCAAACCACATCAAAATTATCACACTAACCATGGCATACTCCATAAACAACAAATTTCACACTAAAATCATCCCTCTATCTCTCATTTTGCTATTGTACCCTCTATTTGCTAACTCATACATCCCTACTTACAATTTGGCCATCAATTGTGGCTCCTCAGCAAACACTACTGCCTCAGATAATCGACTTTGGGTTGGTGATGATATTGGTAACTCCAATCTCTTCACTTTCATTGAACCAAAAACCACAAATCCATCTCTTAAATCACCACCTAATTCCCTTTCAAATACCAAAATTCCTTACACAAATGCACGCATCTCTCTATCAAATTTCACATACTCGTTTTCTAATATCATCATCTCTTCTACACCTACTACTACTAACTCGCCTGTATTTCTTCGCCTTCATTTTTACCCAGTTTCATACCAAAACTTTGATTCCTGCAATGCAATTTTCTCTGTCAAAGTAAACAACAACCTTACACTTCTTAAAAACTTCAACCCTTTATTTTGGTCTCATGATGTTGAGAATTCAGTCACCAAAGAATATTGCATCCAACTCAAACCAAATGAGAATCTAAACATAACTTTCATTCCCAAGATAAACCAGACGAATCCTTGTTATGCTTTCATTAACGGAATTGAAATTGTAACTATGCCTTCTTTTCTGTATTACAGTGCTCCAGATTATTATTTCGATTTCCTTAACCTTAACAACAACGACTACCGAATTCAAAATGATAAAGCACTTGAGATGGTTTATAGAGTCAACGTTGGTCAAAATCAAGTTCCTGCAAACAATGATACTGGTATGTTTCGTTATTGGGACATTGATTTTCCAGGTTATTTGGAGAAACAATATCCACAAAGTATATCAAGTGATTTTAGAAATCCTTTAAACTATTCACTAAATTCCAATCCAAATTACACTGCACCAGATGATGTTTACAGAACTGCAAGAAGTTATGGACTGTATGAGACAAAGGATCATAATGTAACTTGGAGTTTTGAAGTTGATTCTTCTTTTACTTATATGGTAAGGTTACATTTTTGTGAGTTTGATCGGCATATCAAGATTCTAGGTGATAGAGTTTTTCAGATTTTTATAGATGACACTTTGGCAGAAGAAAGTGCTGATGTGATTAATTGGGCCGGTGCTCCTATGGTTCCTGTTCATAAGGATTATGCTGTGACTATGTACTCTAAGGAAGGTGGCTCTCAAATTGAAAGAGTTAATCTTTCAATCAAGCTACAAAGATTACCAAAATCTATGTTTACATCATATCGTGATGTCACGTTGAATGGAATTGAGATTTTCAAAATAAGTGATAACAGTTACGATCTTGCTGGGTCAAATCCCAAATACGTTATTCTATCTCCCAAGCAACAAATATTGCCAAATCAAAAATCGAAGAAGTCAACCGTAGTTATCCTTGTTGCTGTTGGAGTTTCATGTCTTTTGTTAGCTTGTTTTGTTGGCGGAGTGATAGTTTTATATCGAAGGAGAAGAAGATTTGAATCTCATATTGAAATGGAAGAAATATCATGGAAAATAAAGAAAGAAGGTTCGTCAACTTTACCATCTCATTTGTGTCGCTATTTTACAATAGCGGAGATAAAAGCTGCTACAAACAACTTCGAAGATATTTTTATCATCGGGGTTGGAGGGTTTGGCAACGTGTACAAAGGTTATATCGATGGAGATACACCCGTTGCAATAAAACGTCTTAAACCAGGTTCTCAGCAAGGTATAAACGAGTTCATGAATGAGATCGAGTTGCTCTCTCAGCTTCGTCATATTCACTTGGTTTCCCTTATCGGATATTGCAACGAAGGGTCAGAGATGATTCTCGTTTATGACTTCATGCAACGTGGCACTCTTCGTGAATATCTCTATGGTTCAGATAACGAACCTCTTACTTGGAAGCAAAGACTTGAGATTCTATTAGGTGCAGCGAGGGGGTTGCATTATCTTCATACAGGTGCAAAACACAATATCATACATCGTGACGTGAAGAGTACAAACATATTGTTGGATGAGAAATGGGTGGCTAAGGTTTCTGATTTTGGGTTATCAAAAGTGGGACCTACAGGAATGTCAGTGACCCATGTCAGCACTGTGGTGAAGGGTAGTATGGGATATTTGGATCCAGAATACTATCTACGTCAAAGGTTGACTCTAAAATCTGACGTGTACTCTTTTGGTGTGGTGCTTCTTGAGGTGTTGTGTGCAAGACCTCCTTTGATTCGTGATATGGATAAGAAAAAAGCAAGTTTGGTTGTTTGGTTTCAAAAATGTTACAATGAAGGTGTGCTAACTGAAGAGATTGTGGACCCATTCATAAAGGATTCTATAACAAATGAGTGTTTGAAATGTTATTGTGAAATGGTGTTGAGTTGTTTGCATGATGATGGAAATCAACGAATGTCGATGAGTGATGTGGTTGGGGCTTTAGAGTTTGCATTGCAGTTGGTGGTGAGTGAAGAGGATAGTAAGTTTGGGGTGATCAAAGAAAAAGAAAAAAGTGACCAAAGGCTACTATTGCCGCAGGTTACGAGTGATGATGGGAGTGACATGTGTTTCACGAGTAGTAGTGATGATTATGGGTCTCATACTAGCAAGGTAAGCACCATTTCCACAAGTATAGATGAACAACCTTTGTTTTCTGCTTCTGTTTTTACTGAGATTGGGCATCCAAGAGCACGATAGATAGATAGATGTCTTTTGATCGTTTCTAATTTATTGTAACTTACATGATGAATTGGTGATATGTTTCAATAGAGTTTTTGTCAAAAAAAAAATAATTTCAATATAGTTAGTGCGTAAGGACGTAGTAGTTTATAAAAGTGACATTTGACATATTTGAAAATTCTATGGTACAATAGGTTTAAAATAATAGAAAAATAAGTATTATTTAAAAAAAGTAAATAAGATAAATTATAAGAGAAAATAGGCTAATACCCCTTTTAAAGTATGTAAATTTTGCAATACCCCTGTATTTTTTTTTTTTTGAGAATTCCCCCTTGTAAAGTTTGAATTTTTGCATACCCCTGAACTCTATCAACTATAATAAAATCCCCACTAAAATTGTTTTTTGCGGCGGTTTTGTTTTGCGGCGGTTTAAAACCCCCCGTTAAAATTATATTTCGCGGCGGTTTTTTTTGCGGCGGTTTTATTTTGCAGGGGTTTTATTGTGGTTAATTGAATCCAGGTATTGCAAAAATTCAAACTTTATAGGGGGAATTCTCAAAAAAAATAATTACAAGAATATTGCAAAATTTGCATACTTTACAAGGAGCGTTAGATACCTCTCACAACAATTCTAAATGATTCATACACTAATAAAAAGATAGTAATCCACTAATTAAAGTTGACAATTGAGTAACGTATACGTCTCCCATAAAAGACTTTTTTTTTTTGGGTTATAAAACATAATATCAGAATGTATAAGAATATCATTTTTTGTATTGTTTGTGAACGCCAAATCAATTTAGTTTGCTGCAAAGACTAAATTTATGAAATTATATTTAAAGTCGAAGTAATCTGTTATTACTGGTAGTGATTGACGTTGAATTAGTAGGAAGGATCACAATTTAACTCATTGCAACGGCATTTAAAAAGACGTTGAAACAACTTAATTAATGTCATAATTGACCACAAATTGAATTGAATAGTGAAAATTGAAAAAAATAAAAATTAAATAATCTATCATTAGGTCAGCGACGATATGCCTAATTATGATACGTTGTGAGTTGGGAAACTCTTTTTCCCAAACAACAATAACAAGGGCAAAAATAGCAACTAATAACCAAGCAATAATGATTCTAGCAATACCTAAGTGTAAAAGTCAATCAAGAAAAATAATCAAAGACGACACAAGAGATTTGTTTATTCAATTCGCCCCAAAATTGACCTATGTATGGGGGAGAGAACAACTCTCCACTCCCGATAATCAACAATGTTTGCAAAAAGTTAACCTCAATGAGAATTCTTGATTTCTACCTGTTTTTTGCAACTTCCAAGAACAAAATGTGGAATGAATTTCACAAATCCCTCACTATTACATTTAGCACATTTAGTAACCCTAGTCTCTAGAACCTTTCACAAATCCCTCACTTTCTTTGTCTTTGGATTGTAAAGCTTGTAGGCTTTTGAGTTTAAATTGTAGCCCATGAAAATACATCTTTCACCTTTGTCATCAAGCTTCTTTTTGAGTTGATCTGGAACATTAGCATAAGCAATATATCCAAAAGCTCTAAGGTGCCGAATCGAAGGTCTTTTTTCACTCCATGCTTCTTCGGGAGTCTTTTCACGAACACTTTTTGTAGGACACCTGTTTAAAATATAAAGTGCAACAGCAACTGCAGCTGCCCAAAACTCCTTTAGTGTTTGTTCGGCTTTCAACATGCATCTCACCATATTCATGACTATTCTATTCTTCCGTTCAGCAACTCTGTTTTGTTGAGGTGTGTATCTTGTTGTTAACTGATGCTCAATTCCATGTTGCTCAAAGAAACTTATACCAGCGAGGTATTATTGGCCTCTCTCTGTTCTCAATGCTTTGATTCTGCAACCACTTTGTTTTGCTACAAACGCCTTGAATGACTTGAAGGCGTCACAAGCTTCTGATGTCTGCTTCAAGAAATAAACCCACACTTTTCCTACTAAAATCATCAATAAAAGTGATAAAATATCTGCAACTGCCAGGTGTTGGAATTTCCACTGAACATAAATTTGAATGAACTATCTCCAATAATTTCTTCGCTCTCCAAGACTTTCCGGTTGGAAATGATTCTCTATGCTTATTTCCAATTTAACAAGTCTCACATACTCCACTTGGAATATTCACAACAAGCAATCCAGAAACATATTCTTTTCGAGACAAATAATTTAAGCCAGAATAATGAAAGTGACAAATTCTCATGTGCCACAACCAATCATCATTTGGAATTGTAGAACTCAAGCAAATAAATTTTCATGTTGTATTTTCAAAGGAAATAATCAATTTTGAGTCATTTTTGCCTTTGTGATTAGTCTTCCATTTCTATCAATCAATGTCCAATATCTGTTGTGAATCTGCATGTTGTAACCTTTCTCTGATAGTTGTCCCATACTCAATAAATTGTGACGAAGACCAGGACAATAGAAAACACCACCAATAAAATTTTGAGATCCATCTTTCAACCTGATAGCAGTTTGACCTTTTCCGACAATTGGAATATTTGAGTTATTTCCAAATTTCACTGTAAATTTTACCGTTTCGTTAAGAGAAGAAAATAACGCATTTTTTCCATACATATGATTACTACAACCAGTATCTAAAATACCAAATATTTTCTTCTTCATAAAGTGTATTGCTTGCTAGAAATAAACTATGTGGATTTTTATAATTCTCACTAGAGTTTTGATATGAACTTTCTCCCATGTTTGCTTGTTGTCGATGTCTACAATCAGCCACTCTATGCCCAAACTTTCCACAATGAAAGCAACTAAAATTTGTTCTTTCTTGTTGATAGCTACCTGTTCCTCTACCACGGAAGCTAGAACTGAAATTGTTTCCACCTCTTCCTTGATGCGGTGGGTTGAAATTGTTGTCTCTAAAGGTTCCTCGACCTCTGCATCTGAAATTTCCTCTTTCTCCATGGTTGAAGTATTCACAACCTCTACTTTCTCCTGTTTGACTAGATTCAGCAACTTTGTTGAGATTCACCTGACTACTTAAAGCTTATTCTTTTACTTTTTCCGTCTTCTTCAATTTTCTGTTGACGTGATTTTCAATACTTCCTTGCAACTCTGCTACAGACAAGGTGTCTGTATCGTGAGACTCAATTATCGTAGTCACCACATGATCAAATTTCATCGGCATGGTTCGTAGAATTTTATCCATGTTGTGAATTCGACTATAATAGCACACCAATAAACCTTCTAGTGTGTGAGGAAAATAAACTAGCAATCAATAAATGGAATAAAGCAATAATGGTCAACAAGAGCTAAAAGTAGTAAAGCAATAAAGAACACAAAATCAAATTGTTTACCCAGTTCAGTCAAACCGACCTAATCTGGGGGAGAGAGCAGCTCTTCGTTCCACTATCAAACTTGTTCTTGATTACAAAGAGATCCACTCAAAAGAGTTACAAGAAATTAGAGCTTTCCTAATTCTACTATTTTCCCAAATTTCTCCCCGTGACCAAGAGATTTCAATAATAGTATTTTTCACTCTTTTCTCTTCTTCTGCCGTAGGCTTCACAAGTGAAAACAACAATATATATATATGTTCTCTGCTTTTGGAGCCACATGATGACTATGAAGGCATTAGAAGTGTGTCACGTGAATGAGAAAAAATAAGGCCCCACATATACATGTTGCAAAACAAGTTTTAATTCATCTTCAATTAACTAAATTTGAAATATATTAGAATAAGATCAAGGAAATAACTAACAAATCTCCAGCTTAACTTTATTTTGATGGCGGTGTCAACTTCCCACCAACCATCATGCTGCTCTCTTCCATACTTCGATTACTCTTCGAAGTTGATCAAGTCCAAGCAATGTTTGAACCTTGACCTAGGTAATGATTTGGTGAACATATCCGCTGGATTCTCTTCCAATGCAACTTTCTCCACCATGATTTCCTTAGACTCAATCATCTCTCTAACAAAATGCAACCTGATGTCAATGTGTTTTGTCCTCTCATGATACACTTGATGATTCGCCAAATGAATTGCACTTTAGCTATCACAATGTATTTTCACACAACCTTGACTAATCCCATTTCACCAATCATACCCTTCAACCATATGGCTTCCTTGACCCTTTCAACAAGGGCTATGTATTCCGCTTGAACACAAAACCAGATAAGAATTTTCTAGTGTCAACATTACCCACATAATCCGCATCCACATATCCCTCCAAAGCATCTCTTCCCGGATCAATTCACTTGTACCTAAGACCACTCTTCAAGAACCCATTCAAATATCTCAAAACTCACTTCAAAGCTTGCCAATGAACTTGACCCAGATTTGCCATAAACCGACTTACCACATTTATAGCATAGGATAAATCCGGTCTAGTACAAACCATACCATACATGATGCTTCCAACCCCACTTGCATAGGGAGTACTCTCCATCTTCTTCCTCTCATCCTCGGATTGAGGACAATTTTTAATTGACAACTTTGAATGATGACTAAGTGGTGTATTCTCAAACTTAGAATCCGACATTCTAAACCGATCCACCACTTTCTTCAAATAATCATGTTGAGGTAAGAACAATTCACCTTTACTCCGGTCTCTAACGATATCCATACCAAGTATCCTCTTCACATTTCCAAGATCCTTCATCTCAAATTCATCATTTAATTTTTCCTTGAGCACTTGAATCTCATGCTTATCATAACTTGCCATGAGAATATCATCTACATAAAGAAGGAGGTAGAGAATGACTTTCTTATTCTTGTTCAACATGTAAACACAACTATCATAATTGCTTCTCACAAAACCGGTTTTCAAAAGAAAATCATCAAATCGACAATACCATTGCCCTGGACTTTGCTTTAACCCATACAAAGATTTTTTCAACAAGCATACTTTTGAACTATCTTCCACAAAACCTTCGGATTGTTGCATGTAGATCGTTTCTTCTAACTCACCATGTAGAAATGCGGTCTTCAAATCCATTTGTTCTAACTCAAGATCATAACGATTCACAATAGTCATAAGAACCCTTATAGAACAATGTTTCACCATCAGTGAGAAGATCTATTTGTAATCAATTCCTTCCACCTGAGTAAAACCCTTTGCTACAAGTCGTGCTTTATACCTTGGTGCTTCAACCTCCGGTATACCTTCTTTTTTCTTGAACACCCACTTGCTACCAACTACCCTTTTCTTCTTAGGTAATGGCACAAGTACCCAAGTATGGTTCTTCTCCAATGAAAGATTTCATCATTCATTTCCTTCAACCATTCCTTGCCATCAATGCTTTCTAATGTTTCTCTGAAGTTCTTTGATTCTGAGTCTTGCAATTCTTCAGCTGCATTCAAAGCATAACAAATAAGGTCAGCATGACCGAATGTATTAGGTGGGCGAATAACTCTCATCTCCCTATATCTAGCTAGTTGATAGTCTGGAGCAGTTATTTCATCACTCTCACTCTCCTCAGCTATCGGAGTCTCAACCTCCTCTACCCTCTCATCAGTGGAAGGCTCCACCTAAAACTGGATTTTTTCAACTCAGTTTTTGGTTTTTTACAGTTCATCCCCATTCGGGTCTCATCAAAGGTAACCTCCCGACTTATAATAAACTTTGATCTCCCAAGTCCCATCATCCACAGCTTGTAACCCTTCACACCCTCAGGATAACCAATGAAAACACATTTTACCGATCTAGCATCAAGTATGTCTTGCTTGATGTGAGCAAATAACAAAGATCCAAAAACCTTCAAATTAGAGTAATCAGCTGGCCTACCACTCCAAACCTCCATCGGTGTCTTCATATCAATTCCTGTTGATGGACATCTGTTGATCAAATAAGTAGCAGTAGTAACTGCTTCTCCCCAAAAACTCTTGCACAATCCAGCTCCCAACAACATACACCTCATCTGCTCCGACAAAAGTCCTATTCATCCTGTCAGCTAGGCCATTTTGTTGCGGTGTGTATGCAACAATTTTATGCCTCTTTATACCTCTTTTCCTGTAAAACTCATTAAATTGCTCTAAAACAAACTCCAGGCCATTGTCAGTTCTCAATAATTTCAGTTTAGTTCTAGTTTGATTTTCTATTAAGGTATGTCATTCTTTAAACTTCTTAAAAGTATCACTTTTATTTTTAATGATATGCACTCATACCCTCCTAGAATAATCATCAACAATATACTTAGAAAATATGAACCTCCACCATGAGTAGAAACCGATGCAGGACCCCAAAGATCCGAGTGAACATACTCGAATGGTCTACTAGATTTATGCACCCCAACCCCAAACTTCCTTTATGTTGCTTGTCTATGGTACAATTATCACAAAAATCTAGTTTGTTCAATATTTCCTTTCCTAGCAAACCTTGTGTTGTGAAAATAAAGGTACGTTCACACCAATAAATACTTTGATGTGTGGAGCAATACGAGTAAGCAATCAAATAAGCGAGACGACAATAATTATCAATAACAATAAACAGCGAAAAGATAAAAGACGCAATAATGTTGTTTACCCAGTTCAGTCAAACCGACCTAATCTGGGGGAGAGAGCACCTCTCCGTTCCACTATAATACTTCCGGTACCGTTACAAAGAAATCTCAATTAAGGTTACAAGAGATAGTCTTCAAACCTACTCTACCTTAATCCCAAGTTTCTTCCCGTGACCAATAAACTAAAATATAGCATTTCCTAAGAATTAAGAATAAATCCCAACCCTAGTAATATTACCAAGAGTAAACCCTCTTTAATCACTAGCTTGCTTGTTTGCTTCAAAACCCTTCAATTATTGTTTCTTGCTTTCTTGGTGCTAATCCTTGTTTCTAAACCTCCCTTTATATATAATAAAATATACCTATAAAATAGAAACAAATATATTTTAATCTGGAACATATCTGACCAAAAAACAGACAAAAATAAATCTGCCACGCATGCACTCGCCTGGGCGCCAGTCTCCCCCGCCTGGGCGAAAACAGGCAGAATTTCATTCTAATTCTGCATGCCTGGCGCCAGTCTCCCCCGCCTGGGCGAAAACAGGCAGACTCTCAACCCAGTTTTGACCGCCTCGGCGCCTGCATTCCCCGCCTCGGCGTAAATTGGCAGAAACTCCTAGAACCATGTTTTTTCTTGAATTTTTCCTTCATCCGTTCTGATCCGTACAAAGAGATTTCAAGGCAATTACAACACCTTGTTTAGCTAGTTCAACTAAACCTCTTCCACTAACATGACCCAACCTCAAATGCCATAATTTTGTTATGTCCACATTTTCAACACTAATTTCCAATGCATGGTATGAGCTGCTGCTTATTAAAAAAACGATGGTATGAGCTTCTGCTTGAGGGGGAACATTGGTATACTCACACTTGAGGGGGAGTGTTGAGAAACTGAAGTGTCAAGTGTTAATAGTGCGGGGAAGTCTCACATTGGTTAAAAGTGTGGAGACTTAAGCATTTATAAGTGAGATGTTCATAAACTCATTGTTTAAGGTTTTGGGTAAGAATGTAGTGTCGAACTCACTTGTAACAATGCTCTTAGTCATTGTATAGATAATCCCCGAACTACCCCTCATACTCTAACAGACGCTACACGATAATTAAAACCTTAATTTTACTAGTAGTGATTTAATATCTAACAACTTAATTAAAACCATAATTTTACTCCCACAAAGAATCTCTCATTAATTAAAACCATAATTTTAATAGTAGTGATTTAATATCTAACAACTTAATTAAAACCATAATTTTACTCCCACAAAGAATCTCTCATTAACTTGTGAAAGTCTCTCGTTATTCCAATCACGTTTTATATGTGTCGGTTGATAATCGCATTTAATTCATTAACTTTGTTGAATGCAAGTTGAATGAAGGCTGAAGCAATGCTATATGTGTCGGTGTAAAAGTTACAAATTAAACAAACGAACCTCGTCCTCATATCTTGATATCTTTGTTATATCCTTACATATATTATCCTTTATATCATATACAACTCTATACCAATATATCATATACTACCTCTATACTAATATATACGTCGTTTTGATCATATTACACACATTATGAAAAAGACAAATTATGAGTTAATTTACAAAATTATTCTTCATTAATAGTATGAGAAAGAAAAATATTAAAATTAAAAGAAGAAAGAAAAATAATTAAGAGTATAAAAGAAAATTAAAATATTAAATGCTTCATTGATACTATAAAGTGACATATATTTTGCTACGAAAGGAGTATACTACATCAAAATATCCATAAAGCATATTTATAAAGATATAAGAAATTTACGATATTTGATACAACAACACAAGTGTCATAAAGAAAAAAACTTCCATTATGAAAGGATCATTACTATCTTTGGTGTTCACAGCACTACTGGTGACTTTCCTTTTTCAACCACAACAACAAATCTCAGCAGCAGCATCTCAGAACAATACTGATCAAGAAGCTAATGGATGCATTGGACTTCAATGCCTAATTGACGATCATGTGGAAGTCGATTTGTTCATGGATCAGCTGACTACAGGATCAAGCAGATTGCTTGCCGGTGTTACTAATAATTTCAAGACAAAGCCAACACCAAAAAGATCAGGTCCAGTCTGTCCACCTGATAAGAGGTTGTATAGCAGTTCATGTATTCCGAACAATAATATATTAGGCATACATAATTCAGTAACGAGGAAGTGCGACCGAGCGAACAGAGCACCCACCAGCAAATATCCTTGCAGACTATAGTATGTTTTAATTTATATACATGTCAGTGTAAAACTTATCAAATCATAATCAAATATATGTTTCATTTTAAAAAATAATAATTATGAATCCAGTCAAACATTTTTAATTAATGATTTGAATGTTCTTGTGTTACACTGACAAAAGTATATGAATTAAATATGTGATATATTGTTTATCTATTCTTCCTCTTCTATTTCATCTATCGTTTTCTGCATAATAAAATTTCCCCGCTTATAAACTTATCTATTTTTTTTTTTTTTTGACAAGAAACTTATCTATTATATGTTTAGTGATTGAACATTTAATTTGTATAACGTTGCTGTTGCATCTTATTATATTTTCTAGTGTTTTTTTTTCTCGTATTTACTTGTTGCGCATCATGTTTAATTATTTTTGTTTTTTGATGGAATGTTTTAATTATTGTCTCTTCGTTAATTATTTTCACAAAAGAACCATGTGATCGATACAGGCGCAATTTATTTTTTTTTGAACAATAAATATATTATTAATAAGAACCATATATCTACACAAAACAAATAGAGAACGATAGGAGATAAACTATAAAATAGAGATGTTGTATATAGGCAAAACACTAATAAAAAATACTATGATGAGAGTGAATCGACACGAACGACTTGCAAACATGGTCAGAGTTCGTGTATTAAACGATGCTCTTGAGAACTAATATGTACAATGCAGAGAAAAGAACCACGTGAGCTTTTGGTTAGATATTTATGTAATCAATCTTGAGCTCGTGGTCTGAACACACCATCTTTTATTTTTAATCATGCACTTGGTTAACCGTTTCAAATCCCTTTCTTTCTTTATTTTTTTAGGCTTAAACGTTATTTTAGTCCGTACGTGAAATTTTGGCTTTAGTCCCTGTATATGATTTTACTCCAAAACAGTCCCTGTATCGATCAAATTTTTTGTTTTTGGTCCCTAAAGCAAATATCTGCAGAAAAATTAGCAGGAAAATCAGCAAGAAACTTGAGAATTTTCCTGCAGATTTTTGCTTTAGGGACCAGAAGCAAAAAATTTGGTCGATATAGGGACTGTTTTGGAATAAAATTACATACAGAGACTAAAACCAAAATTTGGTATACATACAGGGACCAAAAATATGTTTAAGCCTTTTTTTTATTATCTTTTAATATTTTCAAATAAAAGAAATGTCATTGGATATATAAGAGAAACCTAATTAAACAACCATTACTGGATAAAAAAAAAGTGATGATGTGGCCCAATAAAAGATACTCATCCGTTTTAAAATAAATGTTGTTTTAATTTAAAAATTTTATTTTAAAATGAGTGTCGCATTTCAATTTCCAATGTAATATTCTCTAATTATATCCTCTAATTATTACGTTATACACACTATTTTTAAGAAAACAAAAAAAAGTAAGATTAATTTAGTAAAATCGCTATTACTTGTAACATAATATTTGCATTTTATAATATGTGTGAAAATACCAAAAATGACACTCATTTTAAAACGGAAGAAATAATGTGTTAAAAGGAGTGTGTTAAAGAGTTTGACCTTATCATTCCTTCCCAAGCTAGTAAAAGAATAACAACAAAAATCAAAGTAATTGTAAATTATATAATTATATATGTGTCGAAGGTAAACATGCAACAAGTTACGCCATTACCTATTTTTAAATTGTAAAATAATTAATTCGCTTAAATATCATATTTACAGATTTAGGTGACACAACATTGTTATGCATAACTTTTTGAATTCTATATAAAGATTAACAACATTTGGTGCCATAAAATAAAAGTGTCAAAAGCAAATGGTATAAAAGCATGTTGATTGTCATAACACACTTTTTCATGCTTTGTCATTTTGCTTGAAGAAACTCCAGTCAAATCCCTAAACCTATAAGTGGAGAAACTCCAGTTCAGTCCACACATGCATGTTTTCCTCCTACGTACCCATCCATATATCAAAACATCAGCTGGTCTAAGTATCAATCTTCTGTCATGTAGGTCAGTCATGAAATTTACAGGTATCTCTTTCTTACTGATACTCTTGTACGTTGAAGAACATCAACAAGAACATCTCTCACGATATCATATATGTATTTGAAACCTAGAAGTTCCATGCAATGTAGTTTGTTCTCCAAAAGTATCCAAGTATCTCTTACGACAAATCGGACAAACCTCATCAGAGTGAAATAATTGTTTGATGAGGCGATATATGAAGATATTCTGATAAGATTGGTGAGATGTGTTGACACAACCCTTCAATGGAGACAGCGAAAAGAAAATCCTAGGCAAATTGAATGGTTGGGGGTAGAACCAATAAAAAAGACCCACAAAATAACATTTCAAATTCTCATGTTTTGATTTTCTTAATAAGTGTGAGTTTTTTTATTTTTCTTTATAATTTAGAATTGAGAGAATATATAATATATTAATATGATTAAAATGACTATTATTTTAGTTCGGAGAAAATATTAATTATGAGATAAAAAAAAGATATTTTAAGAGGAAAATAACTTTCAAAAATTTGTGAAATCAGAACATTTGCGACGCCCCACTACCTTACATTCAACATCATTAAGGGATGTGACATGTATGCATGTCAACAAAATCGGCTACTTATATCTACGATCTTCTATCCAAATAATTGACACACATTGTGTGTCACTTATTATGTATCTTATTTTTACATAGCAATTGAATATTTTTGTTTCTTCTTTCTCTCCCGTATTTATTTTTTTGGGTGTGGAGTTTGCTAATGTTCACAATTTTATGTGAAGAATTTCGTATTTTAATTTCTCAAATAGACAATATAGTATATCTTAATAATATATTATGATATGAATTTATATATATATATATATATATATAGTTTTGGGTTGGCCAAAGACCCAATACACAAATACATATCCAGACACACTATGAGTGGGGACCCATCTCGGATTCTAAGAGCATTCCACCATAAATACTACTGTACACGCGCTCTAGGCGGGAACTTTTGGTAGTTTAATCTCAACCGTTGGATAAACTCACTACTAAAAAAATCTTAAATACCGACGGCCAAAATTTGTCTCTAAAAGACAAATATTCCGTCACTAAGCACGTTAGAGACAGAATTAGAGACAGATTTGATGTGGTCGGTAATTTCCTCGTCTCTAAGCCATTAGAGACGAATTTTATATTTTGTCTCTGATTGGAGACAGAATTTATCCGTCTCTGAATCAGAGACGGATTTTATATATCTGTCTCTAAATGTTGAATTCAAAACACAATAAATTCATCTCTATTAGAGACAGAATTATCCGTCTCGGAATTCAAATAATTCTGTCTCTAAGCAAACAAATTCGTCTCTATTGGAGACTGAATTATCCGTCTCTGAATTGACATAATTTAGTCTCTAAAATTCCGTCTCTAAGCAAAAAAATTCGTCTCTGCTGGAGACAGAATTATCCGTCTCTGAATTCAAATAATTCTGTCTTTAAAATTCCGTCTCTAAGCATAAAATTTCGTCTCTATTGGAGATAGAATTATCCACCTCTAAATTCAAATTTTTTTGTCTCTAATCATAAAATTTCGTCTCACAAAACACGTTTTCCATCTCTTGTTAGTCATTATTTTTGTCTATTTAGCATTTAAATGCTTATATAGTTTTTGAAATATTAAATTTTGTTTACTAAATGTAATTCATATAATTCTACAATATGAGAAAATTAAATTTCAATTAATACTAAATTTGAAACATTAACATAAAATGTATCTCATATTTACAATGTATCAATATCAAACATTAACATAAAATTTGCGAAGTTTCCTTGCTTGTTATATGAATGGGTGTGTGGAACCCTGGTTTATGTGCTGATGTGTTGTTGGTCTTTACTCTGTATGGCCGCATTTTGTTGTGGGTTCGGTTAGGGGTTGTTTGCTAGGTTTTTTGTCCTGCTGCGTTGGTGCCTTGTATAGTTTTGAGTTTATTTGTTTTGTATGTGCATCTTGCGTTTTACGTTGTACCCTTCTCTTGATCTTGATTTGGTTTGTATTTCTTGTACACTCCAATTATCTTTAATAAAGTTTAGCTGTTAAAAAAAAACTTAAAGTTGTATAACACACAAATAAATTTAAATAATTATACAATAATACATAAAAGAAAGTAACTAAAGATAAATTTCATCACCTTTCTCGTCATATTCATTGTAACCTTCTCTTTCAAGTTGAACCGAAGAGTTTTGATTAATATTAGACACAAACCTTTCAAAAAAACATACAATTAAAGTTCTATCAAGATTTCACGCTAGAAAAAACATACAATGAACAATGAACAAAAAAACAAAACTCATAAAAATTCTATCAACTCTTAGACTTTCACAATATTTTTGAGTGAGTATTGTTGTTGGACTTGAGTTCTATTTATAGTAAAATAGACTATCAGATAATATTCAAGTCTTCCATAAAGGATTAGCTTCAATTTGATAAAGTTTGTTAGCACCAAATTTTTCATTATCTTCAAAATAAAATATTTATTTGGAATACTTAAAGTAAAATAAAAACCAATTTAATTTAATTTTTGAATGGATTTGGCGTGAGATTTTTTAATGAAAATATTCCATATGTTTTGAAATACCTTATGGGGATAATCTTAGCTTATGTTTTAACTAGTTCTAGTTTAACCATTCATGTTTATGTTTGAATCATAGCTAAGCCTTCCAAAATCTATTTTGGTTTTGTTTACAATCATGTTTGGTAAAATCACATTAGCTTATATTTGAACCAAAAAAATATACCAATTTTCAAAAAATTACTTGTTTAAAATATTTAATTTTAAATATATATCTTCAAACAAAAATATTCAACAAAAATATATTTGTTAACTTCTAATGAATAAAAATAATCTTCTCCAAAGATATGAACAAATATTTGTTTCCAACAAATCTTGTTCAAACAAAAATATATTGTTTTCTTCCAAACAAATAAAAAAAAATCTCCAAAAAAAAAATCAATCCAATTCAAACAAATAAAGTTTGAAAAGATAACTTTTCATGAATCAAGTAAATGAATCTTTTAATTTCGTAACAAATTTCTAATACGCGCACATAAAAGGACATTTACAAAGCGCTCCTAATGTAGAGATTAGGTCTGTAAGACATCATGTTTAACATGTTATTTTTACAAAAACAAAAATTGACAATCAAAAGACTAACACCTATTTTCCATTAATTATTTATCATATTTAGAAAAATTTAATTTGTTAAGTTTTCTGAAAAGTAGTTGGATTATCTCCTATGATGCATTATAATTTTGGTGAATATTGTTTTTTTTTCTAATAATTTTTTTTTTTTTTTATTTTGGGTGAATTTTTTTTATCTTAATTGACGCAAATTAATTACTCCGTCTGTTCCTAAATAACTGTCACAATTGACCAGATACGTATGCCAACAAATATCTTTAATCAAAATATACGAACAAAGTATGATAAAAAAACAACACTTATTGAAGAAATGAGGGAGTATCATCCATTTTTCATGAACAAAACTATGTTCACTTGCGTAAAAAAATTCATATTTTTCCCTTGAATATATCAAATTTTATTTTTAGTTATCAAAAAAATTTCTTTGAACTTTGTCCTCTAAATTTTATGTTTTCAATTTTTTTTTATAATGTCACATACTCTAAGTAAATTATTTTTATGACATGTCAATAATAAAACCTTAAAATGTCATTAGTTTTATAATTTTAATATTTAATATTTTTTAATTTAATGATAACATCAAATTAAAAATTAAATTGTTCAACTAATGATTAATAAGTTTTAACTATAAACTATATTTTTATCGGATTTATATTTCATTCATCGCATGAGAGAAAGTCATAGTCGTGACTCAAGGAAAATATGTTTTGAAATATTAAAAAAAATTATTATAAAAAATTAAATATATCATTATGTTTAAAATTTTGGGTTAAATAAATTTTTAATCCCTACAAAATGGTGACTTTCTATGTTTAGTCGTTATTTAAATTTTTAGTTCTTCAAAAATTATTATGCTCCCAATTTCGGTCTTTATTGGTAAATTAACTTGTATTTTTGAATGATTTTTTCATATGTATGTTTAGATCATCGTAAACATTTCCTCCAAAAAAAAGTGCTCAAAATTTTTATGTCATGATTTTCGTTACTTTTATCTCGAACTTTTTCTATTTGAAAAATTCATACTTAATTCATATCATGTTAAAAAGTTCTAAATTTTAATAAATAAACTTTATATGATATTTTAAACATGCCCATAAAAAATCATTCAAAAATTTAAGAGTTTAATTATAATTATTTAGTAGGGACTAAAAGTATATGGAAGAAACAAATTATAGGAACTTAAAATATAATAAAAAATAAGTAAGCTTAAGGACTAAACTTAGAAGGTCCATATTTATAGGGACCAAATATATATTTAACCTAATTTTTTTTTGCGGACAATAAAAATTTTGGAGGGAAATTTTTTGGCAGGATGAATCTTCAATGTTATTTCGTTTAGAGATGGATTTTAGAGACAGATTATTTCAGAGACGAATAAATTCCGTCTCTTATAGATGTTTGACTACTATAATAACAAGTTGACTAATTAGAGACGGATATATAGACGAAAACTATTAGACACAATAAAAATTCGTCTCTAACATCTGTCTCCAATTACTTTTTTATTTATAAATTAAAAAACTAAGTAACTAGAGACAGATTTAGAGACGAAATATTTTTGAGACAGATTTTTTTGTCTCTAAAATCCGTCACTAGTGCATATATTTTAGTTTTTGTCTCTAAACACTTTTTTCTGTCTCTAATTCTGTCTCTAATAGAGATGAAATAAATTCTGTCACTAAATTCCGTCGGTATTTAGATTTTTTCTAGTAGTGACTGGCACAACTTCCAACGGTCTGGATTTCTACACGGAATTCATCGTTATCCTTGAAGGAAAATGCTTATAAATGCTTATGGTACGATTCATAACCCTAATTCTCTCATCTTGAGCGTCGAGTATCTTTTTGTGCAGAACCCCCCCCCCCCTTTGTCAAGGAGCTGAGGCACCGACGTCACCACATTTCACCACCATGACTGCATTCCTTGGAGTTAAGACATTCGGACCGTTCACAACAGTTGGCGCTGTCTGTGGGAAATAATATTTTCGTTGATTTTACCGAATTCACTCTATTTGTCAGTTCATATCTGATAACCTGTTTCTAGCAACGATTCTACTATCTTAACTATGGTCGCATCGAAAGTAACCAAAACAGTTAGGGGAATTTCTTCCAACCAGCAGGATGTCGCCGAACTGCTTCCTCATATTATGTCACTGGTACCAGAAGGAACACGTTCTGCTTCATCTGTGAGTACTTGCAACAAGAGGATTGCGAGCGAGATCAAGGTAGTAGGAGACGACAAAACCACTCAAGAGCATATTCCACTTGATGAGCAACAACCCCGTCAAGAAATTCCCACTATCCAGCTGCAAAATGATGGGAGAGATGTGGATCTGAGAGTATCTGCTTCTACTACGCCTAACAACGGCACGTTGGCGACTATCTTGAGCCTTTTGCAGGACCAGCAGGAGAGGCTTGTAAGAGTTGAGGAATTACAAGCCAGTGCGCACAGTGAATCTGTGTACCCGAAATCTACTAGGAGTAAATCCGGTAAGGCGAAATCAAAATCAAGGCTAGAGGATGAAGCCGAGTCACTGAAGGTGCAAGGATCAAAGAACAACAGTATGCCTTTGTCCAAGCACTGTTGCGGTGGCAAACAAGCCAGCACAAACGGCGAAGGTAACGGCGGGAAAGGCCGTGCTGGGGAAAATGGGATAGGTTCGCTTTCTCATATACCTGATCACGGAGAAGGACGTTCTAACCCACCGAGTCCTTATCGAATCCGGGGACCTTTTGCCAGCAGAGTTTCCGGGTGTAAGATACCCAAGGTTTTTGAAAACCCCCTAACCTGGAAAGCTACGATGGAACCAGTGACTTGAATAAGCATGTGGAACATGTTGATAATGTTCTTGACTATTATGACGCACGTGGCTCTGTGAAGTGAAAGTTGTTCGTTTTGACATTGAAAGTTAACGTTGCACTTCACACTCCTAGAGGGATCTATAGATTCATGAAAAACGCTTTGCAAAGAATTCACTTCTAGGCGGAAACAGTCTAAATCTGTTGCCACCCTAAGTGCCATCATACAGTGGAGGAAGGAAACGCTTAGGGTGTGTTTGTTTCAAGGTTGGTAATTTTAATCCCAGGAATAATATTCCCGGGAAATAATAATAGGTATTTTAATCCTGGGTATTGTAAAAAAAACATGTTTGGTTAATGTTAATTATATTCCTAGGAATTATTGGTAAACATGGGTAAAAGGGAAGTTATTAGAAGTTATTTAAAATTTATTCCCATATTCATGGGAACTTTTATTTCCCTCTCATTTACTTGGGAATAAAATGATGGGAATAAGAGAAGTTATTGGAAGTTATTTTATTCCAAGGAATCTTGATACCTAGGAATAATTTTATTTCAACCTTGTAACAAACATGGGTATCTCTATTAGTATCCATATATTCCCAGGAATATTATTTATAGACTTGAAACAAACACCCCCTTAGAGAATATTTTGAGAGATTCACTTGCGCAGCTGTGGACGTGAAATGAGCTGATGAAAAAATGAAATGTTGGAGTCAATGTTCAAGGAAAAATTGGGGTTGGAAGAGCCATGTGATATGAATGACCTGCTAAGACGAGCTCAACCCTACATTAACTATGAGGAGAAGCTTATTTCTAAAGAGATAGAGAAAGGGAAAACTCTGGCAAAGCAGTAGAAAAGGAAGAATGAGGAAGACCATGAAAGAAGCAATAGGGGACATCCGGATAGGAGGCTGGGGATCCCTAGGCCGAGACTTTCTGAATATACTCCACTTAACAGCAAATCTTAGGAGAGTGTATCAATGCGGAGTTCAGAGACCCTATTGTGAAATTCCCCGAAGCAGTCACGGAATCCGCTAAAGCTGACAGGACAAAGTACTGTCGTTTTCATAGGTGTTATGGCCATGAAACGGACGATTTAATCCACTTAAAAGACGCCATTGAAGATTTGATCAAGAAGAGGAAATTGAGTCGCTTTACGAAGGACGGGAAGAAGAATAGAAGAGATGGTAAACGTTATCGGGAGAGTAACGAAAGAAGCTAGAGAAGGAGTGAGTCCCCGAAACGGAGACGTTCACGCCGAAAAGAAGAATCTAGCCGGAAAACTATAGACTCAATTTCCAAGAAGAAAAGCAAAGAAAAAGAGGACACAAGCTCTAGTGATGAAGAAACAGTTAGAAGCAAAGGCAAGCACATTTTCATTGGCTTTATTACTGGGGGTTACCCAGCTTCCGGTAAGCCCTCAAAGGGTACCGTCAAGAGGAAGATAGCAGAAATGTTTTCTGCCACTCGGGAAGAAACCCGGTCAACAAGTGCAGTGTTAAAGAGGCCCATGTTGGGTTTACAAATGATGAAAGGATTGGAAACAAGCCAAATGACATTTTTCCTTTGATAATCATGGCAACGATTTCCGGTTATGACATATCTCGCATATTGGTAGATGAAGGAAGCTCATGTGATATCATGTATGAGGATTTGTTTGAGAAAATGGGCTTAAAGAAGGAAAACTTGGCCTCATATGAAGGATAAGACCTACAAGAATTCAATGGATCTTTAACAAGACCATGGGGATTCCTAACGTTGATGGTGACTTTCAGCGATGAAAAGAAAGCTGAATCCTAGTGGTGCCATGCAAAACTGTTTACAATTGCATATTTGGGAGAACCACCATTGTTGCTCTTGTAGCAGTCCCGTCATTAGTACACCTGAAGATGAAGTACCATGGGCAGAAGAACCAAGTTGTAACCATTATGGCAAATATAGTCGGGACAAAGAAGTGTTACAAAGCGTTGCAAAGAGCGGTAGAAGCGGTGGAAATGGTCGAAGCTGGATAGTGTATAGTAGCACACTGATATGCCTCGTCTAGCAAGCTACAAACCAACTCATCTAGACTTGTAAGAAATGGGCAATTCATTTGATAATTTTTGTTTATTAATAGAATCTTAAATATGAGAAATACAACATGCATATAATTTTTTCAATATTTAATTTTTATATCAAATCTAATTCATTCTTACAAAATTGATATTTGTAAGAAAATGAACATATTTTTTATAAATTTCTTTCGAACATTATTTCTCTGAAGATATTTATACCCAATTCATCCTCTAACAACAAGCTAGAGACGACCAAATTATACAATATAATATAGTTGACTTATTATATTTATATGTTGAGAAATATACATTTGGGAATTTTACAATGAAATATATCTTTCTATCGTGCTTTTGGGTTCCCAATCTCAGAAAATAGAGAACTAGAAAACAATGGTTGTTCTCCAGAACTAGCTGAAATGGTACTTACCTTACTACTATGTGACCCATAATCATTACTACTACTCGTAAAACAAATGTCACTACCATCATCACTTGTAAATTTTGGCAACCGTTGTATTATTTGCTCACTTTTTTCTTTTTCTTTTGTCCCTCCCAATCTACTTTCATCCTCGCTCATCACCAACTGCAACGCAAACTCTAAAGCCCCAACCACATCACTCATCGACATTCGTTGATTTCCATCATCATGCAAACAACTCAACACCATTTCACAATAACATTTCAAACACTCACTTGTTATAGAATCCTTTATAAATGGATCCACCATCTCTTCAATTATGAGACCTTCATTGTAACATCTTCGGAACCATACTACCAAACTTGCTGTTTTCTTATCCAAATGACGAACCAAAGGTGGTCTCGCACACAAAACCTCAAGAAGCACAACACCGAAAGAGTACACATCAGACTTTAGAGTTAACCTTTGACGTAGGTAGTATTCTGGATCCAAATACCCGAAACTACCTTTCACCACGGTGCTAACGTGGGTCATCGACATTCCTGTTGGTCCCATTTTTGATAACCCAAAATCAGAAACCTTAGCCACCCATTTCTCATCCAACAATATGTTTGTACTCTTCACGTCACGATGTATGATAGTGTGCTTTGCACCTGCATGAAGATAATGCAACCCTCTAGCTGCACCCAATAAAATCTCGAGTCTTTGCTTCCAAGTAAGAGGTTCGTTATCTGAACCATATAAATATTCACAAAGAGTGCCACGTTGCATGAAGTCATAAACGAGAATCATCTCTGCACCTTCGTTGCAATATCCAATGAGGGAAACCAAGTGAATATGACGAAGCTGAGAAAGTAACTCGATCTCATTCATGAACTCTTTTACACCTTGTTGAGAATTTGGTTTAAGACGTTTTATTGCAACAGGAGTAGCTCCATCGATGTAACCTTTGTACACGTTGCCAAACCCTCCAACTCCAATGATAAAAATATCTTCGAAGTTGTTTGTAGCGGCTCTTATCTCTGCTATTGTAAAATAGCGGCACAAATGGGATGGTAAAGTTGACGAATCGTCTTTCTTTGTCTTCCATGGAGTCTCTTCCATTTCAAGATGAGATTTAAATCTTCTTCTTCTTCGAACAAAAACTATCATTCCAACAACAGATACTAAGAGAAGACATGAAATTCCAACAACAACAATGATAACTAAGGTTGACTTCTTCGATTTTTGATTTGGCAATATTTGTTGCTTAGGAGATAGGATAATGGATTTGGGATTCACCCCTGCAAGATTGTAACTTTTATCACTTATTTTGAAAACCTCAATTCCATTCAACGTGACATCACGATATATTGTAAACATAGATTTTGGTAATCTTTGTAGCTTGATTGAAAGATTAACTCTTTCAATTTGAGAGCCACCTTCCTTAGAGTACATAGTCACAGCATAATCCTTATGAACAGGAATGAAACGACCACCAGCCCAACTAATCAAATCGGCTTTTTCTTCAGCCAAAGTATCATCTATAAAAATCTGAAAAACTCTATCACCTATTTTATTGATATGCCAATCAAACTCACAAAAATGTAACCTTACCATATAAATAAATTCGGAATCAACTTCAAAATTCCAAGTTACATTATAATTCTCGGCGGTATACATTCCATAACTTCTTGCACTTCGGTAAACATCATCTGGTGCGGTGTAATTTGGATTGGTATTTTGTGAATAGTTTAGGTGATTTTTGAAATCACTTGATACACTTCCTGAATATTCTTTCTCCAAGTAACGAGGAAAATCATTGTCCCAATTACGAAACAAACCCGTATCTTTGTTTGATGGAACTTGATTCTGACCGACGTTAACTCTATAAACCATCTCAAGTGCTTTATCATTCTCAATTTGGTAGTTGTTGTTGTTAAGTGTAATGAATTTGAATTGATAATCTGGATCACTATAATAGAGAAAAGAAGGCATAGACACAACTTCGATTCCATTTACGAAAGCATAGCAAACATTTGATTGGTTAATGTTGCTTGGAATGAAAGTTATGTTTAAATACTCATTTGGTTGTTTGATTTGGATGGAGTATTCTTTGATGATGATTGGATTCTCATCCTCATGAGGCCAAAGAAAAGGGTTAAAGTTTTTAAGAAGGGTAAGATTGTTGTTTAATTTGATAGAAAAAATTGCATTA
The DNA here is from genome assembly GCA_951804385.1 of Trifolium dubium. Taxonomy (NCBI): domain Eukaryota; kingdom Viridiplantae; phylum Streptophyta; class Magnoliopsida; order Fabales; family Fabaceae; genus Trifolium; species Trifolium dubium. Next base: position 2,398,597 of record OX638072.1, on the reverse strand, counting down.
GAAGAATCAAAGTTTTGGTATGAAGTTGGATAAAAATGAAAGCGAAGAAAAACGGGGGAAGTAGTGATGCTAGAAAATGAGTATGTGAAATTTGAGAGAGAGATGCGTGCGGTTGTGTAAGGAATTTTGGTATTGGAAATGGAATTAGGTGATGATTTGAGAGATGAGTTTGTGGTTTTTGGTTCAATGAAAGAAAATATTTTTGTGTTATCAATATTATCACCAACCCAAATTCGATTATCTGAGGAAGTAGTGTTTGTTGAGGAGCCACAATTGATGGCTAAATTGCAAATAGGGTTGTATGATTTAGCAACTAGAGGGAGCAATAAGAAAATAAGAGATAGTAGAGCGATTTTAGTATTGAATTTCTTGTTTATGGAGTTTGCCATGGTTGTGTGAGTTGAGATGAACAAGAGTAGAACTTTTTCTTTTATTGTTGTTAAGGTTTGAGATGGTAGGAGATGAATTTATATAAAGCGTGATCAAATTACACCGATGTAATATTTGAATTAATATTACCATTCCATCTTGATGACTCTCGCCTAAAATATTTTATTTATGAAATCTTTTTTAAAACCAAATCATATCAACTCTCAATCAAATCACTATTTTTTTCTAACTAAGCACAATATATAAAAATATATATACGTCATATGTTTACAAGTCTTTAATAAAATTGATATCTTATTATTACAAATAGAACCGTGCTTATGTGTTTGTATGCAACTTGTATGCCAATCTGTTAAAGCATAAAATGGTAGTGGATTTATAAAAATTGCTCTCTTTGACTCACTTTGTCATTTCCCCCCAAATAAAATGACACTATATATTAAAAAAAATTGCTACTAGCAAATTTTGCTAACTTATTGGTCTTTGAATATTGGTCATAATTAAAAGTTGCTCTTGGACTCACTCTCTTGTCTGTCCCTACCTCCACCAAATAAAATGACAGTATTTGGAGACTTGTCAAAATGATTAGAGTAGCTAAGCTAGCTAGTATTTGAATATAATATGCTATATATGGCATTGTAATACGACCGAATTCGAATATGGTTGACACTTCAAAATTTAAATGGAGATTTTTTTTTTGACAAATTTAAATGGAGAAATTAAAGAATAAAAAAGAAGTATGTACCAAAAAAACGAATAAAAGAAAGTAATTTGATCATATTTATCATCAATTTCAAATGATGAGACAATACAAAATATATAAACTACTGCATATCCATACAATACGATAAGAAATGATATTTTCATTTTTGTATGTACGCGCATTTATTATTTTAATCTTTGTATATTGTTTTTCTTAGGAATTTATCTTTGCATGTTAAAGATCTTTTAATTTTAGTCCTTAAAGTTAAAGTCCGTAAGAAAATTAAATCTACAGATTTTTCTATTGAATTTCTTTGCAGATTTTAACCTTAAAAAATAAAATAAAAATCATTTTAATATATATATAGATGAATTCCTAAGAAAAAAATATAGAGACTAAAATAAAAAAATACTCGTACATACAAAATGAAAATGTCATTTAAACCATAATTATTGCAACTACATAACACTACTCAATAACATGGTGAATTAACCTTGCATGGTAAAAGTCATTTTCCATGACATTAGTTAGTCGTATCTTTTTAAAAATTTCCTGTGACTCTTTAATCTTTGACTAAAAAATCTTTTATTTCGTTCTCTCTATAATACTTTAATGTCCGCATGCCAAACCATCGACACACCACACCTTGAAGACCATTATTTACTTTCATATGTAAATGGAAAGAAAGTCATTGAATTTATACTACTATATCTCCTCTATGTTTAAATATATTATCCCCTTATTAAAATATAAGGTTTTTTTTTAGAAACATATTTTTAATCTCTATAAAATCATGAACTTTTAATTTTAGTCCTTAAAAAATTAAAAATTATAGATAAGTATGTTAGGCCCCAATGAAATGATACAAAGTGAAATATGAAACACAATGAAAACAATTTTCAATATGAAAATTTTTAATGGCCAAGTAAAATTGTGTTTTCCTTTGTCTATCAGAAACTATCTTCAATGAGATATACACAAAATAGAACTACTTAACACCCTTTTTTTTTTCTTCTTTTGAGACCATATCTACTGTCAAACGCAGTGATTAATTTTATCACTAAATTTGAGACATTTCAAATGGTGAGACAACTGATCCAATGTGTCATTTATGGGTTGTAAAATTAAATACTATTCAGTTATTTAGTTAAGCTTTAAATTTTCCACAAACTCTCTAATGATCAAATTGAGATCTTTTAAAAAAGAAAATTACTTTGATTTTTATTTAAAGGACAATAATGAATTTTTATCAAACAATGTTTTAGAAATAAAATATATTTACGCTGTCAAAAATGGGGATGCTAGTATGCTACACAAAGTGAAATTAAATAAAATAGTAGGAGTAATATATATAGATTCTCTTTATAATTCACAAGAGAAATTGAGAATTTCGTTACTATATTTTTCATTGTATACACAATATATGAAATCATTAATGATACCAATAACTTTAGTTAAGGACTCTTCCTTTTTTTAACGACTAAGATTTTTTTTTGTTTAATTATAATATATTAAAATAATTACACATGTATAAAAGGTAGACGGGCAACAAGTTGTGCCGCCAAACCTTTTTGTACAGCAAAAACCCAACCTTTAAAAAATGAAGAGAAATGAAGAGATCCTAATAATACAGAATTCACCTAATATCATAGATTTACAGATTTATTCATCATAATTCATAAACAAAGAAATACATATTGTAAGGATTAAGGAACACAAAGTAAATTATTTGAATCCCTACATAGAAAAGAAAGATAAATAATTGACACAAAATAAACAACAATGGGATATTCATTTCATTACATGTTCACTAGCAATAAGGATAACCTGCTCTGTTTTGTCGATCACAAGACCTCCCTTTATTTAACTGAGGACTGTTAAGACATGAACTGGAACCTTGCAAACTATTTGCCTGACAAGCAGGTGTCTGTTGACCTGAATTACTAGTTGATGGAGTTACTTGGTTAGTATTAGTTGCAAGCATTCTGCTTGATCCTCTTTGATCCATAAACATATCGGTTTCGTCGTCACCATCGACTAAGCATTGAAGTCCTATGCATCTTTGATCTTGTGTATTGTTGGAATCCATAGCTGCTGGTGCTGCTGCAACAACCTTGTTATGGTTTTGTGTGATGAATAATGTCATCATTGCTGCTAACAAAACTAGAGAAAAAACTCCTCTCATTTTCTTCAAAAATTATAAGAAATTAGTTTGTAGCAATTCAATTATAGCAAACTTGTTGGTGTTATTATATATAAATAATTGAAGCATTATATGGAATGCATATAAAAAAATTGGTCTTTTATTCACTCTATTGTCTCTACTCCTACCAAATTAAATGGCACTATTAGGAACACTTGTCTTGCTTTCAATTTATTTTTTCTTTTCGTTCATTTTTTTTAGGATAGCTAAGTTATTTAGAATATGCCTTATATATAAGGGATTGATAAATACAAAACTTTAGTAAAGACGTCAAAAATTAGTTAAGTGACTAAAATAGTATTAAGTCTTTATATTTAATGTAAGAGAATTATTGAAAATAGGACCAACTTGGTTAGAATTCCAAACATCCCAATTAATCACTTTTTTTTTTGGTACATCACTTTATGGATGAAATTTTTAACTGCTAAGATACTTAACCAAAAATAAATAAAAATTAAAGTGTAAGTTGTCGCGTTAGTTCAGTTGGTAATAATACATATGCAGATGTTGAAGTTTAAATTTTGATACGTTCGTGTATTCATTTTTATGGTTAAATTTTAGCCACAAATTATGTGACAAAAAAAAGTTGTTTAAGTTTATTTGTGATAACTTTGTAACGTTGTGTTCTAATATTTTATAGAGAAACATTTTATTGTGAATTAGAAGGGGAGAGCTCTTAAAGGACAGAGAAAAATATAGAATAATCTTTCACTTATTTTAAGAAATATATTTATAGAACACACTGTTAATATTAACATTTTTTTAAGTCAAGAAAAAAATACTTTTTTATTTTAAGAATAAAAGTTAAATTTAAAGAATTCATATAAATCTGGAAAAACATTACAACAAGTCATGAGGTATTTTTTGTCAAAAAAAAAAAGGAAATTATATATGAGGTTTTTGTGTTATAAAGAAAATTCATTTATTATGTTTTGACCATATTTTTGTAAGAATACATATAGATGTAAATATTAGGATATAAGATCTTGTTTGATTTGTTTTGATGAGTATTTACAAAATATCAAATTATATTTTTATAATTTTTACTGCTAGATAATTAAAAATATTAGTGATCAAAATTGTGCATTGGCGTACCTGCAGTGATCAAACATTATCTTATATTTATGAACGGAAATAGTATTTCTCTTTCTACCAAACTCGCAGACAAATAATGAAATTTTATCCTCATTAAACCATAAGATTACTTCTTTTTTTTCTTATCTACTAATTGTATCTACAAAACTAAAATACAAAATAACATTTCATCCGTCACACATAGTGCAAGATAAATATTTTTTTTTTAGGAATTAAATAGTTACTAGTATTTTACAGTAAAATCTCTATAAATTAATATAGTCAGGACTGGAGAAATTTATTAATTTAGAGAGTTATTAATTTATCGATAAATTAATAATTATTAATTTAAAGAGTTTTTAACGATTTGTAAATTAATAATGACTTTAGTAATATGCATTTGAAATCAATAATGACTTTTGATGTAAACAAGAGGAACAAATGTGTTCAATGTATTCTTAAGCAAGTTTGTCATATATAAAATACATGAATGTGATAGAGTATTAACACCATATCTCACAAGTTTGTCATATTATTAATTTATGATTTTCTTGGGGACCAAAAATTACAAAAGGATCTCCCGAAAAAAATTTATCTTATTATTTTATCGAATTTTTCAATTTTTTACACTGGCTCAAGTCGAGACCAAACAACTTTATTATTTTAGAGAGTTTATTAATTTACCGAGTATTAATTTAAAGAGATTTTACTGTATACTTAAATATTTGTTATTTGTTTTGTTTTTTTGGTATAAAAAATTGTTATTGTTATTCTGCATGTTTATTACCCCAAACAAAATCATCGGACGATCTATTGGATTATTATATAGGATTTAAAATAACTACACAAATGTGATATTACTTTAAGTCATATATAAAAAAGAAAAAAAGAGATTATATTACTTTTCATCCTAAATTATATAAAATCAAGTATATGAGTGCTCACTTTATTTTTTTTTGAAACAGAGTGCTCACTTTATTTATATATTGTTTAACGTTAACACTTCTATCCAATCACACTTTCACATTAACATATGATATATTATATTTAAAATATTAAATCAGTGGTAAGAAATTTGATACATTACGCATGCTATATTCTAAGTGTGGGCTCGATCTTGTTATATAAAAGATTAAAAGTCACGTACTAGTGGACATGTGAACTCAATGATTAAGAGTTGATGAGAGTTCATTATCGTGACTCATGAGTGGGAAGATCGGACAAGATTATCTTGTGTTTTTTTTTTTTTTAACGGCAAAAGATATATATATATATATATATATATAAAAGGATGGAAATAAGTACAATAATGATTACAAAATTTGATTAATTTATTCTTAATAGCTCAAAAACAATATCAAATTTCAAATGGACTTAATATCTCATTAGGAAAAATTAAAACTCAGTATAATTTAGTTGTGAAGAATATTGCAATATGCATATATAGGGATTGTAATTTAAACTCTATACGTTTTATTTATTTATTTATTTGTTTTAAGGGATAAAATCTCATCATTAATTAAATAACTTAGGTTTTATTTAATTCAGAACTTTTGGAATAGAGAGGAAATAATATTTTAAATTATTATTTTTGGTTTAGCTTCTTAATAAGGAGTTCATGAGGGGGGGAAAGGGAAAGGGAGATGAGGGAAGGGAAAGGAAAGGAATTTTGGTTTAGATTCTCTGTTTTTCTGTCATTCAACCACTCAAACAAGAAGACCTCTATGTACAATTTCCTAATGTTCTTCCCAACATTGGATTCTTTAGAGTCCATGGCCAGTCCACGGGTAAAAGTAATTCAAGTAAGAGTTTTAGGCTTTCACAATAGAAAATAATTATGAAATAAAAAAGGTTTCTCACAAGTCATAAATTCATGAGTCCATCAAAAAAATGTTTCGGGAAAAAATATAAAGGCCTCTATCAAAAAAATTATAAAAAAATTGACAATTTTTTTCACCTTTTCAAAAATTTAAACAACTATGACGTTATATCTCGTAAGAATTTTTTTTTGTTGAGATCAGGGTATCCACCGCCGAATACAGTGACTAATCGCTCACTAGATTTAAGGCACTTCGATGGGTGAGATAGCTAGCCCAAAGAGTTGGGAGACATAAATTGAGTAGGGGGAGGTCCAGGGTTCAAATCTTGGTGGGAACATTTATCTTTCTGATGTACCAAAAAAAAAATATTCTTAAACTAAAATTTTTTGAGAAGATTACAAAAATCATGTGTATCAAAAAATTAAAAACATCTTAATATCGAAGAATTATAGCTAAATAATCTAATTTGAAAAGTAAGCAATATGTTTTCTAACTAATTTGACTCCAATTATAGATGAAAGTAATAAAATTTCAAAGGATTTTATCTGTGTCATGTATCCTAATGATACAACATGTTAATATTATAAAAATGACAATATTCTTTTAAAATATGTGCATTAAATTATAAAATGTTTAAAAATTAAATTAAATGCATATAGTTTAAAAAATTATTTTTAATTTTTTTTTATGTTATATGATGTGTCAAGTTATTTATTTGTGGGTTGTGTGAGGTAAAAAATATTGAAACCTATTAAGCATCTCAAAACACTTTAGTTTCTCGTTTTTTTGATAAAACTGCATTTGTTTTTAGCATTAAATTGTTAAGCATTTAGATTTAGAATGCATGTGTGTAAGAAAATATCCTAGGCAACTACTTCATGCATGATCACTCTATCTACTTATTTTCTTCTCTTCGGCAAACACACTCCATCCACTTCTTGGTTACCTTCAAACATAGCATTGATATGTGGATTAGTTGGGTTGGGTTGGGTTGTGTGGGGACCATTTTCAATTTCAAATGGGGTCAACATGGAAAATTACTTAGATTATTGGTTAAAAATATATTGAAGAAGTGGAATCAATTGCCCCCAATATCAACTATGTAGATATGTCTCTGCTCTGCTATCTACAAGGATTTTTTGTTGGCTAAAGATATGAGTATCGACGAATTTGTCTGCTATTCTGACTCTTCACACAGTGTCAACTTCATTAAAGGTCCATAAGTTAAGTATCATATTCATGTTGTGTTGATCCAGAATATAAAGGTCCTACTTTTTCAAATGAATGTTTCTCTCCACCACACACTTAGAGAATAGAAACAATGTGCAGATTTTTTGGCTAAACATAGAGCTTGCTCAGATGCTCCTTTCTTGACCCATACCTCTCCTCTAGTAGGTGTTCGTGACCTCCTTAGGAATGACGCAATGAAAATCCTCTTTTCTCGTGTTTAGTTTTCTTTTTCTTTCTTTTTAGCTTTCTTACCAAAAACTGACTTATATTTTGGTACGGAGAAAATATATGCTAAATATTCCTATATTATAAATGTTAATCGTTACTCTCTCAGTTTCTAAATAATTGTCGTTCGAAATATATATACAATATTCATATAACTTATTTTGATCATATATTACTATTAATATAAATTGTAAATATTTAGCATATAAGATGTTATTCAATTCGTCTCGATGAATATTTTTAAATTATATTTTTTTAATTTTTTTATTAATATATAATTAAAGATATTAGTCGTCAAAAATATACATTAATTAACATATGTGCACTGATAAATATGACAGTTAAAAAAGATCAGAGGAAATAACATTTAATAAAACCAAAAAATCTATAGTTGAACTTGGTAAGGAGGTTCCCCACAATTGCAATTGAGAGAAAATTAAAACCACTTAATATCAGAATTAATTTCCGAACTATATTAAACTAACGGTGAAAAAAAAAACTATAATTTGATAGAATATAAACCCTTTTCAACGTGTTATACAAGTAAGAGTTATCCCAAACTGTAAACCAACCAATAAGAAGAATTGAGTAGAAGACGATTTAATTCAAGTCAATGGTCGTCAACTATAGCTCTGGCTAGCTAGTGACAAAATAGCCATTTTGTACCATTTGTTTTTTTTTTAATTTATTGTGGAATTAATTATTTATTCAAAGACTTGGTTAAGTCTTCGTCTTCCCATCATTCCAATTACTACTTTCATCCTTAAATATAAAATCTCGTTTGATCATTGTATTATTCATTTATTTTGTTTTAATCATATGTATTTTTCTAATAATATATAGATCTAAATATTACTATTATATAAGATTTTGTTTATTTGTTTTGATGAGTATTTTCAAACTATCAAAATTTTATAATTTTTACTGTTAAATAATTAAAAATATTAATGATTAAAAATTATGTTTGGCGTATGTGCAATAGTCAAACAAAATTTTATATTTAATAACAGAGATTGTACTTGATATGATATCGTCTTTTTTTTTTTTTTGGTAAGGATGATATGATCGATATGGTCTGTGTGGACTGAAAAATTACCACTTTTAAGAATTAAATTAGTAGTCGTTAAACTTAATTTTAGATAATAATTGAAAAAAATCTATAAAAAAAGAAGCTAATTATTTACTTCATTATCTTTTTTTCCGTTGTTTAATTTTAATCCCTTTTTTATCATGTTCAAAAGGAGTTGAAACCAACGTAACCACTTCATGTCACAACTAACTTTCGAATCAGATTAATTGATTAACTGTGCTAAATACTGGTGGCGAAAATAAAAACATATATATGTTTTATCAAGTTTTAAATTTTTGGTTTTCTTATCAAGCATAACATATATTTATGATCGAGAGCATATAGAGAAAGAAAACCATAAATTTAAAGTTTAAAATATAGGGTTAAATATATTTTTAGTCCCTATAATAAAATAGTACCATGTATTAGTCGCTATAATATTTTTATCCATGCAATTTTAATTAGTCTCTGTTATTTTTCAAAATTTTATAATTAAACTTTTAAATTTTAAAATAACTTTGTCATACATACATGTATAGAATAATACTATAACTTACCCAAAAAAAGGGTTTTGTTAACAATGTTCTAAGTATTAAAGTAACATAAATCTCAACTTAGAAATCAAAATTTTGAATTTTTTCCGATGAAATTTTACAATGTTATAACACATGTCTACAAAAATACATATTAGTTTAATAGTAGAGACTAAAACTACATGCATAATAATTGTATAAGAATCAAAAAGTGTGAAAAAAAATTAAAGGGACTAAAAGATGATAATTCAAATGTTTATTAGGATAAAAATATATTTAACCATAAAATATATAACCAATATAAAAAATGACTAAAATGATAAATCGTTGTGTGAAATTAAGTTAAGAGATAGTAGAAGTAGTTTTGCATTAAAATTATGAGTCGGTAAATATTCGTTGGATCAAAACTTTTAATTTATATTTTTTCTTGTGAAAAAACTTTGATTAATATTTAATAATTCTAATCCAGTTATATATACTCACATGATGTATATGATTGTGATTTTGAAGATGTTGAAAGCTGAAACATTATTTTACCTTGCAATATACGTTTCAGCTCAATAAATGCAACTTCTCGCAATGCTAAGTTCAACAACAAATTAAAATTCTTTAGGCATGGCTAACTACCTAAAGAACATAATTCTTAGTGAAATGATCACCATTTTACATTTGGTTTTGTTTCTCCAACTATTGTTACCTCTAGTGGTTAACTCATATGACAGTTTAACCGTGAATTGTGGCCACTCTATAGATACTACCTTCGAAAATAGAAATTGGGTTGGCGATGTTGGTGAAACCAAATTGTTCTCTGTCATTGAACCGGATACTGTAGTCTCATCTGTCGAAGCCAAAGCTAATCCTAACACCGATTCCGTTAACCAAATTCCATTCACCTCTGCGCGCCTTTCTTTTTCAAATTTCACATTTTCATTCCCTTCGATCCCTAGTGGCCCTGTTTTTCTTCGCCTCCATTTTCACCCAACATCGTATCAAAACTTTGAAACCTCGGACGCTCTCTTCACTGTCAAAGTAGGAAAAAACCTTACCCTTCTCAAAAACTTTAATCCCTCACTTTGGCTTCCAAATGATGACCAGACAATCACCAAAGAATATTGCATTCAAATTGAACCGGGTGAGAAACTAAATGTAACTTTCATTCCTAAAAACACAAACCAAATAAATAATGTTGCTTTCATCAATGGAATTGAGATTGTAACTATGCCTTCTTTTCTGTATTACAGTGCTCCAGATTATAATTTAAATTTCCTTAACCTTAACAACAACGACTACCGAATTCAAAATGATAAAGCACTTGAGATGGTTTATAGAGTCAACGTTGGTCAAAATCAAGTTCCACCAAACCATGATACGGGTTTGTTTCGTAATTGGGACAGTGATTTTCCTCTTTACTTGGAGAAACAATATCCACAAAGTATATCAAGTGATTTTGGAAATCCTTTAAACTATTCACTAAATTCCAATCCAAATTACACTGCACCAGAAAATGTTTACAGAACTGCAAGAAGTTATGGACTGTATGAGACAAAGGATCATAATGTAACTTGGAGTTTTGAAGTTGATTCTTCTTTTACTTATATGGTAAGGTTACATTTATGTGAGTTTGATGAGCATATCAAGTTTCTGGGTGATAGAGTTTATCAGATTTTCATTGATGATATTTTAGCGGAAGAAAGTGCTGATGTGATAATGTGGAGTGGTAGTCTTATGGTTCCTGTTCATAAGGATTATGCTGTGAAACTGTACTCTAAAGAAGGAAGTTCTAAAATTGAAAGAGTTAATCTTTCAATCAAGCTTCAACGAGCGCCAAAAGATATCTTCACAGAATATCGTGATGTGACGTTGAATGGAATCGAGATTTTCAAGGTAAGTGATAAAAGTTACAATCTTGCAGGGTTAAGTCCCAAATATTTAATCAAAGAAACAAAGAACCCCAAATATTCATCTCCAAAGAAGCATCCATTACCAAGTCAACAATCAAAGTCAAAGAAGTCAACCCAAGTCATGGTTGTTTTGATTGGAATTTCATGTCTCTTGTTCGTACTTGTTGCTGTGGGAACCATAGTTTGTGTTAGAGGGACAAGAAGATTTGAATTTTCATGGAAAACAAAGAAAGAAAGTCCAACAATTTTACCGTCCCATTTGTGTCGCTACTTTACACTTGCGGAGATCAAAGCAGCCACAAACAACTTTGATGATGTTTTTGTCATCGGTGTTGGAGGATTTGGCAATGTGTACAAAGGTTGCATTGATAAATCCACAACCGTTGCAATAAAACGTCTCAAATCGGGCTCTCAACAAGGTGCCGATGAGTTTATGAATGAGATAGAGTTGCTATCCCAACTTCGCCACATTAACTTAGTGTCCCTCATGGGATATTGCAACGATGACACAGAGATGATTTTGGTTTATGAATTCATGCAGCACGGTACTCTATGTGAGTATCTTTATGGTTCTAATAATCAACCCTTACCATGGAAGCAAAGGCTTGAAATTTTACTGGGTGCAGCAAGAGGGCTACATTATCTTCATGCAGAAGTGAAACACAAGATAATACATCGTGATGTAAAGAGCACCAACATATTGTTGGACGAGAAATGGGTGGCTAAAGTTTCCGACTTTGGATTATCCAAAGTGGGACCCACAGGAATATCGACAACCCACGTCAGCACAATGGTAAAGGGGAGCCTTGGATATTTAGATCCTGAGTACTATATGTTCCAAAGGCTTACATTGAAATCTGATGTGTACTCCTTCGGTGTGGTGCTTCTTGAGGTGTTGTGTGCTAGGCCACCTTTGGTCCGCGATTTCGATAAGAAGACTGCTAGTCTAGTTTGTTGGTTTCAAAGATGTTACAATGAAGGTGTGGCGATTGAAGAAATAGTGGATCCATTCCTAAAGGATTCTATCACAGGTGAGTGTTTGAAAAGTTATTCCGAGTTGGCATTGAGTTGTTTGCATGATGATGGGACTCAACGGCCAACAATGAGTCAAGTGGTTGGGGATTTAGAATTTGCATTGCAATTGGTGATAAGTGAAGAAGGTAACCAATTTGGTAAGGCTCAAAAAGAAGGAAAATATACAAAAGTACCACAATTCTCACAGTTTATGAGTGATGAAGAGAGTGATCTACATTTCACAAGATCCCACGCCTCTAAAAAGAGGACACTCTCGGCAAGGTCAAGTAGTCAAGAACAACCTTTCCCCGAGATTAGAAATCCAAGACCACGTTCATATTCATGTCAAAACCTCAAAGTTTAGACCAGGGTGTTTCCACCGCCAAACACAGTAATCATTATTATGCAACAACACTTTATGTAGTTATGTTAAATATAAATAATATATATAAATGTTGCAAATGAAAACTCTCTAAAACTTATATATTTGAAATTGATATGTGATTTATATTATTATTGTCCTCTCTATGAGAGTTAAAATTCTAGAAAGACTTTGTGTTCGTATCTTTCACAAACTTAACCATATATTGATAAATTATAATCTCACCTAGTAGGGGAAACCACCTTTGTTTAAAAATCAGTTTGGAAAAACAAGTAAATAAAAAAGTGTCCAGTGCTGCTATAATGTCACTCTTGCCATATGAATTACTCCCTGTCCCATTATATTTGTCACATTTATAAATAAAAAATTATCTAAAGAAGATTTGTATTTTTGGTTTTCATTGAAGACTATGAAACAATGACTAACACCAAAAACAACACTAATACTGACCTATTGACAATGATAGTAATTTCAATAAAATAGAAATAATTGAATGTAACCAACCACGTGTGTCTGCCACGTCAAACACCAACACATATCCGATACCAGACAAGTCTTCAATCTGTGTTGGTGCTACTCAGGTTGTACATGCTAGTTTTCCTAATTTGAATTCCAAAAAAGAGGAAGAAGGAACCCTCTAACTTGCACACAGTACACTTTCATGATAAAGCAACTGTACATTAGAATTTCATGCTAGTGAAGTTTTAGCATGAATGAAGCTTCAAAAACAATTTAGGTAATAAATGATCTCTCAAAGGATTGTTGAGATTTCTACCAATAACTTATGCAAAGCTTGAGGCTTTGAGAAGAAAGGAGAATGGTCGGCACCCTTCAGATGGAAAACCTTCTCTGGAGGGCTTGCATTTATAATGTTTTCTTGGAGTGTAGTTGGTATGGCATTGTCTTCAAGTGTTTTTATATAAAACCGCCTTACGGTTCCGTATTTCGGGTCGGAAAGAGAAAGTTTCTCTAAAACTGGTGCGAATGGTACTGACCTCATCGAAACAGATGCTAATGCAACATCCTGTATTTAGAGAACAATGAAGAAAGGTCAGGGGAAATTGATATAAGCACTATCTCAAATTATTGAAAAGGAAGAAACAATCAAATGTTTACATTCTAAAACACATATCATTGCATTATGTGGTAATCAGTATATTTGCAAATGCAGCCTCTAAAGCTAGAGTGAGTATTTGATTGGTTAGGGAAACATCTTGACAGTATATCTATCGTTATGATCCACAAGGGATATCGACTTCCTCATGCAGCACGTTGCATATGTGTAAATTTTCTCGCTCTATAAACTTTTAAGATGTGAGAACTATGACATGGCATGTTAACTGAATATGAATTCCTTCCACTTTGATCTAACATCAATGGAATCACACTAGACATTAATTTGCATATGAAATTTAGGTCTCATGAACTAATTGGTCAATAATTAGTCTATGCCTAATTGCAAATACTGACAAATTTGTCTCTGAAATGGCCTATATTTCATAGGCAAATTAGGTTATAATTAGGTATTGATGTGAGATCAACGTGCAATGTGACTTGTCTAGTTAATATGGAATATTATAGTCTAAACATAGAAGTTAACATGTGGACCATTTTGAATGACATTTCACAATTTCGGAGATGTATTTGCCAATTAGCAATAATGACACTATTTTGACCAATGCTTACAATTTAAATAACCAATTTGCTTGTTTCCTCTAACTTAATTTACCACAAAAGTCGATAAAATTGTGAAGCACTGATAAACCAATTTCTTGTAATTCAACTACTACCAAAAATTCACTTTTCATGAGTCAAACCTAAAGATTTATTCATTATATTTTAATTGAAATAAATAAAGGTTAAAAAAATTCAAATATATAATTATAAACTACAAAGTAAATAATTGACCAAAAGTATGAATACACCCCTCCCTCTAAACAAATGATAAAAGAAAACACTGTCAGAACAGATGAATGTGAAGGAAGAAAAAAAATCATTTTGATGTATACAACTACTTACTTTGGTAGGACTTTGGTTGAATAACAAATCTCTTAACAAGGATTTGTCCAGATCAAAAGCAGTGGGAGGGCAGTCGTTTCCATTAGCGTACAAAAAATTCTGAGCCTTTGGCATGAGATCATTTGAACCTGCCTGCAACAGATAGCAAAAATCCAATCATGAATGAACAGTTACAAGATTTCTTCATTTATTATATATAATGTAATTGCATTTCACACGACCAGTAGAAATTGTAAAACAGTAGCAGATCAAGCTCTGCGTTGATTTTGGTAGATCTTATCCGAGTTTAGATCACTAAACAAGTGAAAATTATGCTATATGAATCGTAATACTAGCAGGAGATGGAAAACCTGTTGTGAAATGATATCGAGAGTACTTTGTCCGTTAGTCGGCATTGCAGCGGCTATAAAGACGGCCTTTGAAATCTTAAGCGGAAACAATTCCATTGCATATGATATACATGCCCCACCAAAATCATGTCCAACCAAGATCACCTTTAAAATAAGCAGATATAAAGTAAGAACTAAATGGAAGAAATGCTCTGTAGATACCAAATATCACAATCCTAGCAACCCATTAGATACAAAATGGGAAAGAAATACAATAAGTACCTTTTGGCCTTCAGGAAGTTTTTCAAGGAAGTCGGTAAGAGGCTTTACGTATTGTGACAGGCTTGTAATGTTGTTTGTATCAAATGAATGAACTCCGGAACCAGTTAAATCTATGGCAGCTACTTTATAACCACTTTCTTCAAGAAGTGCGATAGTTTTGTACCAACACCAAGCCCCGAAGCCACCTCCATGAACAAGGACAAACTGATTTGTCTCAAGATCGTCAACTTTTACACCCTGTCAAATTCAAAACCTGTATGTATAAGAAATACAGCAACAAAAGAAGACAGGAAAACTAATAATATACTGACAATAGCACCCTATGTAGCACTGTCACATCAACTTGAAGGTGTATCTGGTGTTTGACAGTACTGACACGTGTGATTACATTCAATTATTTTATTTTCTCAAATTATTACAATGTCAAAGTGTCAGTGTCGTGACCGGTGTTCGTGTCAGTATTTCGTAGAACTCATCAAACAAATGGAAAATAAAAAATGAAGGTATTAATGATATATCATCTTTGTGCTATACTAAAAAAATACAAAATTTCACAAACAAAATCCTCCTTTATGCAGCATCGTACCAGAACCAAATAAGCTGGGAATCTTTTAAAATATATGTTTATTTAAGAAAATGACACTGCATTTACAGCATCAAACTAGAGTCGATGAGCAGTACAGGATTCGATCTAAGCTTCATTGTCATTTAAGAAACATCAATATTTTCAATGAGGCAGAAAACAAGGTTACCTTTTGAAGCTAAGCTACACTTAACTTCAAGTAAAAGAAACTTCAAAAGGTCAAACCTCAATTCCTTCAAATGCCTTCAAACTATTCA
This sequence comes from Trifolium dubium, assembly GCA_951804385.1. Classification (NCBI taxonomy): domain Eukaryota; kingdom Viridiplantae; phylum Streptophyta; class Magnoliopsida; order Fabales; family Fabaceae; genus Trifolium; species Trifolium dubium. The sequence continues at coordinate 2,382,583 of OX638072.1, read as the reverse complement.
AAACTTGAATACATTATTCTCAAAGAAATTTCTAATTTAAGAATTTATACCAAATGCCACCTATAAGGCTTTAACATGTGACTGTACAATTCCCTCTTGACCAATTTACATAAACGATTCAATTCATATTACACCGTAACACCATCAGTGTAAAAAAGAAGATTACATCGTCAAACAATCATAATCGTTAAATCATTAAAACATTTGGCTTCAATCATAACTACTTTTAACGTAAAACATATAATATAATTGGTTGTTACAATCATAATAGTCACATAAAAACATTTGTTCTGATTCATTGAACTGATAACATAAATAATGAATATAAATCAAACAGGTTATTTTATTTCCCGGACCTTTTTTGATTTTACAAGTCTAAGAAACCTGATCATGTGTCATGACTCATAACATACCCATCCCATCTAGAATGCCATCAGCTACTTTAGGTCTAAGATAGTACACCATCCTATAAACCTTAACAACTAACTATTTTAACGCCATAGCTTCAACAAAGGCCTCAAATTTAAAATATAAATTAATATCAGATTTTTTCACAAAAATCTCCACAACTGCAAAATTGCCTGATCAACAAATTTTCAACAAAAGCATAAAAAAAATCAAATCAACAATTACCATCGGTGTAGAGATTTTTTACACGGTCAATCAATCATTATTGTCAGATCCATTAAAAACAATTTTTGGTTGTGATTTATTGACAATGTAAAACAACTTACTTCATTTCACGACAATGTTATGGTTCATTGAACTAATAACAGAAATAATGAATATAAATCAAACAGATTATTTTAATTGCTTACACTTTACAGATTTTAAAGTCTAAGAAACTTGATCATGTGTCATGAACATATTAATCACTTATAAAATTCCATCACCAACTTTAGGTCTACAAAAGTACACCATCCTATAAACCTCATCAATTGATCATTTTAAAACTATATCTTCAACAAAGGCCTCAATTTGAAAATTTTCAATTTCTTCATAAAAAAACTAATATTTAAAGAACAAAAAATCTCCACGGCCAATAAGACTTTTGATACAATGATCCATTTCTCGCGGATCCACTCTCGCTCCCCCATCAAACCAAACCAGAACTCTAATACCACCTGCGGGGAGTCCGAGAAAGCGCCTGAAGCAGACTAATGATCAAAATCCACAACTCCCCTCAAAACCTTACGATATTGAGTATATTGTCATCAATCATTTAGTTCATTCGTAGTCGACAAATCACTCACATTTTCCAACACATATAAACTTCTTCAAGTAATTATTTTAAGATCATGGCTTCAACAAAGGCATCAATTTAAAAAAAAAATCAATATTTTGATTTACATAGACAAATCACTCACATTTTCCAAAACATATAAACTTCATCAACAAAAGCATCAACTTATAAATCTTTAATTTTCTATAAATAAAACAAAAAACTAGAAAACAAAAATCTCCACAACTCCAAAATTAACTAAAAATCAACAAACTTTTTTTTTTTTTTTAAGAAGCTAAACTAACTCACCTAAATTGTCACAAGAGAGAATCCAACTTGAGACCTCGAAGAGAAGCATACTCCCACGTCCCAGGCCAATACCGCCAGGGCAACCCAAGTGGGTTAAAAATCAACAAATTTTCAAAACTAAACCAAATCAACCAACCCACAAAAAAAAGATCAAATCTTTTCAAAATTTCAAAACAACCCATATAAAAACAAACAAATTTTTAACAGTTCTAAATTACCTGAGTAACAAGTTGATGAGGTTGAAGAAGAGGATCAGTTAATGATCTAGCTCTAGAACTTGAACTACGAGGCAAAATATTACTACCATTACTTCTTTTCGACAACCCATTTGGATATCTTAAAGAACTTGACCGATCAAATTGTTGATTCTGTTGATGTTGTTTATACAGTAAAGCAGCAGCTATAGCTTGTTCACGAATTGAAGCATCATCTAGATTTTTCTTCTCTCTTCTACTTGTTGAAGGTGCGTTTGAGTAACGCTGTTTTTTGGATGGTTTTTGTTGTTGGGTTGGTTTGAAAAGAGCACAGAGATTACCCATTGTTGGTGGTGGTGGGTTTGTGCATGCAAAATGGGAAAGAGGTGTATATGAAAGAGGGAAAGTGTTTTTCGTGGGGTTGTGTTGTGGGTGAGGAAGTTTCGGAGGAGGTTGGTGTAAGAGAAAGATTTGTAAGATGTGAATCAGTGAATGTGTGTTTTTTTATAGGAAAGAACATTTTTTGTTTTTTAAACTAATATTTGTGCGTAATTATATAAATTATTATTTGGTTTAATTTTTTAACGAGTAAAGAGAATATTTAATCTATATTTTTATTTCTAATTTTTAATATTTTAATAAGGATAATTTAGGATTTTCATAAAAAAATGTGGGTAATCTTGTCAACATAATAAATGATATATTCAGTTAAACCAAACAAACCCTGAAACAAACTTCAACAACATAACTTCATATTCAAGTCACTCTAAAGCCTAACATAGATTTGGGTCAAAATATACACATTTTAGTTATTAAATCGACCCTCTTACCATGTTAACAACATTAGCGAATAACAAAAAGAATAACTAAGGTTCTGTTATTGTGTAAAAAAAACTGGGGTTTTGTTAGTTCAATTGGTAAGATATATTGTACGTATGTATAAGGATCGAGGTTCAAACTCTGATATGCTCAATTATTTACTTTTAAAAGGTGAAATTATAGCTACTAAATCAAAATTAATATAGCTACAAATTGTGTCACTTATTCTAACTAGTAGCTAGCTTCATGTAAGAAAATGAGAAATTCAAAATCCAAACTTCGTCATAATAATATTTTTAATAACTATCAAAAAAAATTACATTTATACAAATTTTATCACATTTTTATATGAGATATGAATAAATAAAATTAGTTTATTTAATCATATTATAGTATAAAGAAAATTTCTAGCCACACCTCAAAAAAACCTAATTACACCTAAATTTCTCTAAATTTTTATGATAATATTAGAATTGTCGTTTTTTATAGTAGAATTTTTTTAAAATCTTCTTCTTCCCCATTATATTTCTACACCTCTTCTTCCATGGTTCCTCCTCACAAGCCATATAATCTCTGTGAAAGCTTGAATATTGAATTTGAAGGTTTTCAATTAAGATTTTATTGCATAGGTTAGTGAAAATTCTACACTAATAATCGTATGAGTCTTCCCTATAGTTTTAATATGATTTTCAATTTTAGTCAGCTCTATACATACAATGCGTGAGATGTAAATTGAGTTTATGGTTAGTCGGTTACCTACGTAAACTGAAAACATGTGAGATATATGTAAACTGAGTTTACGTTTACCTAATTTAGCAAACTGAATTCAGACGTACCTAAAACTGAGTTTACATGACATACATACGCAAATTGAGTTTACATGAGTTACGTAAACTCAAATTGCATACATGCTCTGAATTCATACATACTTAAATTGAGTTTATATGATCTACGCAATCTAAGTTTATTATATGAGTTAGTAAACTTAAATTGCATACTCAAACTGAATTAAGACGTATCTAAACTGAGTTTACATGACCTATACAAACTGAATTTACATTATGTATGTAAACTTAAATTGTGTATGCAAAATGAATTCAGACGTATCTAAAATAAGCTTATTTAACCTATACAAATTGAGTTTACAAGATGTACATAAACTCAGAGTAATGCAATTTCAGAATTTAAGGGGTAGTTTAGTTATTTTAAACTGTAACTAAAATTTATTGATGTGTGGGAAGAAAAAATATTAGTATAAATTAAATATACAATTTTTTTTTTGGTACGGTAATTAAATATACAAATTTGTATTGATGAATATGTTTCCCAAATAATGGACGGGAATAGTATGGACAGGATATTTGACGTACGATTCAAAATAAGTCTACTGTGACATGAAATATGAAATTTGAAAAGGGTTTTTTTAACGAGTGTCCCTGGAGTACTCTTTAAGCATTTTACTTAAAAAAACTTTTCATTCAAAAAAATAAACAGTAACACTGTTTAGCATTTGTCATTTGAAAAATACTATATGAATATAATAAGCAGGAATATTCAGGATGCTGGAATGAGAATTAGAAAATTGACAATGATAGTTAGTTTGAAATTTTAAATTGAATTCTACTTTTAGAAAACGTGTGAGACTAATTAATATAATGTGATGTCCATATTATTTATTTTTTGATGAAAATCTGATATCCAGATTGGGATTTGAATTATTTTTGTGCACAATCATTTTTTATTTTGAAGAAGATAAAATAAAATATATTAAAAGACAAGGAAGAATTAGAAGGAAAAAAACACGGTCACTCAATTAAAAGAATATTCTCAAACAAGATAAAGAATTAAACCACCCTGAATGATAAATAATAAAATAATTAGACCAATTTACTTTCGACCACCAATACAATTGAAGTTTTGTTTTGTCAAGCGAAGCCTCATTTTGATTAAAAACTCGAGCATTTATTTCGCTACAATCACCCGCACACGTGATAGCCAAATAAGGATCTAAATTGAAGAAGATGATCTGACACATGTTTAGGATGAACCGTGTTGAACCCGAGTCAAATAGAAATATTGTACCCGAGTTTACCAAAGAAGTCACAAGAAAGGAATAAGTGATCAACATCACCATCATGTTGTAACCACCACACAAAGATAAGCTTTAGGATGAATATAATTAGACGCCTAATAAGATTGTTTGACGTTGGTAACCGATTGCATAGAAGATGCCAAAAGCAAAAAAACTGACTTTGAGAGGAACATCCTTATTCCATATTGTGTTTGTATCATCGGCAGCTGCGATGTTAACCAACGAAGTCATGTAAACATGCACACTTGTAATTATAGTGTTTTGAAGCATATAATTGTCACATCCACTTGTCATGAAAGTTAAGTTGCACGACAATATTGTTTAAATATCACAACACTCTTGAACTTGAATAACCTACATCTCCACTTTTGTGCTCATCACCGTCCTCCCTCCACCCAAGCTAATACGTTTCAACCATCATTGCCATTTTATTTTCAGTAGGGTCGAAAAACAACTGAAACTACACTTCAAAAACCAAACCATCTATCCAAAGATCCCACCCTATATTAATATCAATCACTCCTACACCAACTCAACTTTTAATACCAATCAAATTATTCCACCAAACTGAATTAAATTAGCCCCCTTCTCCTATAATTCCTCCTATTTGCCCGTATCTCACCGCTAAAACCCGATACAAAAAACTCCTATTTTCCACCTTCATCCTCCAACACCATTTACCAAGTAACGCCAAAATAAATTGCTTTATCCTCCGCTCCCACAACCCACCATTCTCTTTTTTAGAACAAATAATGTCCCAATTAATTAGTCCATCAAAAATTAAACTTCGATCTTTACATATTACATACAATGTCTCTAGCTTGTGAAGAGAATTATCCACATATTTAATATCATAATAAAAAAAATTAGTTTTAATTTCTTAATTAGTTCTTATATATAATTTATCTATAAAAAAATTATGTTTTGAGAGGGAAATGTTGCATGTTTTTTGAACATGGGAGTGTTAGAAATAATATAAAATCATTGATGTGACATTTTCTAACAGCTTAAGCTTTTGGGATAATCGGTCATCTGACGTGGTATCAGAGCCTCTATGACTAAGTGGTTTAGAGTTCGATTCCCGCTCCCCTCACTCTTTAATTAAAAAGTGGAATTTTAAGCATATGGTAGGTGAGTCTATGCATTATCCACGCTTCAAGCCCAATGAACTCTTGTGTGAAAGAGCATGTTAGAAGTAATATAAAATCATTGATGTAATATTTCCTAACAGCTTAAGCTTTCGAGATAATCAATCATCTGGAAATATTGCATCTTAAAAAGAAAAGCGTATTAAGTTTGCATGTCTTAGACTTGGGGTAAGCCTTCATTTATTGGTTGACTTTGGTGACATTGCATGAGGCTGCAAATTTTTGACTTTATTGCGAAAATTGGAAGCTGCCACACAAAATTTAATGAGCATTCATGTTAGTCAAATACTAGCCACTAGAAGCCACACAACAATTCCTCAACTGTACCTGATTTTAATTTTATTCATCCATTTTCCGATCTCTTTAATTGTTTTTGTTTTTATATTTTTTTAAAGTTAAATTAAATCACCCAAATTAACACTTGAGAGACTAAAACTTAAGACTATGAAGAAAAGTACATCCTAATTCCTAAAGTCCCAAGTCAATACAAGTACGAGTACGGGTATGATATTTTTCGGCCCAGAAAGAAAATAACAAATTTTATACCAATAAAAAAAGAAAATGATATAAGCTAGTTATATTACTTTAGGACTTTAGGAATGATATAAGCTAAATTTTATACCAACAAAAAAAGAAAATGATTGTAAAAAAAACAAATGATATAAGCTATGATAAATTCAATTGTCTGTAAAAAAAAAATTCAATTGAGAATTGCCATATCCACTTGAGATACGACGAGAAAGAATAATTTAATCAAAAAATTATTATTATTCAATTAAACGAGTTATTTATTAGTAGACCGACATATAGTATTGAATCCTTTCGTCACGAAAAGCCATATGTTCCTTTTTCTTTTAATAAGTCCTACTTACTCTAAAATCTAAGATTTTATTGACAGTTAACTGTACGTTTGCCAAAATATAATTTTAATTGTGAATATTTTTAATTATCTATTAGTAAAAATTATAAAAATTTGATAATTTAAGAATATGTATCGAAATAAATTAAACAAAATCTTATATGATAGTATTAATATTTACATTTATACTCCCTCAGTCCTTAATTATAAAACCTTTTTGACCACAACACGTATGTCAATGTACAATTTTGATCGCTAATATCTTTAATTATCTAGCAGTAAAAATTATAAAAATTTGATATTTTGAAAATACTCATCAAAATAAATCAAACAAGATCCTATAAGGTAATATTTACATCTATATATTATTAGAAAAATACGGTCAAAACAATGATAGATGAATAGTAAAATTTAGTCAAAAAGGGTCTTATATTAAAGGACGGATGAAGTATATTATTAGAAAAATACAGTCAAAACAAAGCATATGAATAATGCATTTAATCAAACTTATTTTTATAAAATGGGACAGAGGTAGTAATAAATACTAGCACTTTGTGTCAAAACTTTTGGCGAACCAACTAAGGCGAGCTTTATAGAAAAAACTGACTCAGCTTACTAAAATTAACGAATTAAATGGACCGGCCCAGCAAATAAGACCTATTTTACCACTCTTAGTAGCTGCACATTTTGTCAAAATAAAAGAGGTAATAAATAGCACATGAGTCACGTCACACGATTCTATAATATTCTCAAATTTTGTGAATTTAATTAACTAATTGTTCACAGAAATAAAGTAAAAGGCCACATGGAGAATAAATTTGGATAGCAAAATTAGTTGATCACTCAAGCAAGTCGGTTTTCACATTATTAATAAATAAATACTAGTAAATATAGTATAGGAACATTGTATTGTATATAAAGAGACTAAAGATCATATAGGTGTTATTACCAAAAAAATGAAAGATCATATAGGTGTGGTAAATTCTCTTTGCCAATTTTAACGATGTTATCTATTTAAATTAAACATCAAATATAAGATCTTGATTAAGGTAAAAGAAATTCACGGTATCTTATCTAAACGCTCATAGATAAATAAGTAGAATTTGTTTAAACCACAACAAAAATCAATTTTCATCTCATCAATATGTGTCATGATTGTTTCATTTTGACACCAAATAGTCTATTGTTTTTCTCTTTAAAAATTACCCCAAATATTATCAACTTGCCTTTTTTCTCTTTCCATAAAATTTTGTGTTAAGAGTTAATACACTTTTTTTTATCAGTAGAAAATAATTTTGAGTTCATGAGAAATAAAAGTACCTAATTTAGTTAACCAATCTGCACAAGAGTTTCCTTCCCATAAAATATAAGACAACGCAACATTCCAATTCTCAACATAAAAGCATGAGTGTTATTAATAAGAGGACATAAGAATGGATAAGTAGAACCCCATCTTTGATAAGTGTCAATGCTGTTTTTGAATTTGACTCACAAATAAATAATGTCTCTAAAGTCAAAATCCCAAATAATATATAAACCAAAAGAAATAGCTCGAAGCTCAGCATTAATATTAGTAGTATGACCACAGCTTCCCATAAGTAATCCAACCACCAATCGAGTTTCTGATAAGATCCTCCAAGCTTGATCTACCAGGGTTACCAATTGAACTATCGTTAACATTAACTTTAATCACATTATCTGGGGGAGGGTGCCAAGAAACGAACCTAGGCGAAGAGATAGAAGAAGGATCACTTAGAAATCATAATGATATGTACTTTTCTTCAGATATGGCAATCTATATACAAATTAAGTCCAATTTATGATAGGTTTCACTTAGGAATTAGGACCACTCTTTAACTAATATTTTTAAGTGTGAGGACCACTTCACTGCGCCTACTTTCTTTTAGCTTATAAACCGATCAAAGATGCATAAGAGGGCCATTATATTACCAAAAGAATATATTACATCGATCTTACATGTAATTTGGATGAAGACACATGAAGTACAATATAAATGTTGAAGCATGTGAATCAACCATCATGGCGTGCATCAAATGCACATGATCCTATTCAATTCTGCAAATTAAAGTAGCAACTAACAATGCTATATATACATGAATTGATTGAACTTTTAGAACTTTGTTGGCATGATCAATCAACTTTAAGAATCTTAAGGAATTTGTAACTTTTATGAATCTTGTTAAAATTATATATGTTTTTTTTTTCTTTTATCCATTTTCTCTCTTTGTTGATATATGGAAAAATAATAAAGTTGAAGAGAGAGTAGTGACTTTTGTTGGTAAAAAAAATATAAATACATGAGTGATTTAGGAAAATCAAAATTAATTTTATATTGGTATCGTAAAATAACATATATTGTGGTATAATTTTTTTTTCAAAACAATATATATATATATATATATATTACAGAGGGAGTATCATTTCTACTTTGAGTGCTTTTTCATTAACACATGATTATGATTCTTCAACCACGAGTATATGGATATATGTGTACTAATAATTATTAGTATAAGTTCCATTTTATTAAGTCTTGCTTTGATGGTTCCTTTTCTTTGGTTGTTCCCCGATCAAACTTAATTTTAATTTGTGTGTGGCTACATGGCATTTAATTTGAAATTTAATTTTTGTTAGTAAGAGAGGGTGAATGTCATTTTTAATCTTTTTTGGGTACAATATCATCTTAAGCTTTATATGGAGTATTAATTAATGTTACATATTACACTTATTTAAAAAAAGTAAAAAATAAATTTTAACCAATGAAGATTAGGTCTATACCTATATATAGCTAAAGAGGATTAAACTCTCACAACATGTTTTGAACTAATATTTAGAGATATTAATAACTGATGAAGACGAGGATAATGGAGATACTGTTGTAATTTCTAATGTGAGTGGTCTACGATTGTTTTTGTAGTATATGATAATTAATCAAATTAATTAATATTATATGTATGTTTCTCTAATTTTATATTCTAAACTTATATTTTCATTATTAATACATAGTATAAAATGACAAATTGTATATGTCTATAGACAAGACTATATTGAAGTGTTTGCTGAAATATTCAAGTTTTTGGATTTGTAGAGTTGGTGACACCAAAGTTATTGGTTGAATATGCACCAGATCAAAACTAATCTTTTAACCTAAAATAAATGAACATCGTATCAAGACGGGTAAACAAAATACACTTCACTATAAGACGGGAAAGCAATATATCATACTAAAACGGAAAATCAAACAAACAAAGTTGAAAGAGAAAGAATGAGATAAATATATAATACATGAGAGAAACACTAAATATATATCTAAAACACACTTATTTAATTAAAAGAGAACCAAAAATGATTTAAAGTGATAAATAATTTCTTTATCTCTTTTAGTTAAATAAGTTTTTAGATCTCTTTTTCTTTTGATTTTGTCGTTTTAGTGCGACTTTGGTTGTTTTGATTTTCTGGCTGGTGTGTTGTTTTCTCATCTTTGTGCCGTGTAATTTGTTTTCTCGTCTTTTGTGCGGTGTTCATTTATCTACTGTTGAAGGATTAGTTTCGATCTGGTGCAAATTCAATCAATGATTTTGGTGTTATCAACGCTACGAATTCGGTGAGTTAGATATGTCGTACACTTCAGTACAATATTATTTATAGGCATATGCAATTTACCATTTTATACTATCAACATGAATGTTGTGAGTTTGTTCGCAGTATTATCCTTTTTGTTTTTGACTATTATAAATTTCTATTGCATCATCGTAGTCTATCAATTTAAATGAATAAATATCCTTTATTTATAATAAAAAAATAAAAAATTGAATACATTTTATTTAAATCAACACTTATTGTTTGATTGACATATCAAACTTTTCACATGCTTCTCATCTGCACTAAATTTCCCCCATGACGTGCCTGGGAATGTGAGGTACTAACCAATAACTACCAACAATCTAAACATTGATGTCCAAATAATTGTAGCTCACTTGTATCTCTGATTTTAGATTCATATGTCTTCAATTTATCACATGACATGACGAATCTCTTTTATACTCTATACATTTTCATATAATAATGCATTTTTCTTAAATAAAATTGCAGAGTTGAATGACTAACAAAATCTGCTAAATAACTTGTTAAAAAAATGCTAAATAAAATAAACTAATATGAATAAGATAATGCTCGTATAAAATCAAATTAGAACCCCAATCAGAGGCCATATCGAGCAATGACATCAACACACAATTAACATTTCTCTAAGTCAAATTTTAAACACCCAATCTTGTCTAATAAGACTAAGAATTCGCTGCACTAAGCACCATCCTGCAGCCTTTCCAACATGGTTAGTTTGTAGATGTGAAACTGTTAAGAAGTCTCATATCAGTTGCGAGATGGTGTGAATATGTATTTATAAGTAAGGGGCAACCTTCACCTTACAAGTTGGTTTTTTAAGGCTGAGTTAGACACAATTCTCAATTTTAAGATGATATCAGAGTCTATCCACGATTCGCTGGGTCGCTTCACCATTTATATTCGCGCTCCAAGTCTAATAGTGTTGAGCGCGATGGGATGTTAAGAAATCTCACATCGATTGCGAGATGATCTGATTATGAGTTTATAAGTGATGACGTATACATCAAAAAAAAAAAAAGTGAGGACGTCAACATTCATCCTTCTTTGTCATACCTTTTATTTTGACCTTACTTGGATGGGGACACATTGACATTGTCTCTGGATAAGCAAACTGAAAGAACTACTCTTTCATTTGCACCTTCATGGTATAGTCAACAACATTAAATCATTCCTGTTGTGGACAACATCAGTGGGATCCTTTGTTTTGCAATCCAACTTGTAGAGTTGTATCTTGATTTAACATTATTGTAGATGTGATGTCGACACAATGTATGGCATTAGACTTTGGGGAAACCATGTCAACATCATTCATCAAACTTGGTCTCGATCAGTCACAATTACCTTTGTGTTATCTAGAAATTTCAACGAAAATCACGTCACTTCTCTAAAGCTCAAATGAAGGTATCTTCATTCTCATACGCCATATAAGCAAATCCAAATCAACTCAATAGAAGTAACACCAACAAACTCAAGCAACGACGATCGGTATTTGTTGGTTTTTGTAAGTCGAGTCCAGAACAACTGTAGTGGGAAAAGCGTTAACCAATTTATAACAGAATCTGAATGAGCCTAATCTTGGACATTTTTCAGTATCTGCAACCAATCTATATGGGTCTGGGAACAATACCAAAACTGGAGGGTTTTTGAAGGGTTTGGGGAGGAGAGAAAAATATTGGTGAAAATGTGTATTGTTTGTGTCTGAAAACCCATCCGCGCACACGCGCGCGCACATAATTTTGGTTGACTTTTATAATTTGAACAATGCAGATAAATTTAAATTCTATAAAGCGAACCATGTTTGGCCCGGGTGAACGAAGGGAGGTAGTCCGGGTGACACATATTTTTCTACATTTAAGTCATAAAGTTCGAAATAAAATGCGAGTGAGACGTTTTGATAATATCAGGGGATGCGCGAGAATATACGAGGGGCGTGAAAATAAATTCTCCTGTTGTAAGATATTCGTATTTGGGTTTGTATTACTCAATTTGGGCCTTTTTGTTTTGGCCAAGCTTATTGGGCCTTTGTTCAGTTTATTAAAAAAATAAGAAGAGAAGTTCATTTCAGAAGCAGAAACCTAAAAAACCAAACCACCACAGTTCCTCTCTAAACAACCGTCGACGGCGGCGCAACAACACCGTTTACTGCTCACATAGTTCAGTCTCAGATTCAAACTGAGGTATGGATATTAATGTTTCTGCAATGAGTAAAAAAATCCGAAAGAAAAAACAGAAGAAGAAGAAGAACAAAACTGTAGCAGTAGCACCAGAAGAAATTGCTCAATTGAATGTAGCAATAGCAACAGAAGAAAATGATAAATTGAACAGTAACATGATTTGTGAGATTCAAAACTCTGTTGCAGGTATGCATTTTTCAATTCTAATGTGTTAAGATGAATGCTGAAAAAATTTAACTTTTATGTATTTTAAAACTTTTAATTTGTGCTGTATTGATGTACTCGTTAGATTTATCGATCATTTTGTGTCGTCAATTTTACAAATCCGTAAGTATGTATGTTCCGGGCTCTTCAATATCTTCATATTTGCAGGGTTGTGCATAGTTTGTTTCGAAATTCATCTTTTTTATTGTATCGTAAATGAATGAATATAATTTGTGAATTTAATTTATACTATAGACATTGTAATATTCTTTTACACGTATGTCCAATCAAATCAAACGATTCTATGTAGATATTCGTAGAGATATTTTAGGAACTTAAAAAAATAGCATTATGGTATTGATTGAGAGGAACTTATATAAAAAATGTGTATCAAATAAACTCATGATTTATTAAAGAATGAAAAGAGAAGTGTGCATTCAGAAGCAGAAACTCTAATTAACCAAACCGCCACTGTTCCTCTCTAGATCACCGCCGTTAGTGGCACAACAACACTGTCTATTGCTGTCAGATCTTCCCTCCTCAGCCAAAAATTCATTACACTATCAACTGTGAATTTTCTCATAGTTCAGTTTCAGATTGAAGCTGATTCAGATTCATTTGTTATCAGAATCTATAAATGACGAAATTATTTGTTGATTTTTTAGAAGCAGGTATGGATAATAATATTTCTACAGGGAGTAAGAAAACCCGAAAGAAAAGACAGAGGAGGAAGAAGAATAAGGCAGCAGTAGGAGCAGAAGAAAATGATAAATCGAAGGTAGCAGTAGGGCCAGAAGAAAATGGTCAATTGAAGGTAGCAGTAGCAGCAGAAGAAAATGGTCAATTGAAGGTAGCAGTAACAGCAGAAGAAAATGATCAATTGAAGATAGCAGTAGCACCAGAAGAAAATGATCAATTGACGGTAGCTGTAGCACCAGAAGAGAATGATAAATTGAGCAGTAACATGATTTGTGAGTTTGAAAACTCTGTGGAAGGTATGCGTTTTTCAGTTCTATGCTGTTGACATGAACGCTTTAAATTTGTTCACAAATTTATCTTTTTTGTATTCAACAACATTAAACTTGTATGGTATTGATGTACTCTTTAAATTTATCGATCATTTTGTCTTCGTTAATTTTTAAAATCCATAAGCATGTATATTTCGGGCTCTTGAATATAGTAATAATTGCATGCTTATGCATTTTCCAGTTTTATTCTGTTAACATGAATGTTATAAGTTTGTTTAGAAATTCATCGTTTTTATTTAACAATTTTAAGTTTAGTTTGTATTGATATAAATGAATGAATATAATTTCTATAAAAGTGTCATTATAGTGTGAGTTGATTGGATGCATGTATAAAAAAATTTACATTGTCGGTGCATATCAATTAAACTCATACTAATTCATTTCCCGTAAAAAAAAAAACCTAAAGGCGGTGTGGGTGTGTGCATAGAAAAAACTTCACTCTTTTTAAATCATCTATTTTACTCAGATTTGGGCCTTGTTAGGCCTGGTCCAGTTTATCAACACTAAGTGTTTTTTATTTAAAAAATGAAAAGAGTAGTATGCTATCAGAAGCAGAAACCGTAATTTACCACACCACAACTGTTCCTCTCTAAACCACCGCCAATGGCGGCACAACAACACCGTTTATTGCTGTCAGATCTTCTCTCAGCCAAAAATTCATCACATTGTCAACAGTGAATTCCCATAGTTCAGTTTCAGATTGAAGCCGATTCAGATTGATTTATTATCAGAATCTATTAATGACGAAATTATTTGTTGATTTTTGTGAAACAGGTATGGATAGTAATATTTCTACAGAGAGTAATAAAAACCGAAAGAGAAAACAGAAGAGGAAGAAGAAGAAGAAGCTAGCATCAGAAGAAAATGATAAATTGAAGGTAGCAGTAGCACCAGAAGAAAATGATAAATTGAACAGTAACATGATTTGTGAGTATGAAAACTCTGTTGCTGGTGAGTAATCAAACTTTTTTCCCCAACATTTTTATGGTACATTTGATTGGCGAATTTGGAATTTCGAGCGAGTTAGAGTTTTTGATCAAAACCTAACTCAGTAAATTGTGGGATTAATAAAATGCTGGATTTAATCATGAAATTGATTGTTGTTATGTATTCAATTGTCTGCTGTTTCAATGATTATTGATGATGTTTATATGATTGGTTGAACATATATATACAGTGATTGTTGCTATTGAAGAAAATATGGGAATTAAACCCTTTTATGAATTTGATTTTATGATGGTAGTGAAAAAAGGGATTTAGAAGGAATGATTGGTATGAATAAATTTTTAGTCATGTTTGTATGAAATGAAATTAAAAGGGATCTTGATCGATGATTGTTGGGTGGTCAGTTGACATCAGCCATGTGTTGCACAGTTATTTGCGGGACGAGCTATGTGCTCCCTATCGATGGGTTATGTATCTTGGTTATTTACATATGTATGAAATGAGGCATGTGCTCCACATTTATTTACCCAAGATGAGCTTTATGTGGGAGATGAGCATGTGTTCCTCAATAATTTACCCAAGATGAGCTATGTGCTCTCTATTGATTTTTCCTGTGTCTCATGGTTATTTACCCAGGATGAGGTATATATGTGACGAGCTATGTGTTTCATAGTTATTTACACAGGATGAGCTATGTGCTCCCCATTGATGTGTCCTATATCTCACGGTTATTTAACCATGATGAGCCATATGTATGAGACAAGCCATGTGTTCCGTAGTTATTTACCCAGGATGAGCTATGTGCTCCCTATTGACGTGTCTTGTATCTCACAGTTATTTAACTACGATGAGCCATATGTATGAGACAAGCCATGTGTTCCATAGTTATTTACCCAGGATGAGCTATGTGCTCCCTATCAACGGGTCCAGCGTCTCACGGTTATTTACCCAAAATGAGTCATATGCACAAGACAAGACATGTGTTCCATAGTTATTTACCCAGGTTGAGCTATGTGCTCCCTATCGAAGGATGCTATGTCTGATGGTTATTTTCCCAGGATGATCAATATGTATGAGACTAGCCATGTGTTCCATAGTTATTTACCCAGGATGAGCTATGTGCTCCCTATCGATGGGTCCAGTGTCGCACGGTTATTTACCCAAAATGAGCCATATGCATGAGACAAGATATGTGTTCCATAGTTATTTACCCAGGTTGAGCTATGTGCTCCCTATCGATGGATTCCATGTCTGATCGTTATTTTCCCAGGATGATCCATATGTATGGGACCACCCATGAGTTCCACTGTTATTTACCCTTAATGAGCTATGTGCTCCGTATCGATTGTTCTTGTATCTCATGGTTATTTACCCAAGATGGGCTATGTGCTCCATATGGATGTATCCGATAGCACATGGTTATTTACCCAGATTTTGAGCTGTGTTTTCCACATGGATGGGTCTCGATGTCCACAAATATTTATGTCAATATGAGCTATGTGCTTCATATAGACGGGCTTTGTAGTCCACATGGATAAGCTGTGTTCTCCACAAAGATAGGCTCGATTACCCACATGAGATGAGCTGGTGTTCCATAGATTTGCATACTATCGCCTTCTGGGAAGTAATACTGTTCCAATGCGATGAGGCGGATAGCATGACGGTAATTGATAATGATTATGAGATCTCATTATGTGAAATATATATAATGATAAATTTTAATGTAAATGATTTTTTAAGTTGTTAATACTAGTGATATTTTTGAAATGGATGATTATTGTTTCCTTTGGTTAGTAATCGTTGATTATAGCCACTTTTAGCTGGGTGAGAAATTTATTTATTTTGGGTTTGTTTGAAAGCCGCCAAGTTTTGGTGATTCTTGGCTTTATTATTGAATCTTTTAGATGTACAGTTAGTCTTTGTCAAAAACTTTTATGATGGTATTTTTAGACTACTGTTTATCTTCTGGTAAATGATTACTTTATTTATTATAATTTTCCACTTTTTTCCAATTATTTAAACCCAATGTAACCGAGGTGTTACAACTCATGTACTAATGAAATACGAAAATTATCGGTTACTGATGAAGAAGATAGGCCAAAAGATTTGCAAATTCCTTCCATTGGAAAATCTGTTCAATGTTTGAAGAAGAAGCTTCTTGTTCTTGATGTTAACGGGCTTCTTGCTGACATAGTTGCATATCCTTTCCCGACGGACATAAAAAGAGATACAATGATATCTAACAAAGCATGTAAGAAATTATTTTGTTATTTTTACTTTTTTCAATGAATTAAGACTTCTTTGTTAATTGGATTTTATTTCATTTCAGTATTCAAGAGGCCTTTTTATAAGGAGTTTCTGAACTTTTGCTTCGAGAAATTTGATGTGGCTGTGTGGTCTTCGAGATTAGAGTACACTTCAACTTCAACTTCGTCCTATAAAAAATATCACTCAACAATTATCCTGTTCTTACTTTGTCTGCATTTATGTATCCGTATGTACCTTTTCAACTAGCTGTTGCTTACTAAATCCCGGATTTTTATAATTTTGTAGGAGAAATGTCAATAATATCGTTCATTTTTTGCTGGGAGACATGAGTCGGAGGTTGATTTTCTGCTGGGTGAGCACTGAGCACTTCATCCATTTGCTTTGATTTCCAAAATGATACTTTTGTTATCGTTCATTTTTGAGTAACTGTTTTCACATGTATATAGTTAAACTTGTGAGTTTTTGGAGGGCCATGTTTTGTTCCTGATATCATGTTAGATGAGTTATTTTAATCATGCATTTTGTGGTGGTATTGCGACTTTGTAAACTAAATTTAAATATGAATGTCTCTTATGTACATCTCTTGCCTGATTTATTTTTACATTATGGAATACTGATTTATACCATGGTATGATGATTCTTTATTGATATGGTGTCACTGTTTGTGTTTAACCTGTTTGGTCTTTTTGTTTAAATTACTTCGAAACAACGGGTTTTTCTTTTCATTTTATTCTACATATTTATGACAGAACGCTTCACAATGTACTACGACAAATATCGCATCTCTTGAAAACAATGACAAGAACCTGGTTTTTAAGGACCTGAGGAAAATTTGGGATAAGTATGATCCTAATCTTCCTTGGGAGAAGGGATACTACAACGAATCAAATACATTGCTTTTGGATGACTCACCCTACAAGGCGTTGCTTAATCCTGTAAATATGCTAACTCTTTTATTTTTTAAATTCTCATATATGATTTTCAGTTAACATATATAATGACATGTATTGACTTATGTTTAATGTTTTGTTAAATTATTGTAGCCATACAACTCAGTCTTTCCACCTTCATTCGATTGTCGGAATAAGCAAGACAAATCACTAGGTATGGTACAAAATGACCTATTTATTTGTATTGTAGGATTTGCTTGATTATGTGAATGAACTAGGAAGACTTTTATATTTTATTAGAATTTTATTTTAACATTTCACCACATGCCAAAAAACGATGCGAAATAAATTTTATACGATCATCTGTATTCTTCATGTTCTGTTTAAAATTGCCTTTTCACATTAGACCTGTACTTTTGCCGAAATCAAGGTAAGTCACCATGATTTATCAAAACCAATAGACTGTACCACTTGTATAATAACTGTGGCACACGGTAGTTTCGGCAAACTCCCTATGATACAAAACTTTTGTATATCCAAAAATTACTCACTTTTATTGTTGAAGGGTTATAGTGTAATCCTTTTCATGCCCTTCAAAGTGTATGATATGTATTGATTAATAACAAAAAGCGTTTTGTGTCAGCTGCTGGCGGCGGTCTACGAAAATATCTGGAAGGATTAGCAAATGCCGAAGATGTGCCGAAGTATGTTGAGCAGCACCCATTTGGTCAACAACGTATCACTGAAAAAAGTAAATCTTGGGACTTTTACCGCGGCGTTCTTTCTACTCTTCAACCTAAAAAGTGAAAATCAGGTGCCTTTCAACTTGAATATCAATTTATACATTCTGCAGGCGGCTAAACTATTCAGACGGTTTTTTCGAAGAAATTGAGACATAGAAGGCTCTTCCTTTTTGTAATTACCTCTAACTCTATTCAATGGTACACAAATGTGTATTTTTGCATGGTTGCATATGAAAAGCCCCCTTTTCAAGCGCAATCACTATTTGTGATCATGTTTTTCCTTTGGAATTTAAATTTACAAAGGCTGAATCATTTTCAAGAGAAATTTTTGTTAGTTTGAATTTTGTTGAAAAGTTTATAAATTGATTTGCTAGATTTGTAATATTTTATTGTATGTGATACTAATTTAAAACATTATATATATGGTGTTTATTTTTTACAATACCTAGATTTAGTGTTCCAATTCTTAGGTTTTTCAAAAAATAATTATTGGTTTTAATCAAACTTGAAATGACTAAAATTATGCTAAAACAAATGATGATATTGAGATTTAAATCAAGGAACTTGCAAATAATTTTTTTGTTTTGTTGATAAAGCACAAATATTATCTACTATTAATTTATAGATGTACATCTATTATTTATGAACATTCTCAATATATAATTATAATTATTATTTATTATTGTAGAGTATCATCATTTTGAGGCTCAATATATAAATCCATACTTTTTTTACCTATTGGTTGAACCTAAGTACCTAACATGGCAAAGTTAATTGCATACAATTTGTTGAGATATTTTAATTAGACGTAGTATCATAACAATAAAAAGATTGTTTCATTAATAAAAAAAATAAATAGATTATTTCACATGAGTCATGGCGACTCCTGCAAGGTATAAACCCATCTTTTCTACTACTAGAGCAAAATGGCCTAACAAAAACCAAAAATATAAATAAAAATACTAGAGCAAAATGCAATGAGCTGCATAAATATGATGTGGCGTTGGGTGAGTAAAACTACTACTGTATCCCAAAATAACAATAGTTACATGTATAAATGCATAATTTGGATCACTCGAACACAATGATTATTTCTCTCGTTAGATTGGAGACATCTTAAATGATGAGATAATTGGTTCAGAGATTTAAAATTGTTCCGTATCTAACACGAGAATCTAACTCAAGACCATTTGTTAAGGAGGATGAAATTAGTTAAAAATATATATAAAAGTAAATTTAGTTAAAAATTTACTATACATCAGATTTTTTTTTACATTTTTGGTCGAGACCGGTTATCCACAAGCAAACACAATGACTAATCTCTCGTTATATTGGAAACATCTCAAAAGATGAGATAATTGATTCAGAAATTTAAAGCTGCTCTATATTCAAGGTGATGATTGAACCTTCAATCTTTAATTAAGAGAGAATGTACCCCAACCACATCCTCCGAATTATCAGATTTTTTTGCTATATATCATAGATGTTTTTAAAATTAAAAAAAGCCTAAATCAATAAGTGCAATGTTTATCTTGTTAATATTTTCAGCAAAAACGTTTTCCTTCTTAGCCCAATTATTTTGGTAATAACTTGAGTCAATTTATAATCATAGTAATCATTAAAAAAATTAATACATTTCTAAAAGAATTCCATTGACTCAGTTTGTTAGTATTTTATTATTAATATTAGTAATTTGTTATATTTAAAAATTTAAATTCACTGTACTTCCACACTAAATAAATGCTTTCTTACAATATACAGTATATAATAATTCTAGTCAAAATATATATTAACAAATTAACTTTTTGAAACCAATTTCCATTGCTGGCAAAAACCTTAAACTTTGTCCTTTTGTAAATTCTAAGGTACTTTACGTTTCTAGAATAAAAACTGCTCCATCTTCCAAAGTCTATAAAAATACAACTGTTTTTGTCTTCATTCAAATTTCAATTTTCTCTTCTCTTTTTATATTTCTTTGTGTTCAAGTCATAAACTAGTAATATTCAAAATCATCTTCATGTATGTTACATTTAAATCCCATAAAGCACAAACACTCTTCATGTGTCCCGGTATCGGTTATGCGTCCAACATAGACACGACACCGACACATATGATTATATTAAATTTCGTCATTTTTTTCTCAAATTATTATCTTTCTCGACGTGTTATTGTCTGTGTTGGGTCCGATGTTCGTGCTTCATAAATTTCTTCAATTCCTTTTTGTCTAAGTCTTTTTGATTAATACTCAAAAAGACAGACAAAATTGAATTATTGTATTATTTTGATTATGTTACTTTTATTTGAATATTATGATAATATGAATGTATGATGTTTATGTTTTCAGAATTGATTAAGAAATGATGTCAAAGTTTTCAGTCATTGATGAGAAAGAAGAAGAGGGTAGTAACAATTTGTGTATTTCTTCAATTGAAAAATCCTCACTTGGATGCTTGAGGAAGAAGAAGCTTATTGTTCTTGATTTGAATGGACTTCTTGCTGACATTGTTTTTCCTCCTCCAAATGGCAGTTACACCAGATGCAATTGTAGCAAGGAAAGCAAGTGAGAAATAAATGTTTATTTATTATTTGTTACTTTTCTTTTTTACTATTTCAATGAATTAAGAATTTAATTTTAATATACATTGTGAGGTACAAAGTTTACACACCAATCATATGTTTGAGGTTATGATTAATCATAAACATTTTTAATTATGAAGCATGGATGATGAAGCACATACAGTCCTCAGATTAGGCGTGTTCTAGTCTCAGACAACCGTCATATCCGACATTGACACAACATTGACACTTATGATTATATTAAATGATATCATTTTCTGAAATTTTTATCTGTGTCGATGTGTCAGTGTCGTGTCTGGTGTCCGTGTCTCTGTGTGTTTGGTTCTACAAATGTTTTTATTGATCTGATTAGTACAATTGATTGACAGTGTAAAAATTCCTTACACATTGATGGTGTATATGAATAGAATCTAAGTTAATATGTTTTCTAATGATTGGATTGTGTTTTTAATTTTCAGTATTCAAGAGGCCTTTTTGTCAGGAGTTTCTGAACTTTTGCTTTGAGAAATTTGATGTGGCTGTTTGGTCTTCAAGAACAAAGTACTTTTGAACTTAATCCTTTTTATTCCATAAAATTTCACTTTGTATACATTTAATTTGTGGTTGATTATTAATTTATGTGTTTTATAATCTTGTAGGCAAAATGTTGACAGTGTGGTTGATTATATCATGGGAGACATGAAACAAAGGTTAATTTTTTGCTGGGTGAGTACTAATGAGAATCTCTTTTGTTATTTTCAAATAGATTATCCTCTAGAAAATCAATTTTGTTAGATTTTCTATAAAGCATATTACATGTTTAATTAAATTTTGTGAGATTTTAAGCAGCCATGTTGAATCATGTCTGCATTAATATTTATTATTAAGTTGTTTTCGACGAAAAAGATTTTCTGTTGTACTACTTCTTTAGTTCAACTTATTAGCCATATCCTAGTTTTAAATTTTAGCCGAATTTTAGCCACGATTGAGGATACGTTGCAAACCTTTATATCGTGCCAAAATATGGAAAAATGTGGGCTGATTCAGTCTAAATTACATTAGTGACACGGAAGAAGAGTCCTCAAATTCCTTTATAGTATTGAGGCTGCAATTGCGGTTGTAGACTGCAATTTAAAACCATGAGCAGAATATAATATATAGCTACTTTGCCAATTTAATATGCAATTGCATCAACCGGGCCGAAATATTTGTACATTTTGGTATACTATATTATCGAACTAGCTGATCGACTGCAGTCACAATCTACAATCATAACCATCCGATCTTCAACAGACGGTCGAGACTCGAGATAGGACATGTTAATTATTTATGGATTGGTGCTTGCAATTTTTCATAGCATTATAATTGGTCTCTTGTGTAAACCATTGTTCAAGATTCATCTAATTCTACATATCCTTGACAGGACTTGTCGCATTGTACGGACACAGGGTTCAAAACTCTTGAAAACAAGTATAAGCCGCTTGTTTTCAAGGATTTGCGAAAAATTTGGTTTAACTATGATCCTACTCTTCCTTGGGAGAGAGGATATTACAATGTATCAAACACACTGCTTTTGGATGATTCTCCCTACAAAGCACTGCTTAATCATGTACACAAACAACTTAACTAATTCTTTTCTTTCTCTCATTTATCAAGCTTATTTTCAGCTATCATATATTGTAACATATTCTAACTTATGTTTAATGTTTTGATAATTTGTTGTAGCCACTAAACTCGATCTTTCCGCATACATTCCGTTATCAGAATCAAAACGACAATTCATTAGGTATGGTACAAAACAACTTTCATATTGTGGAGTTAGAATGTTTTACTTCATTTTACTTATGAAAACGACATATCTATAAGCTTTTTTGAGTATGTACCATCCACACTTGTCAGTGTTTGATACCGGCACAAGTGGTTAGATTCGATTATTGTGTTCTATCAAATTATTACATGCATGCATTGATGAGTCAGTCGTATCTGGTATCCGTATCTGCATCAGTGTTTCATATATAAGCTCTATGGATCAGCTTATGAAAACAGTTTATAGCTTATACAATAAACACTTAGTTAAGTCATTTACTAATAACAAAACATGCTTTTTGTCAGCTGTTGAAGGCGATCTGCGACGATATCTAGATGGATTGGCAAATGCTGAAAATATGATGGAGTATGTTGAGCAACATCCATTTGGTCAAGAACATATCACTGAAACAAGTGAATCTTGGAATTCCTACCTCTATGTTGTCTGTTGGCTTGCTTTAAATCAACCTGAAAAGATTTTTCCTTCAATTGGAATGTGATCAATTTAGTTTGTTTGATAGACTAAACTGCTATAGAACAATGTATTTTTGCATTGGTTCACATTAGATGCTCTTTTTATATTATGGTGTTTCTCTTTTTGGAGAATTTTGAAAAGATATCTTGTTGGTTGAAATTTTGAAGTAAAATTTTAATAAATGAATTTCATTGATTTGCTGTGTGATCAAATATATATATATATATATGTTTCCAAATTAAATCCTTATATTGCGGTGTCATGAGAATTTCCCACATTGGGATTTTTTTTATCTTCTAGCTATCAAACTGTTAAACATCAGTGTCGTGTGCGGTGTCTATTTGTGTGACGGTGCGCAAAAAATCTATATCAACCTTTTAGGAGCAAAATATGATTGGTTGCATGAATATGATGTGGTGTTTTGGAAATGAGAATCAATTCTAGTAAAAGTGAGTTCCATAAAAAATGTCATTGGAGAAGCTCTTATCGAAAAAAAAAAATCTTAATAAATGTAATGCTTACAAAGAATTATTTCTTCTTAACTCAATTTATAATCATAGTAATCATTGACTTTTAATTTATCATATACATAATATGAAAATTTTAAAGGAAATACTAACTAGTGTCCCCTTTAAGGGTCTGTTTGGATTGATGACATAGAATGGAGCGGAGCGGAATAGAACGGAACGGAATAGAACGGAATAGAGATTCCATTCCACTGTTTGAATATTTTACGATGGAGCGGAGCTAATTTCCCACTCCATTGTTTGGAAAGTAGACGAAATGGAATGAATTATAATTTTTTATTCCAATTTTACCCTTTATTTATAAAACCTAATATAATAAAACAAGTTTATTTCTCATCTTCTTCCCGCACAAATGATTCATGTATATATTAACTACCCTACAAATTCATTACTCCCACTGTTTTTGTTTACAATTAACGACAAAAAAAATTAAAATTGAAACACCCCAAATTCATAGCCACATATATAGCAGCTAGCAATTCGCATAAGGAGAAGAAGAAAGGGTTTTTCGTTTACGACCAAAAAAAATAAAATTGGAACACCCCAAATTCATAGTAGCAAGCAGTTAGCATACACATAAGAAAAGAAGAAAAGGTACTCATAAATTGTTGCAAGCAGGCTGCGTATTAATGGAAGAATTGTAGGGATAAATTTGTATTTATATAATAGTTGTGTTCCATTCCATCCCATACACCCCAAATTGGGTGGAATGAAAAATTGAATGAATGAATGGTATCACTACATTCCATTCCATTTATTTTTTACAAAACCAAACAATGGAATAGAATTCCATCCCACTCTATTCAATTCCATTCCACCACTTACCATCAATCCAAACATAGCCTAAACCTTCATTTAGTAGAATTTACCGAACATTCATAGTTTCTTCTAATTGTTCTCTTTGTCTCCAACAAAATTTCACTTCAATTTCATGTTGAGGTGGGTGTCATGGAGACATTTTTAATGATTAAATTGAGTTTTTATTTAACAAGGCAATAGTCAAGACAAAAATGATACTCCCTCTATTTCAAAATAAATGTCATTTCAAATACATGCGCACTAACATACTTTGATCATATATTTTGATTAATATATAAAAATAAATATTAGTATATATGATGTTATTTAATTTGTCTCGATGAATATTTTTTAAAATATAAATTTTAATTTTTTTTTTATAATACATAATAAAATATATTTATGATCAAAGACATGCATTGACATACGTAAACAAGTCAATTGTGACACTTATTTTGAAACGAAGATAGTAGTAATTAACAAAGTGTAGAATTTCAAATATTGAAGGAGAGACATTAGAAGACTCGAGACTCATTCAATATTTGGTTACTTTCTCTGTCCCAAAATAAGTGTCATACTTGCCAAAATTGTTTGTCTCAAAATAATTGTCATATACTATTTATAACATTTTTTTTCCTATTTTACCTTTATTACTTTATAGTACTCCTTCCGGTTCTATATATAAGAAACATTTTACTTTTTAGATACATTATAAAATGGATGAATGTAGACAATATTATTATTTAGATACATCTATTTTACAATGAATCTAAAAAGTCAAAATTTTCTTATATATAGACCAGAAGGAGTATAATTATTAAAAAAGACAATAACGTAATTAAAAAATCTACTCTTTACTTTTCTATTGTCTACTACCAATATAAATCGAGAAGGACCCAGTATAAATAAACAACAAAAGTGAGAGACATTTGAAGACTTTTCAAGTTCCCCACTCCTTTGAAAGTACTTTCTGTTTCTGTCATAAAAACAGCTCCAACTTCCCAAGTCAGAAATAAAAAAACCGAAAGGCCAAAGGTCAATCAATATTCTTTATTTATACTTTCCTTTGTTATTACGTCAAAATCATTTATTACGTCATAAACATAGTAGAATTGTTTAATTTATTATTCTAGTACTTTGTTTTTGTTTATGTTGCATTAATTTGAATATTATATGATATGATTATGATGTTTATGTTTATGGTTACAGAATTGATTTTAATATAGAAAAAAAAGGAGAAAAATGGTTTTTGGTGTAGCTAAGGAAGAAGATACTATTGCTGAAGAATTAATGACAAAATTATCAGTTTCTGATGAGAAAGAAAAAAAAGAGGAAAAGAATTTGTGTATTACTTCAATTGAAAAATCATCACTTGGATGCTTGAACTTGAAGAAGAAGAAGAAGCTTATTGTTCTTGATTTAAATGGACTTCTTGCTGATATTGTTTTTCCACCTCCAAAAGATGTTAAACCAGATGCAATCGTCGCGCGGAAAGCATGTAAGAAATATAGTTGTTTTATTTTATTGTTGTTTACTTTTTTTATTTAAATTTTTTCGATGAATTAAGTATTTAGTTTGATAAATTGTTGGTCTAGAAAGTTTTTCGATGAATGTAATCAGTAATCACATAGGACACTATCGTTTCAGACACTGAACGCATCTTCAATCTGAAGTGTCTGTGTTATGGAGATTTTTATTAATTTGAAATTTGATAAGTACATTTGATTGACAATGTAAATATTTCTTACACATTTGAAGGTGTATATGAATTGAGTCTATGAATTGATTTGTTTTCTAATGATTGGATTGTGATTTTAATTTTCAGTATTCGCGAGGCCTTTTTATCACGAGTTTCTGAACTTCTGCTTTGAGAGATTTGATGTGGCTGTTTGGTCTTCAAGATTGAAGTAAGTAATCTTATTCAACAACTTCTTTTCATAATTATTACTTAATTGCTTCTTATTAACTGATTTATTTCATAATTTTGCAGGAAAAATGTGGACTGTGTGATTGATTATATGATGGGAGACATGAAAGAAAAGTTGATTTTCTGTTGGGTGAGCACTTCATTCATTTTACATGATTTTCAAAATAATCCTAATTTTCAACTAACTTGTCTTATAGAGAATCTGTTTAGTTGATTTTCTATAAAGCATATGATATGTTTGATTAAATTCTGTCGCGGTTACACTCCGAACCTTTATATTACGGCAGATTGTACAAATTTGCAGTTTGCGTTGCAGAGACCTTAAAATCTGTCATACTGTGTCTGCAACTTTTGACTTAAGACCATGAGTTGCATATAGCTACTTTGATTCGAAACTATTTTAAAATGAAATTGCATCGACTTGGCCTAATGCATATATTTTGGTATATACTATATTATCGATCCAGATCGACTGCAATCTCAAAATGCTGCTATTGTTGCAGTTGGTAATCATCGATTGTTAGATGCAAATCAGTTGATTTGTGTTTTAACGTTTTCAACTCTGATTTACATACAACTTCAAATCATTACCTTCCGATTTTCAATGTTTGGCTAAGGTTAAAACCACAAGAATCATGGATTGTTAATTCTATTTTGATTGAGACTTACATTTTTTAGCATGATTGGTCTCTTTTGCAAAACATTTGTCTAAAGATTCATTTAATTCGACGTATTTTTGACAGGACCTGTCACATTGTACCGAGACCGGTTTCAAAACTGTTGAAAACAAGCATAAGCCACTTGTTTTTAAGGATTTGAGGAAAATTTGGGACAAGTATGATCCTAATCTTCCTTGGGAGAAGGGATATTACAATGAATCAAACACATTGCTTTTGGATGATTCTCCCTACAAAGCACTGATAAATCCGGTAAATAAACTATAACTCTTTCTTTGTATTTTTCTTCATTTATAATGACATGTTCTATCTTATGCTTAATGTTTTGTTCAATGATTATTGCAGCCATACAACTCGATCTTTCCTCAAACGTTCAGCTACGAGACTCAGAATGACAACTCATTAGGTACGGTAACATCAGAATTTTATAGTAATGTCAACATGTTATGACTTGTTTGAATTGATTTAAAATAACTTATCACATGTCCATAAGTACTTGTGAGACGGTTTGGGAGAGTTCTACTTACGACGTGTCTATAACATGTTTTAAGCTTATTTTTATAAGCTCTCCTGTATAGCTTGTGAAAAAAATGTATAACTTATACTTATATTATAGGAAAACTATGTGACTTTATCTTAACTTATGTTATAGAAGTGGCTTATACATAAGAAATTAAATAACCAAACAATGTCCGTGAAATATACTCACCTCTGTCTAAAACTATTTTTCGTCAGCTGTGGGAGGTGATCTACGGCAATATCTGGACGGGCTGGAAAATGCTGAAAATATGGTGAAGTATGTAGAGCAGCATCCATTTGGTCAAGAACGTATTACTGAAAAATGTGATTTTTGGGACTTCTACCTCAA
Source organism: Trifolium dubium (assembly GCA_951804385.1). Taxonomy (NCBI): domain Eukaryota; kingdom Viridiplantae; phylum Streptophyta; class Magnoliopsida; order Fabales; family Fabaceae; genus Trifolium; species Trifolium dubium. The sequence goes on along the minus strand of OX638072.1, from coordinate 2,354,412 downwards.
AGTTATCAATAGTCTTTCTGTTTTTCAACCTGAAAAGTGAAAATATAGTTTCTTTCAATTTCGAATTTGATCAATTTAGTTAGTCTGTTAGGCTAAACTGCTGAAGCACTGATTATTGTTGCATGGTTACATATTAGATGCCCCTTTTTGTGTGTGATTTTGATTATGATTTTCCTCTTTTTGAAGTAAGGGGTGAAGAATTTTGAAAACAAATCTTGTTTGAATTTTGCAGTAAATTTTGATAGATGTGTGGTGTGATTATATGTTTATATATGTTCCTAAATTAGATTGTTAGTTATATTTGGTGTTAATGCAACATAAGATTTGCAAAATCCGTTTCTTTAGTGATGAGTTGGTTAGAAAATTCTATGCAGTACCGACACTTCATATCAAAGATGTGTTAAATGTCTACCACGTGAGTATTTGATGATGCAGCTTTGCCTTTTAAAAAGGGTCTTGCTAGGGTACAATGGTTAAGGAACTCAAAAGTAGTAAATTTTACATTGAACAAACATAACTTACATTTTAAAAAAGTTTAATACACAATTTCCAAGCCAAACTTTACCATTTTTGGTTCCTTATTTAGTTCAATGGGTGCCATGCACTTTAAAAATGTCGATTATTCATGGTGTCAAAATAGAATTTCAATATTCCTCTCTCCATCATCATTAAAAAGAGCGTCTTTAGTTTAGGTTCATCGAGAGATAGACTAGCTACTTTAAAAAACCAACTCCAGCAAATAGATCCCTTTGATGTTGTGAAGTTTTAAAAGAATCCAACATCTTTTTGACTATGCACATTTGAAGGTCAAATGGTTTCATGATTTTATGCTGTAACAAATAAGCCGCAACAGTACATCTGAATTGTCTGATTTAAATTTAACGGTCAAAATTGTTTTAACCAAAATACACAATTTTTAATTTAGACCATCTGATCAAAGATTGACGGCTTAGATTAAAAGTTGTGTAACTGCATGTATTTATTACAGTAGCAAATCCTGGTCTGAATCAGACTCTCAATTAGTTAACCTTGCCTTGAAATATAATTTTGTGGTGCCTTGGAGCTCAAGAAATCATTGGTATAATTGTTTAATCCTTACTGGACATATGTCTATCATAATCATAATCTCTTACATTTATATAGAAGACAATCAATGTACATATAGGCTAGTTAACATTGGTTTCCATTTTAATAATTTTCAAATTTCAATGGTGGGATAGTATATAACTATATATTCCTCCTACTATTCTCAATGTTTTAACTTTTAACTAGAAATAAGATTGGTATACTGAACTATCGTTTTTGTTTGTGTTTTATTCCTTCACTTTATTTTGGGCTTACTTTGTAATGTGCAATTTGAACTTGGGCTATTAGATGTTTAGGTCAATCTTTATTTTGTACTTTCTATTAGATGCCTATATAATGGTTATGAGGTGTGAATAATAGACAAGGTATTACACTTACACTAACATAACAAATACTAACAAATATTACATCCGTCCCAAAATAATTATCGCTTACGTATACCAATGCATAAAAATATAAAAATATTTATCGAGACAAATCAAACAAGATTTTATATGTTAATATTTAACTTTATAGATTAATAGAAATATACGGTCAAAATAAATGCGACAATAATTTTGGAATGGAAGTAGTATATTTTTAGCCTTACATTTTTTTATGAGACTGAACTTATTTATTTTATTTACCATATGTTCGGTTCCTACTCTTCATCTTTTCTCCTAAAAATTTGTCAAAAGAAAGAAAACTTTCCTCATAAAGTGTTGGGAAAAAGAAATATTATTGTGGTTTCAATTATTGGAATTTGTCTAATAAAGGTGAAGACGAAAAAGCTATAGATGCCTTCCAATTGAATTTCGTACCCCGCCAAACAAGTGAAACAAAAAAGAATCAAGTTGCTTTCACACAAAAAAAAAAACCAAGTTAGTCTTCATATATTTTAAATAAAATTCATGTCAAAAACTATATTTTAAATAAAATAAATGTTGGGATATGATATTACACCCAACATGCAAATACTTAACATATGTATGATTTGAAAGGCTGTCTTCACATGTGACATAGTATAGGTTAAAATAGAATTAATCAAGATTTCAATACACCTCATATGGTCAGTCCCTTTTTTTATGGTCACACGACCAATTTTGGAAACACCTTTAAATGTGAATATTATTCTAGTTTTAGGTCTCTTTTGAAGTTCCTTTTGTCTTAAAATCAAAGTCCTTCCAACTTGGTTAAGGTGGATCATTATCCCTTCTACCTCCCAACTTTTGAGGGAGAGGTGTTGGAACTTCTTAGGAGCCTTCAATATAATGGGTGAAGGTGGAGAAGGATCTTGGTTTTTCTTCATTAACGTGATCTAAGAAATTCATAAAAATAAAAGGAAAATTAAAGAGATAAAAATTGTATAAAAAACAGTCTGATTGATTGATTTTGGTGTTCAAAAACTGTGTACAACTTGGGTATTTGTATAGGCAAATACTAGCCATATTGGTTAGGAATAGTGCCCTACAAATCATTTGCCTCATTCGACTATTTGATCGGGTAATGTTAAAACTTCCCTTTCGCGGGTAATCTTGGTGCTTAACGTTCGATTGAGACTATACTTTTCATGCATTATCAGATAACCTCATTCATAATGTACAATTTCTTTTTAAAGTAGTGTATGCATTATTTGTCATCTAACACTAGTTGCGCCATAAACAAGAAATACGAGTAGAACGGCCGCGCTAGACCTCAATAGGCTTGAGAAAGATTAAAGCTTCTTCGTGTATGACTACATACGTTTATAATACTCACCCGATAAACTTTCAAAGATTCATTCGAGTATCACTTAATCGTTTGTCATACAAATTTTAATTGACATGTAACTTATTTTTTGGTGTAAAGAGAAACTGAAATTTGGGACTGATTTGCAGTATGCAAGAAACTTTAATGCATCTGAGCTAGGCACTATTATTAATCTTATTGTGACATTGTTTACAATTTTCCAAATTCTAGTGCAAGTTTCAATAGGAAACAATTGAATAGTGCCCATTCATTGGCGTGGGCAACATTACCCATGACTAGTACCAAAGTTTTCTATCATATTCCACTTCATAATGGAGATATTATTTTAAATGAAAACGCATGAATTTCTTTGAGAAAAAAAAAATCAATTGAGGTCAAACTTTTTTCATGATTAAAATTTTTTTTGGTATAAGTTTTCATGAAAGTTTTTTTTTTGAAAGTTTTTCATGAAAGTTTTTTTTTTTGAAAGTTTTTCATGAAAGTTTAAAATCAGTATCTAGGGTAATTTTAGTGTAAATAACTGATGTTGTATGAGTCATGTTAGATTTAGCTATAATTATTTACTTTTAATTATTTACTTTTAACTAATGTATTGGAAATTTCTATCCCTCGTTAATTTTTTTTTTAAAGTACCAACCCTCTCTCATTATAAAAAAGTGAAGAAAAGACGTCACTTTTGATTTCCTATCAAATTTAGAAGCTAAAATTATACTCCCTCCGTACCAAAATATAAGTCGTTTTGACCATATCACACAAATTAAGAAATGTAATCATTGTTGTATGGAAAAGAGAAATTATGAGTTGATTTACAAAATTGTCCTTCATTAATGGTAAGTAAAATATAAATTGTAGAAGTAAAAGAAGATAGAGTAATAAATAGTTAAAGATATATATAATAAGAAAATTAACATTAAATGTTGCATTGGTATTGTAAAACGACTTATATTTTAGTACAATTTTTTTTTCCAAAACGACTTATATTATAGTACAGAGGTAGTAGTATCTCTCACAGCTAGATAATTTAGATCATTTTTTTGACTAAAGATAATTTAGATCTTGATATTAGTGGATAATAATCGCACACATACGGGTCTGTTTGATTCAGGAGTTTTAGAGGGGATGTCATATTTTAAATTTTTATGTTTACTTTAACTTTTTAACGAGAGGTGTGGAGGAGATAATTAATTTATTTTTTACTCTTAGCTTTATAAACTTAGAAAAATGATTATATTATAATGGATATATTACGTAAAAACAATCTAATGAATAGAAATCCTAAACAAAAATTATTGTAAAAAAAAACCTAAATTTTTAATATTTCAACAAAGATAATTTAAGATTTTAATAAAAAAACGAAGGTATTTTATCAACATAATAAATTATATTTTATCTCATCTCTCTTCCTTAAAAATTTCTCCCCACCCCCTCGGTTGAACCAACCATATCCTAACATTTTCTTGGTGTAATAATAATCCATCTAATCAGTAGGACCTAGATTCTTTTAGATATGACTTTTTTTTATGTAGATATGTAGACTTAACTATATATTACTCCTCTGATTTAAAATAAGTATTGTTTTAGCTCAAAAAAATATTTTAAAATGAATGTCATTTTAAATGTAATATTTTTTAAATTTACCTTCTAATTATTACTTTATATATATATATATATATGAGGGTTGTTAACTTAGACTTTGTAGCTCAAAGTTAACAATGTTGACCCACATGAAATTATTCCTCATTATCTTCGCGTGCCCCCCACCACCCTCAACGTCTTGCGAGCCCCCACACAATTTTGCCTAAAAAATAGGGGGCGCGCAAGAAGGTCAACATTACTTAATATTAACCCACAAGTCGAAGTTATAGAAATCTCATATACATATACATATATATATATATATATATACACACACACACACTATTCTTATGAAAACAAATCAATGTAATAGGATCAACTTAATAAAAGTGTTATTATTTTTTACATCATGATTGTATTTTTTAATGTGTGTATAAAAAATTTAAACGACATTCATTTTAAAATAAAAAAAGTAGTTAATTTTAACAATAAAATTCGAATTTTGTATAACCAAAAAAAATTCAAATTTTGAGCAACAACACGTGGAAGATTTGTTTTTAAATTCGACTTATACTCGATGTAGAGAAAGAAAAAATAATGGAACATAAAAGAGTTTAAAACTCCCTTCCAAATAGCTGCCTGCTTCAAGTAACTTATGATATCATGAGCAAAATTTTATGCGTGATGATGAAACTTGAACATGGTGTGTCTTAAACTTCACTTTTCCTTTTCTCTTCTTTGATTATATGAGATAAATATTTAATAAATTGTATAGAATAAAATTTTAACTTATGTTATATGATGTTTGATAAACAAAATTATTGTAATTGGACATTTTTGAAAACTTTTTTTTTTATTTTTTTAACAGCAAAAGAGAATTATACATTAAAAATTGGAATCAATACAAAGGATACTTAATCCATTCTTGAAGGATAAATATAAATAGTACTCCACCCAATTGAAAGAAAGAAAAATAAAACAATCAGTTAAAATGCTAGTAATAAAACTCTCCCCACTTATATTAACGCACAATACAATCTAAATGATAAACATGTCATTCATAATATAAACATGGAGCAAGAGGCTTTTTTGACAAAAGTCATTTTCATATCTTGTCAAAAATTTCCATCGGCTCTCTAGCCTTAGATTAAAAAATTCTTTCATTCTGAGACCACCATAGCACATAAATTACCGTATGTCAAACCATCAATATGCTATGTAGATTCTGCTTGCCTTTCTTATTTCTTATGTGAAATTCTGGTATACCAGTATAAGATGTTGAACGTGATGATGTTACAACACTTAGGATGTTAGACAGGATGTTTCAACCCTTGAGATGTTGGAACGGACAGACGTGTAAAACAAGTTATGTAAATAAAGAACTAAAAGAGCAAATAATATAAGTCATTTGTTAACACAGTTCAGTGCAACATCACCTAATATAGAGGCATACCAAGTCAGGAAAGAAATTCACTAGTGTAATATTATCCATAAGCTCTTCAGCAAACTCGTCGTTTACAAATTAGGTCTTCGCCAATATCTGTGTTATACTTCTACCTAGGTATCTCATAGGTATGAGAAATCTATCTCACTTCCTACTGCTCAAAGTTAGAATAATTGAAGTTGTCTCGTCGTTTATTCTCTTATTTTTTGTAACAAGCTTAAAATTGTTTCGGACTGAGTAGAGAAGTATGAAAAATGTAAATTAGATAAATAAAATATAAAAATGTATACAGTTGAACCAACTACGGGTGGACTGCAGGTTATTTAGTTCAATTTAAACAATCGATAATATGTCCGATTCTCAACCAATTTGGTTTTCAAAATTTACTGTATTATTCCTTCTGTCTCAATATAATTGTCGCAATTTGACCGTTAACAATTATTTTAATTTTTTTTTTTAATAATATATAAAGACAAATATTAATATATGAGATATTGTTTGATTTATCTCATTGAGTATTTTCTTAATATCAAATTTTTATATAATTTTCATGAAAGAAAAATGAAAATATTAGTGATTAAAATTATGTAGTGGTATACGTAAGCGACAATTATTTTGAGACAAATGTAGTATATACTAGCAGTGAGAAACCAAAACATTAATGTGGGAAAATAATAAACAATATTTGTTTTCAATTCCAACATATTATATACAATGTTCATAGCAACTGAACTAAATTCACAAATACTAAAATAACTCATCTTAATCTTAAAATTCAAGTATATTTTGGATATGCTAATGATCCAAATATGTTAAAGAGTAACACATTGGAGGATTAAGGACCACACACTTGTGCTGAAATGTATCAACCAAAAAGCACATAACCAACAATACTGATGTGGTATAGTTTACAAGTCGTACTACTTTCTAGGTTGATAACATACATCAGAGCTATTAATATTCCAGTTCCTATAGTACTATTCAATTCCCTTTTTCACAAGGTCTAAAATTTTAACCTTTCAAAGAATTCAATGGATGTATTTATGTCACTCTGCTCTGCAAATACAGTTACCCAAAAATTTTATAGGTGATATGTAGCATTCATGTAATAAATACTTCACTGCCGATATATGTTAAAGAATCTCACATCGATTGCGAGAAATAAGTTAGGTCAAACTCTCGATTTTAATATGGTATAAGAGTCTCTAAGAGTTATACCATATGTTATCAGGTTTCCGTTATCAAACCATCCACCATTCATATACGTACACAAAATTCTATAGTATTGGGCATAAGGGGTGTGTCAAAAAGTCTCATATCAAAAGTGAGATGCACATACATAAATTCATAAGTAGAAGCAATTTTTATCTTAAAAATCAGTTTTATTGAGTTGACTTATGTCCGACTCCCAATTCTATTTAGAGGATAGTGCATGAGCCCAACATTAGATGAGATATGATTTAAAAAAATGTACATGAGTGAAAGACACACGACGTATACAAGCTAAATAATATCAGAACTAATTTCAACATTGATATCATAACTTTTGACGAGATGTGACATAAAAAATTGTTTACTCTATTAAAGATAAACATTCCTCATGTTTTAAATGATATTAAAATCTACTTAAAATCCGTTAGACTATCTATTATTAAATGTCTCGAGTCATTTCATATGTTCGTTCTTGATTGTGAGAGTGTGTGTTGGATTTAACTTAAATTTCAAGTGTTTCTAACAATGACGGTCGTGATTGCATTACACTGCAAAAGTTTAATGTTTCGGCCGCATTGAATAAATACAATCACAACCGATTTTATGACATCGTTACAAAAACCTCTAAAATCTAAATATTGCGTTCGCAATTGCAGTTCATGTCTCAATTTAAATCTACAGCCAGTTTCCATGTATGGGAGAAAAAGCTAAGAACCCATCAAAAGATCAATTCGGTGAAAGTGGGATATGTAAGCATATTTGAACAAGTGCTTATGATATTCTGCAGCTTTAAACTGAAGATCTTTCTAACCACTTTTTCTTATTAAATTTTTCATTTCCATTAGGTAATGAGGATACAAATCCACTTCTTATCTGACAAACTCCACATGGTAAAGGAGAGAGGTTGAAGCAAGCAATAGACCCACCCCACGTTATTTTGTTCACATGGAAGTGGGAAGAAGGAAATGACTATATAGTAGCATATGTGACCCACATATTCTCATACACAACTTCCCCTTAACCTTCTTTCTCTTGTTTCTTTATTAAGGATTTGATTCTTTTGACCCTTTTTATCTCTCTCTCCTCCTATGGGTCCATAGATTGAAAATTCTCATCCATGTGTCATTACTTATTTGAAACGAAAGTTGAACTTAATTCAATTCTACAAAATTGATTTATTTTTAATATATGCCGTCATGTTCAATAAACCGATAGTAGATGGTTCAAATTAGTTTTGGAAGAGATTATGATATCATCTTAAAAGTTTTAGTTGAGTTCAACTTAAAATTACAAAATAAACTTATAAAGTGAATGTTATCTCTACTTATAAACTCAAGTTCAGATCATCTTACATTTGATGCGGAACTCTTAAAACTATTATTAACATGAGACCTCTCATTATTGTTAGATGAAGATGAGAGGATTTAACTTATTAATATGTACTTTATAATTTCAATTGTTGAGTTTAAGAGTGGTCTAATCTTTATCTAATCCAATACTTCTAATTTGTTGATTGAGTAGGTACATTTGAGTCCAAGAATTGAGATACTCAAATTTTGGGAGCAATACCACCTAGCAGTTGAAGTGAATTATCTCATCTCTATAATATATATATATACATAAAAGATATATTGGCTGTAGTCTGACATGAAAAAATTCGTCTCCATAGTTAGTTATTTTTTTTTTGACAACATGGTTAGTTTAACTTATTCATATTTAAAAATGAAATTCTAACCGTTAGAGTATCTGATAAAAAAAATAAGTGACCGAAAGATATTCAAATCTAGATTTTTTGTAGTAAAGGTAAAATTTACACTTTCACAATTATACAATCTTAGTCATTTAATCATAATCACATTGTATTTTACCTTGGCAAAACAAGACTAAAACACAAAGTTATAATTTAAATTGTCAGATTTTAACTCAAAAGTTCATATTCCAAAGTCTGATGATGACGTGATTACATAGAATATTTTCTATAATAAATTATTATCACCTCAAATAATCAAATCTCATTTTATGGAATTAATTGTATTTTCTGCCGTCATCGATCCACACATTCACAAAGTCAAGAAGTTGGTGGTCGTCTGAGATCAAAGATCCCAATTTCAATTTCTTAAAAACATGAAACACCAATCTTAAAATCTGAATTGTACGATCTCAATCCAACGCATCACTAATATACTAACTAAATGAACGTGTAAAATAGTTGATCGCAAAATCCAAATCTCATATATATATTTTTTTTGATATCCCAAATTCCAAGCATCTTTATCTTATCTCTCCCTAACGTAATGTAATCAAAAAAGGTAGTCACTACTTCTTATATTCTAAGCAAACTATTTTTTTTTCCAACATTCATATAATTAATAGTACACCACAATTCCTTCCTAACACAACACACACATACATCACACTCTGTCCTCTGGCTTCTGCATCTTCTTGAGATAAACAAAAAACAAACAGTAAAACTAAAAGTATTCCTCTGTTGTTCTGTGTCCAATCTCAGACAAAGAAACCAAAAACATCTCTTCTTGTGTCTCTCAAATGAATCTCTATCTCTCTTCATTTTCTGCATTGTTAGTAGTCAACAAAAGGTAAATACTAAATGTCAGTTTTAGCAGCATTTTGATATTGCTTTGTTTTTACTTCTAATTATTTGTTCCTTTTGTTTCTCTTCACTTACAACCAAGAATATTCTCTTCGTTGTTTTAAACTGCGGTTACAATGTAAATCTTTATATTGTAGCCGCAATTGCAGTTGCTGACTGCAATTTAAGACTATGATTCTTTTCTATTCACATGTAAAACACAATCAACCTCAAATGAAAATAAAAATTGCATGATCAACCTAGTGCTTCATCTTGCATATATATGAACATTCTAGTCAATTTACCGGTGATGATTTTAAATATGATTTCGAGGTTTTTTATACAACTGCAATTTTGATTGCATCGGCCGCATTTTTTCTTTAAATAAGATAACTGTATCTGCAACCGCAATTTAAAACCATGATATTGTTACTATTTTACTACATTTCAACTTATGATTTTGAACTTTAAATCTTTTACTTCCATTGAACTTTTTTTTGCATTTAATAGGGGAATGAATTTGTCTTAACAAAAAAAGAAGAAAAAGGTTTGTGACATTGCAGAATTGAAATTTGAAGTGAAACTAATATGTCTGGAAAGGGTTTGAAATCTATGAAAGATGAAAAGCAAGATTTGCAGAAGCAAATTGGGTGCATTACTGGATTTTTTCAGCTCTTCGATCGTCATCGTTTCATCACTGGTCAAGGAACTAGCGGATGCATTCAGAATGCATCTTCTTCAGGTATTCAATTATTCATCATATCCTTGATTTTTGTTTTGTGTATAATATATAGTTAGGACAACAAACTCGATTTCGAAGAATAAAGATAAATGCAAACAGAGAAACACATGATGTTTGATAATTAAGTTTGGCTAATTTTGTCAAAAAAAAATGTTCAGCTAATTGTGTCTTTGAGCACATAGCGGCTTTAGTACTCTATTTCAATTATATAAAGTTTAGGGACCGATGTTAAAACCTAGTACGCACTCATCCATCTTAAAAGATGAAATTCTTGCCACGGCTACATGACAAAAAAAGGTTTAAGCCTTACAATGTATAAATTGTAGATAAATAGTAACGGTTCATATTACAACATTAACCGGAACAATTATTGGTAACAATGAGCCATACCAACATTTGTTGTTGGCTGAAATATCATTGGTCAGAATTACTTACCTTTCGGCAGAACTCCAGATCACTGAAAAGTCGATACTAATTAAGTGTTTTCTTAAAGTTTCAATTTTTTTTCTCTTTTGATGTAGAGTTTAAGATAAGCATGATTAATTAAGAAATTTGTTTGATAAGTGTATTAAAGGGAAAAATGTTACCAAAACGTTAAATGTAGTACAAAATTCTTTAGATATTTGTCGTTTATTTTTGGCTGGAGGAAACAACAGGTTTTCATATGAAAAGAAATTTCTTGGATATTTCTCATGTATTGGGACGAAGCATATACGTTAAAAATACCCGTTTTCAATATACAGTACTACTACAAGAGCTTCTTAATTGTAGATTTTGAAAAGCATTAGAAAAATTAATGTTGCAAAATTTGTGCATAAAATTACTTATTACAAAAATTGTTTTTTCATAAGATACAATAAATAATGAGGAACAATTTTGCTGGCCAATGGGATATTTTTTTGGTACGTATATGAAGTGACAAGTCATTTGAAATTTACGCACATAAAATGGAGGAATTGAGGTTCGAACCTCAGTCATGGCGTCCGACTTAACAATTTCAGCATTTTTGTCAATTGACTTGGCCAATGGAGTTTTTACTCATTTGAAAGATTAGTTTTTGCGCAGAGAAATAATTTTTTTTAACTCAACCAACAAATCGAAGATTGTTACCTAGAACTTTCCTCCACATTTGCACATTTTCAAGTGATGTTTGTCACTCGATTTACAGAGGGATGAAGAAACTTGTATTATACAAAAATAAAAAAGTTAAGATCAATTTGACTTACAATTATCAATAGGAAGTTTCCAGAGTAGTTCTATAATCTGTACAACCAGTTCCAAGATGCAAAGTTGACTTATTTCATTTATAAAGTCAACTCAATTGATCCTCAAGATATGGAGCACAGAAATTTATAAGATGATTTTATATTACACGTTCAAATAGTAATGTTTTTCTAATATCTAATAAAATAAAAATTCAACTTTTTGTTGAATTATCAACAAGATCAACTTTGTTGCATTTTTAGTATAAATTATCCAGATAAATGATTCAAGATTCAAAATAAACCAAACCAGATTAATTGGTTTTGTGAAAACCAGTTTTTTTTTTAAAAGAATAAATAGAAAATTGAAGTAAAAATAAAAAATTTAAAATAGAAAATTCACATATATTACTTCTAAGTTCTAACTCAAAATTTTCTTCCTTGTCAGGTGTAACCAATATTGGCATCAAAGAGCTTAATAGTACATTGCAGAAACCAAAGGTAAGATAAATAAACCAGATACATATGATTTCAAATGTACTAAAAATTCAATTTTGCTTTTAATAGCGACCGGAGAGAGTACCAAAAATAAGTTGATAACATGTCATTATGAATGCAGGCAAAGAATAAAAAAAATGCAAAAGAGAAGCAACAATTTTCCACAGAGTCTTCGATAACTTCTGTCTCTTCATCATCTTGTTCATCTAGCATGTCATCCATTGAATTCAATGCAATAATTAAAACAAAATCATCTTCAACCAAACAAATCCAAATTCCTCAAAAAACACATTCAAGACAACAATCTCTTGATTTCTATGATATTGTCAAAGATTCGATGCATCGAGAACCTAAGGGACTATATGTGAAAACATTAACAAAAGAAGAACAAAAGTGTAAAGCATATCCACTGAATCAACACATAGACTCTCCAAGGCCTATGCTATCACAAAGGTTTGCCAATGCAAGAGTTACGGCTTCCAATGAACCATTACATACTCTTTCACAGTCGAAAAAATCACATTGGGACTCTCCGCGACTCTCTTATGATGCTTTGAAATCCACCACAAAGAATAAGGAACTTCCTAGGTTTTCCTTGGACAGCAAGCAAGGATCCATTAGAGGAATCGAAGGTGGAAACAAGGCTCGCAATCTGTTGAATGGTTCACAAAAAGGGTATGAGAGGAGCTCGAGTGCAGTGATTAATCAATTGCAAGAACTAGAAACACCGAAAATATCTTCGAGTGTCGTAGCTAAGTTGATGGGACTAGAAGCTCTCCCGGACTCAACACAAGCTTGTCGGACTTCTATCTGCTCCACCGATAAAAATGAAGTCACGACAAAATCTAGCACAAGCGACGAATACAAGAAACGCCAAAGTTCAGTGTCCCCAAGGAATAGAAGGGATGATGATTCAATCACAAACGTGAAACCATATTCGCGATTTGCGCTAGAATCGGCGACTACGTGTAGCCAACCTGATACAGGCCGAAGTTATTCGTTACAAGATTCTTCAACCGGAAGTGATTCTGAGATAAAAGCATCAAAGGCCTCTCTTTCTGTATATGGAGAAATTGAGAAAAGGCTTGCAGAACTCGAGTTCAAAAAGTCCGGAAAGGATCTAAGAGCCCTTAAACAGATTCTTGAAGCAATGCAGAGATTTACAGATTCATCATCAAAAACCAGGAATAATAATACTAGTCTTAGTGAAAATTCTAAACTTCAAAGTCCAAGAATGCAACCAAAGGACCCGCGCTCGGACACTATCACAGTTGAGATGTCGAACACGACCAAGGGTGGTAAATTACCAATTGTCATCGTGAAACCAACGAAAGTAACTAGAAAAGCCAACAATCCTGCTTCTACATCAGTTAATGATAAATATTGTATCAGTAAATGTTCTTCAACAAATGGAAGATTAGTTGATAAACAAAAAGTTAAAGGTATTGTTTCAACAACGAAAAATACCAAGGACACTTTTGGTCAAATCGTTCCTTCAAAATTGATGCAATCATCTAAATCTTTTCAAGAAAGAAATCCAAAAAATACCACCAACTCTAGCAGCATAACAGGAACTGAGAGTCCAAGACAACAAAAGAAGTTTGCATTTGAGAGGCGCTCTCCACCAACTAGTCCATTGTCAGATTCCACCATTAACAGAAGACAGCATAATAGACAACAAAGTTTCTCTATTTTGCAGGATAGAGATGAACATTTCAGTGAGATGAGGAAATTTAAGCATCATGTTAATGTCATTTTTTCAGATTTTGACAGTAACAGAAGCTTGGACACTCAAAGTGACATAGAAAGTATTAGAATCGATCAATCGGAAAATATCAATCAAAATGTAAGTTTTTTTTCTTGTATATTTAATTAGATTTTCGGATAAGAAACAATTAGTTAAACATTCTTTTATTCTGTTGGTCAGAATGCATTTGAAGAGGTCAGTCATGAAAACTACAAGGCTGACAAAATTGTCACTGCTGAACAGCCGAGTCCTGTATCTGTTTTAGATGCTGCATTCTATAAGGAAGATCCACCATCTCCGGTGAAAAAGAAATCGAGCGTTAAAAATTTAGGTAAGCTACTTATCATAGTTAGAATTATCTTACAATACATGTGAGTCATATCTCAGTTCACTACAAAGTTAAACTCAAACAATATGAATCCTTAGTTTGAATCTATTTTGGACACAAATCTCATCTTGTTTCATTATGATTAACTATGAATAATCCTGGTTCATGCTAATCAATCACTACCTAAATATAGTGTAGCCAACCAACTTTTTGTCAATGTTGCATTGTTATCAAATAGGGGCCATTGGAACACTATTGTGTATTATGGCAGATACTGCGGCTTAAAATGACGGATTTCTGCGTTCTACAATTGATAACACTGCAACTTTGTATAGTTAAACACTTTTATAACTTTACAAAAAGCATCATTGAAAGGATTTGGAATTAACATTATTTTTGTTTAAATCTTCTGCTATAGGTGAAGCTTTAACCACCGACAATGAAAGTGAGGAGAACTCAGTGGCCCAAATACTGCAAAAACTCAATCATATTGATGAAAAACTCATTGATTTCAACAACATCAAGAATCCTGATCATAAGTATATATCAGAAATACTGTTAGCATCAGGTCTAGTCAACGATCAAAACTCTAATCAGAAACTTCATTCACTAGGTCACATGATTAACCCGAAATTGTTCTTTGCACTCGAACAAATGAAGACAAACAAGACACATTTCAATATTGAAGATGATGCCGAGAAAATGCAAAGAAAACTCGTATTTGATGTTGTCAATGACATTTTAGTTCAAAATCTGATATCCAAAGAGTTAGCGGGTAAAAAGCTAAAAAAGAATAAGCTTTTCGAAGAGCTATGTTCAGAAATTGATGAATTACAACCTCAAAATAAGAATGTGAGCTTTGATCATGAGGATGAGAATCTAATAAGTCTCGTCTGCAGAGATTTAAATCATCACAACACAATTTGGACTAACTGTTGCAGGGAGAAACCGAATATCGTGTTGGATATTGAACGGATGATTTTTAAAGATTTGATAACTGAAGTTTGTGAAAGATGAACAACAAAACTGTTTTGGTGTTTGTTGCAGGCAAAAGCTGTTTCCTTTGAAGGAATTTTAGTTAAGGATTTTAAGGGTGGAAAAAATAATCAGTATTCAATATTTCAGCTTTTTTCTAATGTAGCAGCTATAGATATAGTTTGAAAGGGGTAATAATAATCTGCTTAATTTCACTATTTCATCTTCGTTTTTCTTCATGTATTTATCATAGTCTATGTTCATAAATACATGCAGAAATACAGATAAATGTATATCAATACTATATTGCAATAACTTTAACATATTAATTGACAATAACACATTTTTATTATAGTATCATTTATTTTCCTCGCCGCACTCTTGATTTAACACCAAAAACGTGTGAGGTGATGGGCGGGATTCAAGAAGCAAATTCATCATAGAGGCGAAGATAGGAGGATCAATGGTGAATAGCTAAAACTAACAGTGTTGAGTATTCACCATATTGGTGTGAGGATCAAATGATTTCAATAGCTAAATTTGTGCATGTTGCGAGACTCATTCAACTTGTGCATATTAGAAGAAGCCATAAATTAATAGTAACTTCAACAAAATTTACAGTGTAGCAAAGTCTTAAGATGCCAAAACATGAAATGTATTGTTAAGATCACATTATCATATTAAAATTTACAGTGTAGAAAAGTCTTCTAACGGTTAGTGTAAAATTTCTCAAAATTGAAATGTGTTCACTAACACGACAATTGTCTTTGAAACCGAGGTGAGATGAACTGCATCATGTACCAAAGCATATTCGACCAGAGGAATTCAAATACAAAAAATTGCTCCAATAATTTAGAGTGTCATTCAAGCTGTGCTAACATGCCTGATCAGGGATTGGAGACTCGATAAGCATTTCATGTCGATTAGTAATTTAAATAGAGAATACTTTAATCAAGAACTTCGTTAAAGCATGAGAATGTCTTGCAAACTTACTGAACAAATGCACATGATTTATCAGTACAACTGGAAAGAGAAAAAAACCACAAAAGCAAAAGGGCAATGGTGTGGAGCGAAAACGGAACTTGAGTCAAAGTGTCAAACATTAATATCAATCAATATTTATACATATCAAGATCTTAGATGAATAAGCTGAAGCAGTAATTATTTAGATTAACCAGTATGCACTCATTCACACATGATTACACATAAATCATAATTGTCACCATCCATCAAAGACACATCTTCGCAGTATTAAAATGGACTATAACATGCACATGATGAAACTTACTGAATCAGTACAAATGATTTTTCAATATGATGAGTATCTAGAACAAGGGAGAGAACCCTCCCTTAGGAAGAACCAAACCACACTCTATCACAGTACTATTGGAAAACAACAAATTGCAAAAGCAAAAGAATGATGGCAGGGGCATAAATGGATCTTCCAAGTCATACATGGAAATAATTCCCTGCAAGATATAGATATGGATGTTTGAAATAGCTGAAGACATCAATATCAATATTTATTATAAGCTATAGCTATTAAGAACTGAGATGCATAAGCTGAAGCACCAATTACATAGGTTAACAGTATGCAACACATGATTGCATACAGTTTTCACCATCATTGCACATTCATCTCCACATTATTAAAATGGACCATCACATGCAAAATTTCTTGTCATTTTTGAAAACCAATTGAATACACACCACCAACTCCATCCAAATCTCTTCACTTTCTGATCTACTTTTCCAAAATCTCGTGGCACCACTTCTTCCCACATTCCTCTCACTCTAACAAATTTGTAGTAGCCAGAGAAGAGAGGAAGGGGAGGTTGCAGAGAGAGAGAGAGAGAGAGAGATGTTGTAGCGCAAGGTAATAAAGAAAAGAAGGACATTGCAGCAATGCAGACTATGCAAAGAAACCTATGTAGAAAAAGATAAATTCAATGGATCCGACCTGGAAATCCACATCAGCCCAGTTTGTCAAGGATCATCCAATCCCACAAATCCATGGCCACAATCACAATGCCACACCAATCCCAGTGGCAATCCACCCTAGATTTGGGGCCAAAACTCAGAGGATTCTCCTTTAATAATGAAGCGCCACCGCAGTTGAAACTGTAAACCTTAAGAGATAGCTTGAAATCCAGATATTTGAGGCCGAAATAAGTCAATCTAGCTAGAAAAGCATATCTTTATAAACAGAAACTACATATTTGGTTTGACAGACAAAATACTATCTTTCATCTTAAAAAACATTTCGCACTGTGATAGCAACACTACAAGCACAACCCGCGACCTCACCTGGAGCGGCTGCAATCATGAAGACGTGAACAGCACTGCTAACCAGCACCGCTATTGACTACCTAGGTAAGGTAAATAATTATGGGGCAATTTCTCAAAAACTTTGAAAATAAGATATCATTAAAATGTTGATATGAGACATTTATGTTATGTCCATGGCATATATCATTGAAACAGATAGCCGTTGCCTGAGTCGTACATTTGCCTTCTTTGGGCAATCAGCAAATTCAACATTTCTCTTTGGTAGAGAGGAGGGAGGGGAAATTTTAATGTCTAACATTAATTTCTCAATGTAGAAAAAGTTCAATATCACATGAATATGTACAATACTACACAAACAGTTCACTTTGATCAAAATCTGATCAATGGAGAAACAGAGGATGGTTAGTGTAGCAAAATTGAATTTGTTTACTAACACACTTCGGTTAGTGGTAGCTTGATACATATCACAGCTGTGAATCTCAATTTTTCCCAAAACAGAGACTTCACAAACAACAAATAGCTCCAATTTATAGTGTCATTAAGCAGTGGTCGGGGGATTGGTGCTCAATATGCCTTTAAACTTGAATGTCAATTAGTAATTTTAAGAGAGAATAGACTTTAATCAACGTCTATCTTAAAGCATGACAACAAATTGCAAATGATTTATCAGCACTACTGAAAAACAACAAATTGCAAAAGCATAACAGTGAGGGTGAGGGGCATTGATGAAACTTTTGAGTCATGGAAGAAATTCATAGCAATTAGCAAGATATTGATTGATATGGAGGCTTGAGATAGTTGAAGACACCCATATCATAGTTGAAGACATCCACATCAATATATATAGCTATTAAAGTCTGAGATTCATAAGCAGAAACAGCAATAAACTAGATTCAACAGTACGCACTCAAGCCACACATGATTACACACACAAATCTCACCATCCGTCACAAACTCATCAGTACATTATTAAAACGGACCATCACATACATACACAGTTTTTTTTTTCATTTTTGAAAACCTATCAGTTACACGGCAACTCTACTCAAATCTCATCACTTTCAGATTTTCTTTTTCAAACATTCGCAGCACTTCCCCTACCCCAGCTCTTTCTTAATCTTACAAATTTGTGGCAGCCAGAGAGGGAGGTTTAAGACAAGAGAGACAGAGACATAGAGAGGGTGGCGAGGGAGGGGGGCAATAGAGAGGGACACAGCAGTGGTGCAGACTATGCAAAGAAACGGATCTAGAAAAAGATAAATTCACTGGATCATATCTGGACACCCTCTCATCACACTCACATTTGCTATAGCTAGGTAAAACAAAGAATTATATTCTAAATTCGGAAAGATCATACAGAGTGCTAACAAATTTCAATGAAAAGAATCAAAAATTGATCTACCAAGCAATTGACATACACATACACATACCTGAAAGATTGTTAATATCCATCCTATAATGCCCATAAGCAGACAGTTAGCTAGATTTCAATATCCCAGAAACAATTATCCTGATATTCTCATGATCGAGTATACAGATTCTAATAAAGCAATCTATTTTACAACTGAACAAGCTGATCTGGGTTTTCCAAAGATTCCCTCAAAATTTTCTCCGCCCTTCTTTTCCTGTCATCTTTCTCATCTTCCATCGCAAACCACGGCAAAGTATTATTATGCTCCTCTTTTTGCGGAATCAAACCAATGGACCTTCCTAAGAATTTATTCTTAGTCCCAACCTTAAATCGTACAGTAGGTTTCTCTTTCACAGGAAATTTAGTCTGATCTTCCTTGGAATCACCGCATGTGCTTTTCATTGCTTCAATTGCTGGAGCAAACGTCTCCAATACTGAAATGGGTTCATTTTCAACAAAATTTTCTACAATGGGAATATCAGATGCCACATTATTATTAAAGAATTTAGCTGGAGGGGCAATAGACGCAACTTCCTTTTCCTCAAATTTCAAAGGTGCAGCAAGGAAAGGGTTACTTTCTGATGCTACTGTTTTTTCCTTAGCAACTGCAGGGTCAACCACGGCGGTGTTTCCAAACACATTTGAGCCAATCTGCTGCTGCGAATTCAATAGAGGCCGATCCCCGTTGCCATTCTCATTCTCAAATTTGGAAGCACGAAGTTCTGTACCTCTTTCATTCACTGTAGCTGACTGTAAATACGTTTCTGGATCCGGGAATGCAGGCAACCACGCCGGAATATGATCATCAGGAGGCTTTTCTCCTCTTTGCAAAAAACTCGGATGCAGCACCCGTTCTTTCACAACCGGAAACGGAGGAATAGGGTGTGCAAACATAACCGGTTCTACCTCATTAACAAACTGAACAATTTCCCGAACAACACCCGAATCATCAAGGCAATGATCAATATCCGAAGCACCAGTAAACCCCTGCAATGATCCCATATCTTCTAACCCTTGAATGACATCAAAAATATTACACTCAGTTCTACCAGCAAGATTAGCATAACAATTCGCAGACTTCCCAATGTTCATAATATACCGAGCAGTAACATCAGACATCGTCTCAAGTGCCGACTGCTGAAATCCCTGAAAACCTTTACTCTCACATACTTGCGCTACCGCAATCTTCGCAATAGCTTGTGCAAATTCATCACCACTACCCACTTTCCTCCTCCATGTAGTTTTAGCCTCTTCAATCTGTTTTCCAGTCTTACCATTGCCATTGCTCATATTCAGCACTACATATCACTTGAAAACCCAAAAAATCATTTCTTAAAATCGCTATATTTCTCGATTCCCAAAATTCATCAACAACTAAATCTCACCAATGTCACTTCTGAGAAAAAAATTCCAATAAAAACAAAAACTTCAGATTACCCATAACACAAGCTCAATGCAAAGATCACAACTTTTTCGATTAACACTAAAATATCAATTAAGAAAAACCTAGATTGTTAAAAATTGAAGAAAAATTCAAAATTGGAAATTGAAAAGAAAAAAAGTAAACATACCAGTGATTGATTAGATCTAAGGGCATGGGTTGATAAAGAATCGATTGGGAATTTGGGATATGGAAGATCGAGAGAAGAAATTGGGAAATTTAGGGTTTGAATTAGGTTTTCGCTTAAACCCTAGAAACCCTTCGATTTGAAGATTGAATTCAAAGTAGTGAGAGAATGGTTGAATTTTTGAAGCGGACTCGATGTGATTTTGAGATTTGAACCCTATTAATATATTAGTGTGGCACGGAAAAAATAATTTTTAAATTAAATTAAAATAAAATATTTTAAATTAAATTAAATTAAAATTACCAATCACAACCATTAAATTAATTTTGTAGATCTCAATGGTTAATTTTTGTACACCGGTGAGGTACTTGTTAGACGGTACATCTTAGAAGCCACCCTCATTATAACCATTTAATCGATACAAATTTTACAAAATTTATCGCTGGATTGAAAATTTATATCATATTGATCATAGATGTAAAATTTTATACAAATCTAAAACCATTTGATATATTGGGTGCGTTTGTTTGAGCTTTAAAAAAAATACATTTTTCTTTGTAGTTTTGAAAATAGATTTTATGGAATCGTTTTCTAAAATATTACAATTTTTTTATATTTGTTTTTTTTTAATTGAAACATTAATTTCGACATCATATAACATAAACACACATTATTGAAGATCAAAACATAGTTAAAATCTCAATTTTTTCAAAAAGTTGTATTTCAAAAACGATTTTTATGAAAACCTATTTGAAATAGATTCAAAATTAAGTGATTTTTTGAAATTTTTATATCCAAAAAAAGTTTCAATATAATGATGAAGTATCAAAAATAATATTTTAAGAATAACTATTCAAACCAAATTTTCATTTGAAACTTTTATAAAAAAATTCTTTGTAAAATATTTTTACACAAAATTATATAACACAAAAAAATCCATTTTATTTAAAGCTAAAACAAACGCACCCATTATTGAGACACATAAAAATTAACGGATTATTGTTTTTTAAAAGTAATTAATCCCCCAAATTTTCCAATTTAACCTACCCGTTTTAAATTTTGAACTCCCAAAACTCATATTCTTCGTGATAGGCCCATTTTTGAATGAAATTTAACATTAGACACGTATACTTAAATGTATATAATTGTTTTATGAAAATAAATATTTATATAAAATAATTGTAAATTATTCAACAAATTAAGGATTTTTATTTTGAGATGTTAAATTTTGCAAGGATGATTATGCAATAGTATGTGTATAAACTAGTTTATCTTGTACCAAATGATTAAGAACCACAAATGCAAATAAAAAGGAATCTAATCTCATTTTGGTAAGTATAAACAACTAAGTTGAGCATTGATTGGATTTTAATAAGTGTATGTATAAGTACTTCATCGCGATGTAGTATAAAAATATCGTCTCTACGGTGATTATGCCAAGTTAACAAGTTTCACTTAAGAATTTAAGTACTTACTAATCTATAATTGCGAATTTAAATTACCAAAAATAAATTGCAGAAAATTAATAATACATTCACTTTGTTTAGTTGTAAGGGTTTAGTTGATGTAACTTTAATCAAAATAGTAATTAAAAGTTGTGGTTAGGCGTTTGTTCCTTCTCTAGTCCTATTTGGTATCAGGTGATATACTGAGAATGCTCTACATTGTTTTACTCGTGGGAGGTTAACAATATATTAAAATGTGATTTCTCATACAAAGATTATCATTTACATTTAAGTCATAGCACGACAATCAACCACTATGTTTAAGTAAGCATTAGTCTGTGTGTACCTTAACTCTATATTAGCTTTGCATCCTCAAGATATTTAGCGTTAACTATTACTATTATTGGATGACTAGATAACCCAAAGTCTGGTTTAATGACTCTGTTACGACATTCATTATTCCTCAGGTATAATTTATTAAATACGTCTATTTATCAAATTATTATAAAGCAGATTGGAAAAACTCAAATATATAACAATAATTTAATAAATATATTCTTTTTATGAAAAATGTTTTCATATTTTGTGAACTTGATTCGTTATGCTTAAGTATCTTGGTTCCTATATCTCTTAACTTAAATTGTCACTTGGCGTGACTTTGGTTGTGGTTTGACATTGTGTGATTGTCCACTAGGATGTATCTTGCCTGATTATTCTTTGTATTTTGCTATGGTTATATTTGCTAAGGCTTATATTATTTATAAGTTTTCAGTTTTCTAATGTTAATTTCGTTACTCACATTTACATTGAACCTTCTGGCTTAGCCCTACGATGTGCAACTGTAGATTTTCAGGTAAGTGAGGAGTCGAAGCGAACATGTTTGAAAAGTTTTCTTGTTGTTTTTCAATAAAGTGTCGCTCTGATAGGATGTCATGGGGAAAACTAATTTAACTTTATTATTTAGTATTACTAGGAGTTTCCTACTTGACCTAACCCCTAAGGATCTTAGCTACTCATAGTAGTAGTCTATCTATGACAAGAAGATTAAACATAAATAACATAAGTACCTTAGCCGAAGAGGGTACCCCTTGAAAGAGAGGTAACCTTCCTCGTGGATCGCCCTTAGCTCCCCTTGACTCCTTGAGTTGATTATTTTCTTTGTATTGTGCTATGAGTTGCAAAGTTAGAGACATGAAAATTGTGTGGAGAACAGTGCTATTTATAAGCTTCTAATGGGCTTCTTCAGCGCGCCATCATGCCACGATGAGACAAATTTGTTGGATTGTGTACATCGTTTGGATCGTGTAGCTTTTTGTTTGTCGCCTAGGTGATTAACCAAACTGTTCACTTATAGGTCATCGTGGCACGATTGGTCATTAGTGTAAGCTGATTTTTGTATTTTCTTGATCCTTTTTGCTCTTTTTAGCCCATTTTTCTTTTTTATTTTCTTCTTCAACAAAGTACTTGAGTACTTAGGGGTTTTTGTGTAATTTAATTATGAAAAAAAACATAAACTAATCTAAAAGTATACTAAAACACCATATATATTCACGTCAACAAGCATCAATTGGGATAGGGTCTTTTTTGAAAGAAACAATTACCGATTTATTAAACAAACACACAAAAGTGTGTGTGTGTGTGTGTGTGTGAGAGAGAGAGAGAGAGAGAGAGAGAGAGAGTTTCCACAAGACCATAACGATTTGGTTTACATGAGTAATACCTGAAAGAAAGAGCAAAGTGGGTCAAGAAAAAACAAGATAAGTGGTTTACCTTATTCTATATTGATATTCATTTTGTCTTTCTTATTAACATATATGAAGCTGTTAAGACAAATATCTTGTCTAAAAGATGGGTAAATAATATTTGGAAACAACTTCCCAATCTAATAGTCAAAAGTACCCGATCTCTAAAGTCTCCAATAGATTTTAGGTGTTTTGTGAACAATTTATTAATTTATCGTGAGCACATCATCACCATGCTCTTTTAATATAAATTTACTCTTGTACTATCTTCTGAAGATGACATGTCACTCAAACTTGACTACTCCAGATGCCAAGTCTTCAGAGTCTGATGCTTCAGAGTTCGAGTGTTCAAAGTTTGATGACTTTAGAGTCTGATTGATTAAATCTGGTACACTTCAGACTTAGCTTCTTTGCTGACATATGGTCTTTTCTCATAGAATTTTTTAATCTATGGTCTTGCACACTTGAATATGTTTTAGCATATCCAATTTATTTTTAGTATCTTGTTATCATATAAACTTTGGAGCCATTGTTTAAACCAATTTTGTTCAAATAAATATTTTTCGACCTCAAGCGAGCAAAATATATTTTCCAAATAGTTTTATAACTTTTTTTTAAAAAAAAACAAAGGGTAATTATGGTAGTGGCACAACCAGAAAAAAAATCTAATATGATATTAGAGACTCTCAAAGATCCGTTGGGCCATCTACTATTGAACTACCCTCCATTTATATCCACACATCAAGAGAAATAATGACATATACATGAATTTATAAATAGGTGCAATCCTCAGCTTAAAAATCACTTTTATAAGTTTGAGTTAGTTCCAACTTCCAATTCCATTAATTCAAAATACTACAAGAGAAATAATGCACTTAGAAAATTGCTTTTAACTTTTCTTAATTGGCCAAAATTCTCAAGTTGAATTTTCTATCAAAATTCTATGTCTATATGGTGATCGTCAAAAAGCATTACAATTTATATATTCACTTCAAATTTGTATCACATGCTTTGGTTCCAGAATAAGAGAAATATATTGAAGGTGTTACATTTTCACTAATCACATCTATTAATCCAATTATCTGTACCACATGCACTTCGTATACTATTTATTGCCAATCATTTTATATATTTGGTACATTTAGAATCAATAAAAGAAAGTGAATAACAATGCTTCAACTATGGGGTTCAATATTTCTAATAGAAGAGAGCGAACTTGCGTGTAAAATATGAAAAAATAAGTTCAAGAAAAGTTATTGCAAACTTTATATATAATGGAGAATACATTAGAAGACCTAGATTGGATTGTACGAAATATAGTTTTTCAATGGATTCTACATTGTAATATCTTTTTTGGAACATCCTTTCTCATATTTTGCATGTAAAGTATGTGCTTTTCTATTGAAAATTGAGAAGCCCCACAAGTTGAAGCCTCGGTATTCACTTTCTTTTCTCGATTCAAAATGTAACAAATATGTATATAAATTGATTAGCAATAATAATAATAATAATATGAAATACATCTGGTATAAATTCGAATTAAATATGACATATTAGTGAAAAGGTAGAAACACCTTCAACATATTTATCTTATTTTGAAACCAAAGAATGTGACATAAATTTGGAGTGAATATAAATTGCAATTCTGTTAGACATAAACTTTTGATAAGAGATATAAATAGTATGGTATGTGGGTGAAACCACATCTTGAGAATTTTGGCAAATAACGAAAAGTCAAAAGTACATAATTTCACTTAGGTGGTTGCAACAATTCATCAAGATATTCAAGCAATAAGTCAATGGTAATTGCTTTGAATTTCGATTGACAAAAAAGGGGCATGGCAGTGGGTAATAGATGTTAGTCTTAATTAACAAGACAACATAAAATCTTGTTAAATTAAATGATGGATGAAGTATTATTGTAAATATAAAGCATGAAATGGAATGAGGAAAATGACATAATCAACATATATCACTGGGTATGAGTTGAGATTGATGATATAAGAAAAGATGAAAACGATAAAATTTGGATGTGAAAATATTCATACTTTGTTAAAGTTAGCCTTAAAAGTAAATCTAAAAAAGACAACAATTTTTATGAATGAAAAAAAAAACACTTCAACTTTTAAACAAAAAAAAAACAAATACTTCAAAAAAATAAGAATTTTTTTTCCCGACAAAGTGGGCAAGCATGACATCATCGTAATTCATCAACATCCCCAATGCACCATAATGCACTTCCACTCCTCTATCATCTCACCAAAAGTATTATTAAAATAAAAGAAAGGGGGGGGGGGGGGGGGGGGGGGGGCATAAACCAAACCCACCAAAATACACTATCCATAAATAACATCAACAACTTCATGCAAAAAATTTGTGATGATATTTCTCAAACTTAATATTTAGCTGTCTTAGCTTTTTTATTAACAGAATCCTTATGCTCGATATTTTCTGGGATGGTATCTTGCATTATCTTTGGGGTTGAAAAATCAAAATCTGAAGCAGATACACCGGTGAGTTCTGGATGATCTTTTAGATATGCTGATATCTCATTGCGGGTTCTCAGTCTTCTACCTGCAGGTGTGATGTAGTAACAGTCCAATTTAGAGTAATCTTTTCTGAGTACCAAGATTCTCTTGAAACCTTGCGGAGTCTTTGGAATGCTAGGCTTGTCAAAGGCCCATGTACGACTAGAATCATATTCAATATCAGCAGGATCAGCACATGTGCAATTAGCCTTTCTGCTACAATCAAAAGGTTCTCGAACGATTTTGAGTCGGATCTCTTCAAACTCATCCTACGTATCAATCACTCTCCATTTCAAGCAATTTTTGCACCGCACAACATATGTATCAACTGAACCTTGAGTTATTGGTCTCTTGGCAGAAGAGGATGGAGTTTTGGAGAGATCTTGGGGTCCTGCCATTGATTCAGCTGAGAAGGTTGTGGGGAGACAATGTTTAGGGTTTGGGGGAAGAAGATAAGATGTCACTGATCTGGTTAGCTGATGTTGGACAGGAGAGCAAAGAAATTAGATTTCAATTACAAAGAAAACATAAAACAATGACCAAAGAGAAAGAGTAGACAAATTGTTGAGTTCAAAATTCACCCACACTACACAATGAATAAACTATGCTCTCATGCTCAAATTTATATTAAATCAAGAATTTTCTTTATAGTAATATATTAAAACAACTACCATACACAAATTTATATAATTTTTTTGACCAAATTTACAACTACCATGCTTAAAATGAAGAATCTATTTGTAGTAAAATATATATTTATG